>JALDNG010000130.1:600000-812683 GCA_024349245.1 Neodontobutis hainanensis
GATTCCATTGTTTGATGGTTTGAAATGAAAAGGCAGGTTGTGCAAAGGCAGAGCATGTTTTAGGGATTGTGCAGTTTTTGTGAGTTTTGGATCGAGATGTTTGGGTCTACTCAGATCCTCAAGATAACAGATCATTTGTTAAACTCTTGTTTTTGCAGCCACCCAGGCCAGAACACCTAACAGGAGTGTGTCATGTGACAGATGTCCCAGGACTAGCTCCACACCAATAAAGAGGAAAAGGTGTGAGGTGTCCACTGCTGACTCCAGATAACATCCAGATGGAAGTGAGGGCATTATGGACTGTACAAGGTAATGTGTTTAGTCCCATTCTTCAGTTTTTTTTTTTACTTTTATAGTGCAATTACTTGCTTTAAATACTCTACCAAGAACACATGAGGTGTGTGATAATCTATTATTTTATTGTCAGAAAATGGTCTAATTTAAGAAATAAAATCATGTTTATATGTTCATTTTATTTTCAGGACCTGGTTACTGTTCCTGCGTCACTTCAAGTTTGCTCATCATCTTAGATTCAGTCTCTGAAAATTGTAATTAGCACTATAGTGTCTGAGACTTTACTTTGCTGACTAAATTTAGACTAAAGTAAACACTAATACACTGTTGAATACACTGAAGTATCTTAAAAAAATTTGGAACAGCTCGTGAAGTTATGATGAGTCTGTGTAACACTAGCATTTCACCATCTTTGCTCCAAATAAGTGCAACTGACAGTGACTTTCAAACAAAGTAAAAAACCTCTGTCCTGTTATAGACATGTGTCTATAACTGCTGAAAGAGCTGGTACACATGTACAGTATGTGTAAGAGGAAGGTAAATAATATAATTTTATAAAAAATATAATTTTATTATTTATAAAAACAATGCTCTCTTCTTCCTGGCACTAACTTGTTTTAAAGTGTCTCACCAAAAAGCTAAAGATAAGTGTAACACTATAATACAAGTGACAGAGCCTTAACAGGGGTTTAGTGATGTTATAAGAATTTTCTATGTCCATATATTTATCCAAAGGGACAAGTAGACAGCTTATAATTTAACAAGCAATGGCCAGGTTTATTCTTGCAAGAAGAAGCAAAAGCAAACACACATGTAACAAGGGTACCGCAGGAGGTTTGCTTAGAGGTAAACAAAACATAAAACTTTATACAAAACAATGAAGGCCTTGGTGGGAGGAGTATCTTAGATACCCCCTCCTTCTAAGGCACAAGGCTCCAGGTGCAGAAGTCCCATGACAAGCCATGTCTCACTCTAGTTATGTCTACTTAATGCTTGGATTAGCACGAAGGACATGACATGAATTTGACATGACCTGAAGAGAACTATAAGCCCCCAGCACTCTAAACATTCTAAGAATAAAAATTATAGCCTGGATGGGCTGTTATGCAGCTCACTCACCAACCTGTCACCTGTGAAACACCTGTGCATTACCTACAACATGAGAAACTTACTACTTTGTTGTGATGTTAATATCTTATTTGGTGATGGTTGTGTCTTTTGTGCATATTATTTATTATTGACATTTATTGACTTGACACTGGTCTTATTTCATAGCTATACCTTGAGTATCTCTCTATAACACATTCTGTCCCAGGACCAGTGAGCTGCAGGTGCACAGATGCACCTGTTGAGTTTTTAACAGTTGTAGAGGGAGACTTGAAATCACTGTTTTATGTGTAATTATTAACACTAAAATCATACCAAAATCAAACTAAATGCATAGGTTTGCAATTTCTGAAAGTTTGTTAGCATTTGCCTAGCATTAGCCTAAACTAGACAATGCTAACCTTTTATCACTGGCCCCATGCTCAAGACTTTGCTCTTTAACTTTGGGAGTTGTTGAGACCGCGGTTTGAGCCAGCGGCACAAATTGATAAAGTTCTAGCCCTGTGTGTACAGTAAAGTCCTCCACTTCGAAGGACTGCTCCGTAGCAAAGCTACGCGTCCCTCCATTCTCTATCTTTGCAAGTCTCACAGCTGCTGTCAATCAATCCGTCACTGGGGGTCTCAGGTGCACGCCCCCCGCTGAGCTCCACCCTCAGTTCGTCCTCTCTGTCTCTGCTGGGCTTTGCCTTCTTTTCCAGGATTTTTCAAATTTTGTGAGTGGGTGGAGTTAGGTTCTGACCAGGGCTTTAAAACTCCCCGAACACTGCCAAATTTGACATTAAAAAAGTGGTTTTTTTTTAAACTGTGATTTGTGAGGCTGGGAACTTTAAACTTAAACTGGGACACTCATATCAAATCAAGATGTAAGCATTTGTATGTAGTGTTTCAAATTGTGTAGTATACAGGAGGAGAGTTTAAGAAGTGAATGTATCATAATTTAGAAAAGGGATCAGTCTTGTTCCCTCTACTCCCTCCATGAACCTGTTGCGAACATTCTGGTCTGAGATATTTAATATATTCACCTATATTTGTAAAAAATGATCCAGATCCTATCATTGCAATATTTGGGGTGGTACACACTAAAGTTGGGGTTTCAAGAGGCCAATCTCAATTAAGCATTCTCTACACTGTTAGCACAGCGACTAATTCTTACAAATTGGAAATCTCCCTCGCCTCCAAAACACTCACGTTGGCTTTGCAAAATTATGTCCTTCCAAAGGTTCCAGAATGTATAGCAACCTTTCTTGAATTATTATGAAAATGCATTTGATGCTAATTATTTAGATAAAAAAAAAATAGGCTCTCATCTCCCCTTCCCTTTTCTTTCTTTTTTTTTTTTTTTGTTTTGTTTTGTTCTTGTGTTCTGTGTGCATTCTTAGTATGCTTTGGATAACTTTAGATACAAATCTGCAATGAAAGGGGATATGTGAGATAATGTCTGCAAAGTATGAGGTTGGCGGATAGTGAGAATGTATGTTGGTTTGTTTGTGTTATGTACATTTGAAACAATAAAAAAACTTTGAAATAAAAATTAACCTCATGCAGCATAAGAAAGTGATCCAAAGTGAACGTATCTTTGCTCATTCACAGCTTAGACTAAAACCAAAGGCAGCTGGGTTAGCCTGGCAAGCAAGACTCCTCGCTGTAGCAAGAGTCTGGAAAAGTTCAACGGCAGCTTGTTTTTCTCAAAGTGGGGAAAAGCTACTCAGGGCCAACCAATTGTAATTGAAACAAACATGACGTTAGCTAAAGGAAAATCTACAAAGAAGTAAACAAACGAACATGGCGTGCAAAATTATCTTTATTAAAATGAAACATTCTTAGAATTGCTGTTGAGGTTTCAAACATGTAATGTTGTCTTGATTGATTATTTAAAACTGATGGAAGAGTAGAGGCAAACAAACTCTCATCAGTCTTGCGCCATCTTGATCGTTTGAAACAAGAGACTTGGGTCACCTAAGTGTGACGCAAGTCAACGCTCAAGCTACATTGGATGTGATTGGTTGGAAGGGAACATATCTAAGGAACTGAGTTCCTGTGTATAGAATATACAGAGAGCTCACATCAGGCTGTACCAGGCTAGCTAGGTATTAGCTCTGTAAAACAAAAAACAACAAAAGGAGCCTTTTTCTAATCTCCAGTAAAACACAAGTGTGCACACTGTCACATTTAATTTTTATTTTTTATAAATAATGTCAAAATAATTAACATTAATTTGTGCATTAGCAGATTGTGCAATAGGCACACTATAGGCCCCCCTTCTGTAATATAATAGTCACATAATACATGTGCATATGATGAGGTATGATAGTGATGACCTCGAGGCTGTAAATGAGAGAGGCCTCTAAGCCTCTCCCCCTGGGACAGTGTGAGTTCAGACAGGACAACAACAGAATGTGCTGTCATTGTCATTTTATGGTTATTTCTGGACCATATGGCACGTGTCAGATGGACTATTAGGCTAGGGCTTATGTCCATGTGCACTTGACAGGTCATGCACACACACAGGGCTCCATGTGCTTGTATTTGGACCTGATGGGCCCTCTTTAAGTGGGTGATTATGTGTAAATGGTCAGGCTGGAGACATTTAAACCATTTTCTTTCAACTTTTCGGCATTCCCTTTTCTGTGTCCTGACAGAATGAGCATTGCTACATGATGCTTTTTGCGTCTTCATGATCACTTTAACCTTAACAGGAGCAATGGTGTCCATAACATTTAAAACACTTGAAGTATAACAATTCAACAAATCATCAACTTGACCTGATGAGGCATTTTCAAACCTGATTGCTTCCATAAACTGTGTCCTGGTGTTATCATTAATGTGTCTCTTCTGAACAACTGTAGGTCCAGCAACAGCTTTTGGAATTGTGGACAGATGAAAAAGGACACAAGAATGATCAGACAGAGAAACATTAATCACAGTGACATCTGAAATATGAACACCCTTTGTAATGACCAGGTCCAGAGTGTGACCTCTGTTATGGGTCGGCTCATTAACATGCTGACAAAGACCAAAAGTATCAAGAACAGTAGTAAGTTCTTTGGCATTCCTGTCAGAAACATTATTCATATTCTGTGCAGATAACCGAAAGCATTTCAGTAACTCATCAATAAAATCATGACTGTTCTGTTATGGTAAAGTTAATATTGCTTTGTGAGTTGTTAATACACAGTAGCACATTCCTTTCCTGTAGATATTTCCAAAGATTTTGGCAGAAAAAATTTGTAGTAGAAAAATGGATACTAAGAAAGTGCAGTTAAGTCTGGGGAACAGGTTCCAGCGGAAATACACAATTATTTAAAAATAAAACACCCAAAAGATTGTGATCAGAAACAAGTAATTCATAGACCAGTACAGGGTTGCAGGCCGGGGGTTGGGGTCTTCGTTATACATTCTTTGATTAATTTTTTTGTTACACCAGGGGCTGGACAGGGGCAGGTTGAGGACCAAATGTGGTTACCGGGCTGTGAAATAGCTCACCAACAGTGCCACCAATACGCTGTGCTCCACACTTACATCCTGCTTGGACAACTTATGCCCTCTTACATCTAGACCAGCCCCATACATCCTCATCTACCCCCTGGTTATTCGATGTTCGTGCCAGCCTTCGGTCAGCTGAGAGAAAACAGCGCAAGTCAAAAGATCCTACTAACCTCTCTCTCTATAATAATAATAATAATCTTTATTTTTTATATAGAGCTTTTCCATCTACTGTAGTAGGCACTCAAAGCGCTTTACATACATTAAACTATTACCAGTGTTACAGAAAATCACTGGAGGCAATGTAGGTAAGTGTCTTGCCCAAGGACACAACAACAGTATGCGGGGGAGAGTGGGATGTTATGATGTTTTGGGATGTTTCGAGCGAGGACCCACTGAACTACTGCCCTCACTCAACCAGTCTCTCCTCTCTACCTTCTCCGCTGATGTCATCTCCTCAAATACTGACTACTACCACTCTAAGATCATCAACTTGCATCTTTCATCGTAAAGGAAACGACTGCCATCAGCAGTCAGTTCTCTACACCACCGCCTGTCTCGTCCACACCCATGATATGTGTTTGCTCCCATCTTTCTGTCCTCTAACTAAAGCAGACATTTCCAAGGTCATTGGTTCTAACCCCCCTACCACCTGTCCACTGGATCCCATCCCCACACATCTCCTTCAGGCCATCTCTCCATTTGTTGTGCCTGCTCTCACCCACATCATCAACTCATCTCTGTCCACTGTGTCATTCCCCACAGCTTTCAAAGAGGCCCGCATCACACCACTACTGAAGAAACCCACTCTCAACACTTCACTGTTAGAAAACTACAGACCGGTTTCCCTCCTTCCCTTTACTGCCAAAGCTCTGGAGCGAGTTTTGTTTAACCAGCTCTCATACTTTCTCACAGAGACAAACCTCCTGGAACGCAACCAGTCTGGGTTCAAGAAGGAACATTCCACTGAAACTGCTCTGCTCTCAGTCATCGAAGCCCTGAGACTGGCAAAGGCAACATCCAAGTCATCTGTCCTCATCTTACTGGATCTGTCTGCTGCTTTTGACACTGTTAATCACCACATCCTCCTGTCTTCTCTCAGTGTGATGGGTGTTACTGGAATGGCAGTGCAAGGTGGTTCACTTACCTCTCGGGTAGGTCATTCAGAGTATCCTGGAGAAACGGGGTCTCTGAGTCCCAACATCTCAATACAGGGGTGCCTCAGGGCTCAGTGCTTGGACCACTACTCTTTTCCATTTACATGACATCTCTTGGCTCTGTCATTCAGAAACATGGCTTTTCCTATCACTGCTGCAGATGACACTCAACTCCACTTGTCATTTTAACCTGATGATTCGACGGTCTCTGCTCGTGTCTCGGCCTGAGTGACATCTCACTTTGGATGACGGACCATCACCTCCAGCTGAACCTTGCAAAAACCGAACTGCTTGTGATTCCGGCCAACCCAAAGACCTACCACAACCCAAATCATGTTCAGTTAGAACCAGTGGACATGTAGTGGGAAAGCAGTGGCGAGGGGCGTTGCCATAGATTACTAATACTTTTGTGGTGTCAAGTTGACTGTGGACACAACTCGTTGGCTGACATTGTGTTAACATTGTGTTGTGTACCAGTCGTAGTGAGTGGGCTTTCAACCAAGACGAGCAAACTTGAATTAGTTTTGTGTGATTTATTTTTATTTTTTTTCTGATTTTCCACAGGGTCCCAACCTGCAGCAGTCATTTTAAACTCTTCATCACATCCTCGCCATTTCCACCTTCACCCTTGACACTGGACAAAATGCCCAGGTCATTCCCACCGCAGTGAATCAGGAAGACCTCCGGCCCTGATCTTTCTTGCAACCTGCCCTCAAAAAAGGACAGGAGGCCACTCCAACGAAGGCCACCCCAGCCAAACCAGCAAACCTGGGCATGGTGAAAGTTGAGGTGGCTAGCTGTTGTTGCTGCAGCTCTCTGGGCTCCACGCCGGACATGGCTGTCACTAATGATCCACACAGTTTCTAGAAGTGGAAAGAATGCATGAATTAATGTGATTGTAATTAAAAAGTTACAATTGAGTCATTCAAAAAAAATGGTTAAAAAAGGTTAAATATGCCGCCATAACTGGACTTACTTGTCTTACTTGTGCAGCATGTTCTTGGGAGGTCTGCTTTCCAGGTGAAGAAGGCAGAAGTAAGGGAGCAGAAGGCAAGTCCATCTTGAAAACTACAAGAGAAAGAGTTACGTATAACGTGGCTGTATGTTAAGAGAATTATGGTTACAGATTAAATGAGCAGATGATTGAGACGGTGTATGATTTGACAATAATAGACAGGTTTAATCTTTGCAAAGAGAAGCAAAACGGACACACATGAACAATGATACGTGGAAGGTTTTGCTTAAAGGTGTAAACAATACATGAAGCTTTATAGGTTTACATTATGCCAGCCCCCCAGCTCCAGGGTCGTGGATGGACGTGTATTGAGCTGATGAGTCAGTCATACATGTGTGTCACTAAGTGTACAGGACAGAGTGTCCCTGGACAATGATTAGATGTACTTGTGTGTGGATAAGCATGTGAACTGGAGCAGGAGTGAAAGCATAATATATAACATTAATGGAGATGTACAATTCCCATAACACTGTAAAAGTGAAATATAGTCTCCAAAGTAATGTGTAACTGCCCTTACTTGTCTGGGCAGCAATGTGAGAAGTGATGTTTTCCATCATTTTAACTACAATAGAAAAAGTCAGATTAGTATGCTATATTATAGCGACATATCACATGCATTATTCAAAATGCATTGTAAAATGCTAACTATATAACATATAATAGAGAGAAACATAGCGTGTTCATGAATCTAAAATCATTTTATTTTAATTTAGAAGTATTTATAGAATTTTGGCTTTAATTGCAGGTTTATCTACAAGTTCTTTCTGTACATTTAATACATGTTTTAACTCTATTTAGAAAAAGTATGTGACATTTGGCAACAGAAACAGAAATGAAGTTAGGGCATGGGTCCAAAATGGGTCATTTCCGAAAAAACATTTTTCGGCCTTCCAATTTCCTTTATTTAATTTTTTTTTTTACTTTAAATGTGTTTATGCCCGGCTAATACATAATTGATAAGAATTTCATTTAGATTGAACTTTGTGTTTACAAGTTATTATTACAATTTAATTTAATTTATTACAATTCTTATAGACTACTTAATGTAGAGCAACAATTCTTTTTTTTAGATCCTTAGAGAGTTTGTTGCCATGTTAAACATTCAGTGACTAGTATGAGAGAGTATAAGCAATAACACCAAATTGAACACACCTGCTTCCCATTCACCCCTTAGACCTTTGTAACACTAAGGAGTCACATGACACCGGGGAGAGAAAATGGCTAATTGGGGCCTATTTGGACATTTTTGCTCACTTTTGTGGCAAGGGGTTTAGACATTAATGTGTGTGTGTTGAGTTATTTTGAGGCGACAACAAATTTGCACTGTTATACAAGCTTAACACTCACGAATTTATATTGTATCAAAGTGTCATTTCTTCAGTGTTGCCACATAAAAAGTTATAATAAAATATTTACAAAAATGTGAGGGGTGCACTTAACTTCTGTGAGATACTGTATGACCTGACCATAAGCCCTATCAAAAGGGAAAAGGAGAGTCTCTCTTTTGATTCAGAAAAGACAAAAACAGTGCACGCTTTGTCTTTGATGACCCTACCTCCCAAATGACACGCACACAAAAATATATTCTCCACATTCTCTTTATTTGGCTCATTACACCATCCATACACCCACTTAAAGGATTATTAGGAACACCATACTTATTATGTGTTTGACCCTCTTTCACCTTCAGAACTGTCTCAATTCTACGTGGCATTCAACAAGATAGATGCTGAAAGCATTCTTTAGAAATGTTGGCCCATATTGAGAAGATAGCATCTTGCAGTTGATGGAGATTTGTGGGATGCACATCCAGGGAACAAAGCTCCCGTTCCACCACATCCCAAAGATGCTCTATTGGGTTGAGATCTGGTGACTGTGGGGGCTATTTTAGTTCAGTGAACTCATTGTCATGTTCGAGAAACCAATTTGAAATGATTCGAGCTTTGTGACATGGTGTATTATCCTGCTGGAAGTAGCCATCAGAGGATGGGTACATGGTGGTCATAAAGGGATGGACATGGTCAGAAACAATGCTCAGGTAGGCCGTGGCATTTAAACAATGCCCAATTGGCACTAAGGGGCCTAAAGTGTGCTAAGAAAACATCCCCCACACCATTATACCACTACCACCAGCCTGCACAGTGGTAACAAGGCATGATGGATCCATGTTCTCATTCTGTTTACGCCAAATTCTGACTCTACCATCTGAATGTCTCAACAGAAATCGAGACTCATCAGAACAGGCAACATTTTTCTGTCCATTTTTGATGAGCTTGTGCAAATTGTAGCCTCTTTTTACTATTTGTAGTGGAGATGAGTGGTACCCGATGGGGTCTTCCGCTGTTGTAGCCCATCCGCCTCAAGGTTGTGCGTGTTGTGGCTTCACAAAGGCTTTGCTGCATACCTCGGTTGTAACGAGTGGTTATTTCAGTCAAAGTTGCTCTTCTATCAACTTGAAACAGTCGGCTCATTCTCCTCTGACCTCTAGCATCACCAAGGCATTTTTGCCCACAGGACTGCAGCATATTGGATGTTTTTCCCTTTTCACACCATTCTTTGTAAACGCTAGAAATGGTTGTGCGTGAAAATCCCAGGAACTGAGCAGACTGCCAGACTCGGCTCGTCCGGCACCGACAACCATGCCACTCTCAAAATTGCTTAAATCATCTTTCTTTCCCATTCTGACATTCTGTTTGCAGTTTAGGAGATTGTCTTGACCAGGACCACACCCCTAAATGCACTGAAGCAACTGCCATGTGATTGGTTGATTACATTCTTGCATTAATGAGAAATTGAAACGGTGTTCCTAATAATCCTTTAGGTGAGTGTATTTTAGTTGGGGTAATAATATATATTTATATATTATATATCTGTGTATTTTAAAAAATTTCCAACAAAAAAATTCCCATGTTTTCTATCTTTTTCCAATCACTTGAACAAATATTGTAGTGTTGCTATAACAAAATGGTCAAATTTTGTCAATAAAGTAAATTTTTGGATTTTGTATTGGGATTGTATTGTATTTCGGGCCATCACCACGGCAATATTGTTGAATTATGGGCATGGGTCCAAGAGAATTTTTTGATTAGTGTGACTGATCATAAATATGTGCAAAGTTAGTACGTTTGCAAAAAACTAAATATTGTTTGGCTTTCCAGAGGAATTTTTGGGCCCTCCGTTGCACAAATATTTTTTTTTGTTTTTTTTCTCCAATTGAAATATGTTTAGGCTTTAGTACTAAAAAATATTGAAATTCTAACAATTTAAAGTGTAAAATTTGCCTTAATTAACAGGAACTTTGACACGCTACTTGGAAGCCAGGTTTCTACAAAGAATTTGGATTCCTTTTGCTGCCCCCCTTCTCTAGATTATGTGAATTGATTTTTAGCTCCGTTGGTTAAAAAGCCCTAGGAGGAGATAGAAAAATAAGCAGTTAAGCAGTTTGAATCCAGCAAGTTTGATCCAAGCTGGCTGACTCATTGCGTGTCATTAAGCAGGGCCTAAATAATATGTTTTGTTGGGTTTAATGTGATAAATCAGTCTGCCAAATTTCATTGAATTACGCCACCATTGGTAGGCTTGGGTCTAACTTCGCGAACACCCCATGTGTCCCTATACATGCCCGGATAGTGCACGAAGCCACAAACATGCAGGTGCAAATGAATGACTCACTTTGCTTGTCATTAATTTGTGGCGGGAGATTTTGCAATGAGTCAGTAATTGCTGCACCCTCCTGTTAAAAAGGAAAAATGGAAATATTACCTAAGTTTACCAGTTCCAAAAGATTCTGAAGAGATTTCCAAGACTCTAGTCTTGGCTCTGGAGGAGCCTCCTCCAAAGGAAGCATCCTGGCAATTGGGAAATTGCTTTTATTTCCCAAAGAAATGGCTGCCTCTTCACAAGTTCATTACGACCACAGCCACAAATGTATCATAAAAATAAACTGATAACTTTTATTGGCATTCGTGTCTAGATGTGGCTAGATGTGGATAGTGGCTCTCACACTCACTAGTCCACGCCCGCCTTCCTTACGGCTAGCGTTATAGTCTCAAGGGGCTGGATTTGGGATGGAAGGCAAGGCAATTTTATTTATATAGCACAATTCATACACTGGGTAACTCAAAGTGCTTTACAGAAATAAAAGACAATTTACAAGATTTAGATTTGGAAACATAAGAAAAATTAAAAGCATTATAAAAGAAGAAGAGTGCAGATAAAAAAACATTTTAAGTTGGGGTGTAGGCGGAGCTAAAAAGGAAGGTTTTTAACCTCCCCTTGAACATTGTCAAAGTTGAGGCTTGTTTTACTTCATCTGGGAGGCTGTTCCAGATTTTTGCTGCATGAAACTTAAACGCTGCTTCACCCTGTTTAGTTCTAACTCTGGGCACGAGCAGAAGGCCTGTCCCAGATGTTCTCAGAGTCCGAGGAGGTTCATAAGCTACTAGCATTTCAGAAATATATTCTGGTGGTAAATCATTTAGAGACTTGTAAACCAGCAGTGCTGTTTTAAAGTCTATTCTCTGAGCAACAGGAAGCCAGTGCAGAGATTTTAAAACTGGACTGTTTGTACTTCCTGGTGTTAGTTAGAACCCGAGCAGCAGCGTTCTGAATAAGCTGCAGCTGTCTTAACCCTCGTTTTGAGAGACCAGTGAGCAGGCCGTTACAGTAATCTAACCTGCTGGAGATAAAATGAATAAGTTTCTCTAATTCTGGTTGAGACATTATTCCTTTGACTCTGGAAATATTTTTAAGGTGATAAAATGCAGATGATGTAATTGACTTAATGTGACTCTGGAAATTCAAGTCTGAGTCCATGATGACACCTAGATTTCTAACCTGGTTTTTAGATTTTAGAGAAAGAGACTCGAGGTGACTGCTGACATTTTCTCTTTGTTTCTGTGGTCCAAAGATAATTATTTCAGTCTTGTTTCTGTTCAGTTGGAGAAAATTATTTTGCATCCACACATCAATCTGTTTGATGCAGTGACACAATGAATGGATTGGTCCATTTTCACCTGCTGTGAGTGAAATGTGAATCTGAGTGTCATCTGCATAATTATGGTATGATATGCCACAGCTGTGTATTAACTGGCCTAAAGGACTCATGTAGAGATTGAATAATAGAGGTCCCAAGATAGACCCCTGTGGAACCCCACATGTCATGGCCATTTGGTCTGATACACAGTTTCCAACGGAAACAAAGTACTTTCTGTCTTCAAGATAGGACTGAAACCATTTAAGAGCAGTTCCAGACATACCTATCCATTCCTCTAATCTTTGTGACAGGATTTCATGGTCCACTGTATCAAACGCAGCACTCAAGTCCAACAGAACTAAGACAGAGACTTTGCCCTCGTCAGTGTTCAGACGGATGTCATTTGTGACTTTGATAAGTGCAGTCTCAGTCTGAGATGGGGCCTAAAACCTGACTGAAAAGGGTTAAAGCAGTTGCTAAGTAATAGAAAGTCATTAAGTTGCTGATATACAACTTTTTCGATGACTTTCCCTAAAAATGGCAGGTTTGATATTGGCCAATAGTTGTTGAGCACTGTAGCATCAAGACTGCTCTTCTTTAGGAGAGGCTTGATGACAGCAGTTTTTAAGGTCATTGGAAATGTTCCAGACTGTAAGGAATTATTGACTATATCAGTGAGTTGTGGTAACAAACTGCTTAGTACTGATTTTAGAAATCTAGTGGGTAAAACATCGAGGCAACAGGTGGATGAACTCAGGCTGGAGACAGTTTTTTCAATTGTTCTATCATTAATGGGTGTAAAATGTGTAAACTCAACCAAGTGTCTCCTATGTGGCTGCAGTGTTGTTGAATGCCCTTTGGACTGTATCATGTTTAATGCCTTGAACCTTGTTGTTAAAAAACAATGCAAACTCATTGCATTTAGTGATGGAAACTAATTCTGGAGGAAATGGAGCTGGAGGGTTTGTTAATCTGTCCACTGGAGCAAACAGGACACGTGAGTTGTTACTGCTGTTGTTGATGAGCTCTGAGAAGAATATTTCTCTTGCTTTTTTCAAAGTTTGATTGAAAATATGCAGATTTTCTTTGTAGACCTCATAATGAATTAAGAGTTTCAATTAACGCCATTTTCTTTCGGCTTTTCGGCATTCCCTTTTCTGTCCCCTGACAGAAGGAGCATTGCTCCACGAAGCCTTCTGCCTCTTCTTCATCACTTTAACCTTAACAGGAGCAATGCCGTCCATAGCATTTACAACACCTGAAGTATAACAATTCAACAAATCATCAACTTGACCTGATGAGGCATTTTCAAACCTGATTGTCTCCATAAACTGTGTCCTGGTGTTATCATTAATGTGTCTCTTCTGAACAACTGTAGGTCTAGCAGCAGCTTTTGGAATCATGGACAGATGGAAAAAGACTCAAGAATGATCAGATAGAGCAACATCAATCACAGTGACATCTGAAATATGAACACCCTTTGTAATGACCAGGTCCAGAGTGTGACCTCTGTTATGGGTCGGCTCATTAACATGCTGACAAAGACCAAAAGTATCAAGAACAGTAGAAAGTTCTTTGGCATTCCTGTCAGAAACATTATCCACATGCACGTTAAAATCACCTGATATGATTATTTGTTCAAATTCTGTGAAGAGAACCGAAAGCATTTCAGTAACTCATCAATAAAATCATGACATTGTTGGGGCGGTTTGTAAAGAACAACATATAAAATAGATGGAGTAAACCTCAACTCCATTTTGAATGACACATATTCAAATGATGAAAACTCCCCAAGTGATAGTTTCTGGATAAGAATATTATCCCTAAAAATAGCACAAACACCACCACCCTTTTTGTTTTCCCGCATTTTGGATAAAAAAGTGAAATTCGATGGGGTGGATTCAATAAGGACAGCATTTAC
The DNA here is from genome assembly GCA_024349245.1 of Neodontobutis hainanensis. NCBI lineage: Eukaryota > Metazoa > Chordata > Actinopteri > Gobiiformes > Odontobutidae > Neodontobutis > Neodontobutis hainanensis. Next base: position 613,953 of record JALDNG010000130.1, read on the forward strand.
AGTCTTGCTGTCTAACCATGTTTCTGTTAAAAACATAAAATCAAGCTTATTTGAAATTATAAAATCATTAATTAAAAAAGATTTGTTTCCCAAAGACCCGACATTGAACACTGCAAGTTTCAAGTCTGTTTGAGCATGACCAGACTTTATCTGTTTGCAGGGGATTTGAATCAGGTTTGTCTGATTAGACAATCTAACTGTTATTCTCTTCTCGAGTCTGCGACTTCTGACTGTAGCTATGGAGCTGGGGGTGTTCTCTCCCAGGGCCTCGGGTTGATAAGTATTTTATAATGACAAAAAGTCCTGGAACAGCAGAGGCCCTCAGTGTCCTAATCTAAGTCTTGATGCTAGTCAAGGCTTTTGGAGCTGGTCTGGGAGGGGGTGGAGGGGGTCTGACAGGGGTGCATTGGACACCTATAGGGGGTCTCATTTGTACTGGCCGAGATGGAGAATTGGTGCTCCATGGTGGTATTGGGGGTGATGTTTTTAGGGATAATGATATAACCCGTGACCTGGCCAAGTTAGGTGTGAGGGGTATCATCTTAATTCCAGATTTTACCAACATTTCCAGGTGATCTGGAAATCGCATTGGTGAATCCGGGGATGGGACAGAAATGGTGAGGTCCGAAGAAGGTGTTGATGTTACTGGGGGGGTCCAGGGTCCTATTGGGGGGGGTCCATTTCAGTGGTGCAGGTGTTGATGGTGGTCCAGTCAGAGGAGGATCTTTGGTTGGTGAGGCTGGAGTGTTTTTCTCATTCAGTGGCTGATGGCTTCTCAGAGGACCCTTTCTTTGTTTAAGAGGGTGCCCAGAACCATGTAGGTGTCTCAGGGAGTGCAGGACATTATCCGTTAGCCTCCTGACCCCTCCTCTATTCAGGTGTGGGCCCTTTCCTTTAAACAGGTCTACACGTTGCCAAAACAAGTTGAAGTTATCAATAAAGTGTACTCCTCTTGTCTTGTAGGTCTTGGACAGCCATGTATTTAATGCAAGCAGCCGACGGAATTTATTGATCCTTCTGTCAATGTTTGGGATTTACGGAGCCCCTCTGGTCTCACTATGTAAAAAAAAAAATATATGTAACTAAGTCGTGGCCACGAGATACGCTAAGTCGTGGCCACGAGATACGCTAAGTCGTGGCCACGAGATAAGTAAATATGAATGAATATAAAAGGAGAATGCACAATGGAGCAGCTTTTCTCCCGAAAGCATGCACGCTAACTCTGCCACCCATAAGGCTCATACATACAGCCAAATAGAGGTACCGTGACCTAAGCCTAGAACGCCCTCTGCTGACGTTTTATCGTAGGCTACACAGACAGGCTTTTCCAAAATGTCAAACACTTCAATAATTAATAAACCAGTCTGCACACTACTATAGACTATCTTAAAATCATAATCAGAAATACTTTATTGATCTTTACTGATATCGATAACCTTTGTTATTTAAATGGACCCTGTACTGTAGTGCAATGTAGGCTTAGGTCACGGTACCTCTATTTGCCAGAGGTCCACAGGAGGAGAGTTCACCTCTTTGGCGCTGTATCATCCCCTCTGGTTGGGGAGCCGCCATTGGCTCCCCTCTGACCTCTCGTCCTGGCTCCCCCTTGCCGTAGCATTTGTGTTGTATCTCGTTAATCTCAAGTTGTGATATCTATTGCAGCTTGTGGATGTTGGAACACTGAGCTACTAGTTGCTTCGCTGTAAGCCTGGATTGTGGGTTTTGAAGTAACCAGTCATCCCACATCCTCTTCATGTAACCCCTCTGACTAGGGTTACTGGAATAGTATCAGTCCAACAGAGCCTTGTTATCGAGCAAGGAAATCAAGCCGGTCATATACAGAGCTGACTGTGGATAAGATGGCTCTCTTTGTAGCAGGGCAATACTTCAGAGCTACTTTAAAAGTAAAGATGCCCTTTTTCAGCATCCCAGTGTATTGCACTGCCCTTTGCACTGGATGTGGCTCTTTTAAACTGTCTTTGTTCAGGACCAGTTCCTTCACAACATCAGCTTGATGGGACTCGGGTATTGTTTCAATCACTGCATTGCTGTTACTAATCCATTTGGTTAATGTGAAACCTCCTTGCTTGCAAGCATTTTCCAAGTCTCTGCACAGTGTGATAGCCTGACTCTCAATTGGCACTGATTTAAGGCAGTCATCCACATAAAAGTTGTCATAAATAGTTTCAATGACTAACTTTTCATACTTGTCTTTGTTGTCCTCCACAGTTTGATGCAGGGCAAAATTAGCAATGCTTGGAGATGATACAGCGCCAAAGAGGTGAACTCTCCTCCTGTGGAACTCTGGCACAGACAGTGACAGACAGTCTCTGTGATACTCATGTACACTTGATAGAACATTGCTTCAATGTTGGCCATAACAGCAACCTTTTCTTTACGAAACCATAACAAAACTCTAATGAGTGTATTTGTCAGGTCCGGACCTTGAAGAAGCTCTTTATTTAATGATGTGCCTTGGTAAGAACTTGTACAGTCTTTTTTCAAAGTCCTTGTATAGGACTTTTATTTTTCACCTGGTGGACACATCACAGTGACGCTAACAGAGGACACATCACAGTGACGCTAACAATCAGGTGAGTGTATCCTAGCATTGTTCTAAAGTTACGTATTTATTATTTCTTAACATTGTCAACACTTTAACTGTGCACCAAACCTCATTCATTGTTATACTGTTTATATTTCTTTTATTTATATTTTTTGTGAACAGGGCACTTCCGTTTGTGCTAGCTAACATGCTAGCGGGTTTTTTAGCATTTGAAATAGCGCTGAGCATACCTCGATTGTCGTGTTTGTTAGCATTGATCGACTTCAGATCGATCTCCTGATTGTGCAGTCTCTAGCCACCAAAGCACTTATAATTAATGATCTTATTACTTCTTATATCTTTGGGACAGTTGCTATACTGATGCAACCAAAAACAACTGAAGACTCCTCTCTCTTTAGTGCACAAGACTTATTATTATTATTATTATTATTATTATTATTATTATTATTATTATTATTATTATTATTATTATTATTATTATTATTATTACATCAATTTTATATAGCGCTTTTCCGGGGACCCAAAGATGCTTTACATACCAATTATTCATACATACACATTCATACATTGGTGGTGGTAAGCTACATATGCAACCACAGCTGCCCTGGGGCAGACTGACAGAGATGTGGCAGCCATTCCGCGCCTACGGACTCTCCGACCATCACCGAATACATTCACATTCATACACATTCATACGAGGCAAAGTGGGTTAAGTGTCTTGCCCAAGGACGCAACGACAGTATGAATTGTGGGGAGAACAAGAATCGAACCGAGGATTAGCTATGGACATAATCCCGGAGCGCGACTGAGACGGAAACCGGAGAGACGGATAAAAGAGTTTAATGTAGCCAAGAGTTTAATGGATAAAAAAGTGAAATTCGATGGGGTGGATTCAATAAGGACAGCATTTACAGTCTTGCTGTCTAACCATGTTTCTGTTAAAAACATAAAATCAAGCTTATTTGAAATTATAAAATCATTAATTAAAAAAGATTTGTTTCCCAAAGACCCGACATTGAACACTGCAAGTTTCAAGTCTGTTTGAGCATGACCAGACTTTATCTGTTTGCAGGGGATTTGAATCAGGTTTGTCTGATTAGACAATCTAACTGTTATTCTCTTCTCGAGTCTGCGACTTCTGACTGTAGCTATGGAGCTGGGGTGTTCTCTCCCAGGGCCTCGGGTTGATAAGTATTTTATAATGACAAAAGTCCTGGAACAGCAGAGGCCCTCAGTGTCCTAATCTAAGTCTTGATGCTAGTCAAGGCTTTTGGAGCTGGTCTGGGAGGGGTGGAGGGGGTCTGACAGGGGTGCATTGGACACCTATAGGGGTCTCATTTGTACTGGCCGAGATGGAGAATTGGTGCTCCATGGTGGTATTGGGGGTGATGTTTTTAGGGATAATGATATAACCCGTGACCTGGCCAAGTTAGGTGTGAGGGGTATCATCTTAATTCCAGATTTTACCAACATTTCCAGGTGATCTGGAAATCGCATTGGTGAATCCGGGGATGGGACAGAAATGGTGAGGTCCGAAGAAGGTGTTGATGTTACTGGGGGGGTCCAGGGTCCTATTGGGGGGGGTCCATTTCAGTGGTGCAGGTGTTGATGGTGGTCCAGTCAGAGGAGGATCTTTGGTTGGTGAGGCTGGAGTGTTTTTCTCATTCAGTGGCTGATGGCTTCTCAGAGGACCCTTTCTTTGTTTAAGAGGGTGCCCAGAACCATGTAGGTGTCTCAGGGAGTGCAGGACATTATCCGTTAGCCTCCTGACCCTCCTCTGTTCAGGTGTGGGCCCTTTCCTTTAAACAGGTCTACACGTTGCCAAAACAAGTTGAAGTTATCAATAAAGTGTACTCCTCTTGTCTTGTAGGTCTTGGACAGCCATGTATTTAATGCAAGCAGCCGACGGAATTTATTGATCCTTCTGTCAATGTTTGGGATTTACGGAGCCCCTCTGGTCTCACTATGTAAAAAAAAATATATATGTAACTAAGTCGTGGCCACGAGATACGCTAAGTCGTGGCCACGAGATACGCTAAGTCGTGGCCACGAGATAAGTAAATATGAATGAATATAAAAGGAGAATGCACAATGGAGCAGCTTTTCTCCCGAAAGCATGCACGCTAACTCTGCCACCCATAAGGCTCATACATACAGCCAAATAGAGGTACCGTGACCTAAGCCTAGAACGCCCTCTGCTGACGTTTTATCGTAGGCTACACAGACAGGCTTTTCCAAAATGTCAAACACTTCAATAATTAATAAACCAGTCTGCACACTACTATAGACTATCTTAAAATCATAATCAGAAATACTTTATTGATCTTTACTGATATCGATAACCTTTGTTATTTAAATGGACCCTGTACTGTAGTGCAATGTAGGCTTAGGTCACGGTACCTCTATTTGCCAGAGGTCCACAGGAGGAGAGTTCACCTCTTTGGCGCTGTATCATCCCCTCTGGTTGGGGAGCCGCCATTGGCTCCCCTCTGACCTCTCGTCCTGGCTCCCCCTTGCCGTAGCATTTGTGTTGTATCTCGTTAATCTCAAGTTGTGATATCTATTGCAGCTTGTGGATGTTGGAACACTGAGCTACTAGTTGCTTCGCTGTAAGCCTGGATTGTGGGTTTTGAAGTAACCAGTCATCCCACATCCTCTTCATGTAACCCCTCTGACTAGGGTTACTGGAATAGTATCAGTCCAACAGAGCCTTGTTATCGAGCAAGGAAATCAAGCCGGTCATATACAGAGCTGACTGTGGATAAGATGGCTCTCTTTGTAGCAGGGCAATACTTCAGAGCTACTTTAAAAGTAAAGATGCCCTTTTTCAGCATCCCAGTGTATTGCACTGCCCTTTGCACTGGATGTGGCTCTTTTAAACTGTCTTTGTTCAGGACCAGTTCCTTCACAACATCAGCTTGATGGGACTCGGGTATTGTTTCAATCACTGCATTGCTGTTACTAATCCATTTGGTTAATGTGAAACCTCCTTGCTTGCAAGCATTTTCCAAGTCTCTGCACAGTGTGATAGCCTGACTCTCAATTGGCACTGATTTAAGGCAGTCATCCACATAAAAGTTGTCATAAATAGTTTCAATGACTAACTTTTCATACTTGTCTTTGTTGTCCTCCACAGTTTGATGCAGGGCAAAATTAGCAATGCTTGGAGATGATACAGCGCCAAAGAGGTGAACTCTCCTCCTGTGGAACTCTGGCACAGACAGTGACAGACAGTCTCTGTGATACTCATGTACACTTGATAGAACATTGCTTCAATGTTGGCCATAACAGCAACCTTTTCTTTCTGAAACCATAACAAAACTCTAATGAGTGTATTTGTCAGGTCCGGACCTTGAAGAAGCTCTTTATTTAATGATGTGCCTTGGTAAGAACTTGTACAGTCTTTTTTCAAAGTCCTTGTATAGGACTTTTATTTTTCACCTGGTGGACACATCACAGTGACGCTAACAGAGGACACATCACAGTGACGCTAACAATCAGGTGAGTGTATCCTAGCATTGTTCTAAAGTTACGTATTTATTATTTCTTAACATTGTCAACACTTTAACTGTGCACCAAACCTCATTCATTGTTATACTGTTTATATTTCTTTTATTTATATTTTTTGTGAACAGGGCACTTCCGTTTGTGCTAGCTAACATGCTAGCGGGTTTTAGCATTTGAAATAGCGCTGAGCATACCTCGATTGTCGTGTTTGTTAGCATTGATCGACTTCAGATCGATCTCCTGATTGTGCAGTCTCTAGCCACCAAAGCACTTATAATTAATGATCTTATTACTTCTTATATCTTTGGGACAGTTGCTATACTGATGCAACCAAAAACAACTGAAGACTCCTCTCTCTTTAGTGCACAAGACTTATTATTATTATTATTATTATTATTATTATTATTATTATTATTATTATTATTATTATTATTATTATTATTATTATTATTACATCAATTTTATATAGCGCTTTTCCGGGGACCCAAAGATGCTTTACATACCAATTATTCATACATACACATTCATACATTGGTGGTGGTAAGCTACATATGCAACCACAGCTGCCCTGGGGCAGACTGACAGAGATGTGGCAGCCATTCCGCGCCTACGGACTCTCCGACCATCACCGAATACATTCACATTCATACACATTCATACGAGGCAAAGTGGGTTAAGTGTCTTGCCCAAGGACGCAACGACAGTATGAATTGTGGGGAGAACAAGAATCGAACCGAGGATTAGCTATGGACATAATCCCGGAGCGCGACTGAGACGGAAACCGGAGAGACGGATAAAAGAGTTTAATGTAGCCAAGAGTTTAATGGATAAAAAAGTGAAATTCGATGGGGTGGATTCAATAAGGACAGCATTTACAGTCTTGCTGTCTAACCATGTTTCTGTTAAAAACATAAAATCAAGCTTATTTGAAATTATAAAATCATTAATTAAAAAAGATTTGTTTCCCAAAGACCCGACATTGAACACTGCAAGTTTCAAGTCTGTTTGAGCATGACCAGACTTTATCTGTTTGCAGGGGATTTGAATCAGGTTTGTCTGATTAGACAATCTAACTGTTATTCTCTTCTCGAGTCTGCGACTTCTGACTGTAGCTATGGAGCTGGGGGTGTTCTCTCCCAGGGCCTCGGGTTGATAAGTATTTTATAATGACAAAAAGTCCTGGAACAGCAGAGGCCCTCAGTGTCCTAATCTAAGTCTTGATGCTAGTCAAGGCTTTTGGAGCTGGTCTGGGAGGGGGTGGAGGGGGTCTGACAGGGGTGCATTGGACACCTATAGGGGGTCTCATTTGTACTGGCCGAGATGGAGAATTGGTGCTCCATGGTGGTATTGGGGGTGATGTTTTTAGGGATAATGATATAACCCGTGACCTGGCCAAGTTAGGTGTGAGGGGTATCATCTTAATTCCAGATTTTACCAACATTTCCAGGTGATCTGGAAATCGCATTGGTGAATCCGGGGATGGGACAGAAATGGTGAGGTCGAAGAAGGTGTTGATGTTACTGGGGGTCCAGGGTCCTATTGGGGGGGGTCCATTTCAGTGGTGCAGGTGTTGATGGTGGTCCAGTCAGAGGAGGATCTTTGGTTGGTGAGGCTGGAGTGTTTTTCTCATTCAGTGGCTGATGGCTTCTCAGAGGACCCTTTCTTTGTTTAAGAGGGTGCCCAGAACCATGTAGGTGTCTCAGGGAGTGCAGGACATTATCCGTTAGCCTCCTGACCCCTCCTCTGTTCAGGTGTGGGCCCTTTCCTTTAAACAGGTCTACACGTTGCCAAAACAAGTTGAAGTTATCAATAAAGTGTACTCCTCTTGTCTTGTAGGTCTTGGACAGCCATGTATTTAATGCAAGCAGCCGACGGAATTTATTGATCCTTCTGTCAATGTTTGGGATTTACGGAGCCCCTCTGGTCTCACTATGTAAAAAAAAATATATATGTAACTAAGTCGTGGCCACGAGATACGCTAAGTCGTGGCCACGAGATACGCTAAGTCGTGGCCACGAGATAAGTAAATATGAATGAATATAAAAGGAGAATGCACAATGGAGCAGCTTTTCTCCCGAAAGCATGCACGCTAACTCTGCCACCCATAAGGCTCATACATACAGCCAAATAGAGGTACCGTGACCTAAGCCTAGAACGCCCTCTGCTGACGTTTTATCGTAGGCTACACAGACAGGCTTTTCCAAAATGTCAAACACTTCAATAATTAATAAACCAGTCTGCACACTACTATAGACTATCTTAAAATCATAATCAGAAATACTTTATTGATCTTTACTGATATCGATAACCTTTGTTATTTAAATGGACCCTGTACTGTAGTGCAATGTAGGCTTAGGTCACGGTACCTCTATTTGCCAGAGGTCCACAGGAGGAGAGTTCACCTCTTTGGCGCTGTATCATCCCCTCTGGTTGGGGAGCCGCCATTGGCTCCCCTCTGACCTCTCGTCCTGGCTCCCCTTGCCGTAGCATTTGTGTTGTATCTCGTTAATCTCAAGTTGTGATATCTATTGCAGCTTGTGGATGTTGGAACACTGAGCTACTAGTTGCTTCGCTGTAAGCCTGGATTGTGGGTTTTGAAGTAACCAGTCATCCCACATCCTCTTCATGTAACCCCTCTGACTAGGGTTACTGGAATAGTATCAGTCCAACAGAGCCTTGTTATCGAGCAAGGAAATCAAGCCGGTCATATACAGAGCTGACTGTGGATAAGATGGCTCTCTTTGTAGCAGGGCAATACTTCAGAGCTACTTTAAAAGTAAAGATGCCCTTTTTCAGCATCCCAGTGTATTGCACTGCCCTTTGCACTGGATGTGGCTCTTTTAAACTGTCTTTGTTCAGGACCAGTTCCTTCACAACATCAGCTTGATGGGACTCGGGTATTGTTTCAATCACTGCATTGCTGTTACTAATCCATTTGGTTAATGTGAAACCTCCTTGCTTGCAAGCATTTTCCAAGTCTCTGCACAGTGTGATAGCCTGACTCTCAATTGGCACTGATTTAAGGCAGTCATCCACATAAAAGTTGTCATAAATAGTTTCAATGACTAACTTTTCATACTTGTCTTTGTTGTCCTCCACAGTTTGATGCAGGGCAAAATTAGCAATGCTTGGAGATGATACAGCGCCAAAGAGGTGAACTCTCCTCCTGTGGAACTCTGGCACAGACAGTGACAGACAGTCTCTGTGATACTCATGTACACTTGATAGAACATTGCTTCAATGTTGGCCATAACAGCAACCTTTTCTTTACGAAACCATAACAAAACTCTAATGAGTGTATTTGTCAGGTCCGGACCTTGAAGAAGCTCTTTATTTAATGATGTGCCTTGGTAAGAACTTGTACAGTCTTTTTTCAAAGTCCTTGTATAGGACTTTTATTTTTCACCTGGTGGACACATCACAGTGACGCTAACAGAGGACACATCACAGTGACGCTAACAATCAGGTGAGTGTATCCTAGCATTGTTCTAAAGTTACGTATTTATTATTTCTTAACATTGTCAACACTTTAACTGTGCACCAAACCTCATTCATTGTTATACTGTTTATATTTCTTTTATTTATATTTTTTGTGAACAGGGCACTTCCGTTTGTGCTAGCTAACATGCTAGCGGGTTTTTTAGCATTTGAAATAGCGCTGAGCATACCTCGATTGTCGTGTTTGTTAGCATTGATCGACTTCAGATCGATCTCCTGATTGTGCAGTCTCTAGCCACCAAAGCACTTATAATTAATGATCTTATTACTTCTTATATCTTTGGGACAGTTGCTATACTGATGCAACCAAAAACAACTGAAGACTCCTCTCTCTTTAGTGCACAAGACTTATTATTATTATTATTATTATTATTATTATTATTATTATTATTATTATTATTATTATTATTATTACATCAATTTTATATAGCGCTTTTCCGGGGACCCAAAGATGCTTTACATACCAATTATTCATACATACACATTCATACATTGGTGGTGGTAAGCTACATATGCAACCACAGCTGCCCTGGGGCAGACTGACAGAGATGTGGCAGCCATTCCGCGCCTACGGACTCTCCGACCATCACCGAATACATTCACATTCATACACATTCATACGAGGCAAAGTGGGTTAAGTGTCTTGCCCAAGGACGCAACGACAGTATGAATTGTGGGGAGAACAAGAATCGAACCGAGGATTAGCTATGGACATAATCCCGGAGCGCGACTGAGACGGAAACCGGAGAGACGGATAAAAGAGTTTAATGTAGCCATGCTAACAGACGAATAGCAAGGACAAGCTAACTATACACGTGATACTAGTGTAAAGCGCTGATGCATTGGAAGTAATGTCTTATGCTTTCAACGATGCTTTTTTTATGTCTTAATTAACAAGTGTGTGTTGGAGCATGGTAACACTGTGAGGAACCTCTGTGTCATTTTTGACCCCACACTATCTCTGCAGCAGCACATTAGTGAGGTCACTAAACTTGGCTTTTTTCACTTGAGGAATATCTCAGAAATTCACTCCTGCCTCTCTTTAGCTGATGCTGAAATTCTCATTCATGCATTTGTCACATCCAGGCTGGACTACTGCAATGTGTTGTTCTCTGGACTGCCAAAGAAAAGTACTCACAGTCTACAAATGGTCCAAAATATAGCTGCCAGACTTTTAACAAAAGCCCTCTTACCTATCTTGCCAGCACACACAACAACCAGAAAATTCCAACACCCTGACTTAAATACCCAACACAAAGAAGGACTAAGGGAGACACCATAAAGTAACTATACATATTTACAGTGTAAACCCCATTAAACTTCCAACAAAAGACAGCTATAAAGTATGTACAAATACCCCTAACTAAAAGGAGGTTGAGGTTTTCAAAAACAAACTCAAAACATACTTATTTCACCAAACGTATGGAGACTGATTGATCATAGGTATACGTTTACACTGGTTGTAGCTGTAGGTCAACTGATCATTATTATTACACCTGCCTATTTTTGCAGTAGTATTTAGCACTTTCCTTTGATTTTCTACCTCCTCCTAGGATGGACGCAAACCTGCTGGCTGATGTGTACCCTCTCCCCCCCATCTGTCATCTACCTTGATGTTGGCTGCGGCCCCATCCACCCTTACACACACACACACACACACACGCACACACGCACGCACACACACACACAGAGTGGACACTGGACACTGCCAATATAAATGTTTTTTGTGAATGTTTTACTATGTTGTTTTCAACTGTCCTGGACACATTCCTGCACGGCCTCTCCCTCTCTGGGAGTGGATACCTCATTCTGTGGTTCTTCCTGAGGTTTCCCTTTCCCTCCTACAAGGGGTTAATGGGGAACTAGAAGAAAGGTTAGAAGGATGGGCATGTCTCTACTAGAGAAATGAAAGAAAATCCAAACAGTGTTGCAACCTACCACACTCTCCCCTACACACTCTCCCCTACACACTCTCCCCTACACACTCTCCCCTACACACTATACCTACACGTGGACGGAACAATCATTTGTCTGCAACAGGGTGTGGTTTGCTGGCCACGCCATACACATTTAATTAGGCTTGCGTAGCTATCCTGAAATATTCAACATGAAGGACGCTGCTACCTGGAGGCAGTTTATTTCTGCTCTTGCCACGGTTTTGAATAACCAGCATTAAACCCCTCTTGTAAACCCCGCAAGATGAAAATAAAGATTATTATTATTATTATTATTATTATTATTATTATTATTATTATTATTATTATTATTATTATTATTATTATTATTATTAAACAGGGTACCAGACTAACTTCTTTTTATAGAATAGACAAAGAGTTAGTCGTGGCTGGCCCACTTAGGATAATGATGGATTTTACAGCAAAAGTCACCAAAATAACTCAAGTAAATAATTGTTCATATAATCTGGAAGAGTGAAAAGGTTGAAGTTCATTCATTCATTCATTTTCTACTGCTTTGTCCCATTAGGGGTCGCGGGTGACTGGAGCCTATCCCAGCAACTTTGGGCCTGAGGCAGGGTACACCCTGGACAATGGTCAGTTAGTTGCAGGGCTGACATATAGAGACAGACAGTGACAGACAACCATTTAATCTCTCGTTCATTCACTAGGGACACTTTAGAGTTGCAAATTAATATGCAGGTCTTTGGACGGTGGGGGGATGCCGGGGTACCCGGAGAGAGCCCACAGTAACACGTGGAGAACTTGCAGACTCCTCACAGAAAGCCCGCAGTCGGCCGGGTTTTGAACTCACAACCTTCTTGCTGTGAGGCAGGAGTGCTAACCACTCTCCCGTGTGCAAGGTTGAAGCTCTGCAATTAAAATCTTGAAATTGTGTGATGCACATGGCCATCTTGGGATGTATCATGTTCGTGTTGCTGGCATGAGGAAATGCATATCTGTTTTCTTAAGATATAGCTCTAACAGATGGATGTGTTAAATATAGACCATTCTTCATCTCCTTATGTTCAGAGCTGGACCTGTTCCATCAAAGCCACCACAAGTAAATAAATCATGTATGGGAGGGAGGAAACTAGCACACAGGTGGATTGCATCTGTTTCATAGTCTGCAGCTCAAATAAATATTTCAGCAGCCATTCTTCTGTTGAATTGTGTGTAAACACATGATTAAATATACCCATTGTGATTATTGTGAGCCTCTACATATCTGTGCATTACAGGCTCAGAGTATTACTGTGTCATTCACACCAACACACATCCATTATCCGGCTGCAAATTTTGCCCATATTATCAAAGTGAACACAGCGTACAGTAAACATAACACAGCATCCCAGCATCAAAATATGACCCGTATTTGGTGCTGAACATAGAAGAAAAATTACAAATTCAAAGCTTTCAAGCTTCTCTTTGAGGTTTATCAGTGTTTTCATTTTCCCATCTATCTATCCATGGAATTCAATTTGAAGCCAAAGCTTGAAGAATGCTGCTTCTTCCACTTAGGATAGTAGCTATTGATGTAGGCCACGTGCCCATCTAGCCTCCAGCATTCAGCCCAATTTTCTATCTATTTACGCCACAGTTTTGACCCCATTAATATAAAATAGCCCTGCTGCTGTAGTAGCGCATCTCTGATGCATACAGTGACAGCAACTGATCAACAATGTGGGAGCATCTGAAATCCTCAATGGGCCAGCTTAATGTGTGCTTTGTCTCTTGAGAGCAGGCGCATAGCTAGACATAAAGCTTTTCTGTGGCACAAGCCCCTTTTAATAATTTTCTAAACGAAGCCTGTGCCCACTATGTTACCTTTGTTTAGCTTACTAATCCTTGAATAAGTAGTTGCAAAGGTTAATGAACATTTATAAAAATATACATTTTATTTTAACTTTAATATTATTTTTCTTTACTGAATAGATGTCTTGAGAAACCACATTTTTTATAGAAAACAAGTAAATTTTTTAAGCAATAAACTAAAACAGGAGCACGCTGTACTGCGATTAGGGTACACAGCCGGGTGGAAAAATTGTTTCCCTATATTTATGTTTGCTTCAGTATACACTTTTTTTTTTGTTTCTGTTTGCTTAAATTTGCTTAGCTTAATTTGCTTTTGCGCAGGAGTTTTTAACTATGATCAGTCCAAGTTTGCTAATTGAAATTTTCTCATCTTGAGGGGTCCAGAAAATAGAAATAAAAAGATATAAATTTAAAGATACTTTTAAGTAAAGTCCCATTTATTCCACACCTACAGCCTTTTAAACATTATGATGACGAATGTGGGTAATTCACTGTTTTCTGTATTTTTTACTTTGTTTACATGAGGAAGGATGTTTGAGTCTAGCTTTTACCAGACACAGCTAACAGACCATCACAGAGAACATTTAAATGCAAAACCATCAACTCAAGCTTAAACATATTTGTTTCAAAAATATGACAAAGATACAATCATAATTTATTATTATTAATAATTTATTTGAATGGCACAGTGCATGTAATGAACCTACATGAGACACAACCACATGAATGTAAACATGTCAGATTGTAGCCTCAGGCTAATTTCCATCCGTAGTCCCAACATTCTCACACATTCACACAGCAGTGCAGTGTGTCATATTGTCATTCATCTGAAACCCACAGGTACAAGGAAAAATGCACTGAGCATTAGTTGTTTAGCATTAACTTTAATAACTAAGCTCTTACTGTTCAAATTGCAGGTTCATCTTAAACACGTCCAAAATAATATACAAAGATTTATTTCCTGTATTTTTCCTGTGTTGGGTGACATTTTAATTAAAATGTTTATGATTAGTTCTCTAACACTCACTCATCTCCAAACCCTCCTTTTAGAGCGTTTTTATTGCATTGAGTATATGCATGTCATATGAAATGTGCTAGGAAAGCAGCCAGAGTGAAGGTACAAGTGGAGCTGAGGGGTTTTCCGGCCATGATGCTGACCCTATGGTTTCATGTTACTGACAGTCTACACAGGAGGAGGCAGGTTTGGGGAAAGAGAAATGCGGGTGAGAGGCAGAGGTGGAGGCTGGGGTAGAGACTGTAGCTACAGGCCTTTCACTGATGATGAGGGCTGGAAACACATAAAAGATCTGGAAGTTTCTCAGGGGTTAGTGAAGCATTTTGATGAACGTACTGGCTATAAAGAGAAGTCTCCGGGTTGAAGTGCTCACTCTTTTGGGGCGTGCGGGGGAAAGTACTGATACAGTTTTTCTCAGCTCAGTGGCACTTACAACATTGCACCTGAATGGAACAATGTCACCAACGACTCTTCTGAGCCTTAACGACTTTCACATATGGAGTCACACCTCCCTTTCATGACTAACAACCTGGTCCATCAACTTTGGTTTCAGGGGTAACTCCTCCCTCTATAGATATAAGCTCAGCTCTCGTACCAGTTGAACTCAGAATTGATATCCATCCATCCATCTTCTACCGCTTATCCGGGGCCGGGTCGCGGGGGCAGCAGTCTAAGCAGAGACGCCCAGACTTCCCGCTCCCCAGACACTTCCTCCAGCTCTTCCGGGGGGATACCGAGGCGTTCCCAGGCCAGCCGAGAGACATAGTCCCTCCAGTGTGTCCTTGGTCTTCCCTGGGGTCTCCTCCCTGTGGGACATGCCCAAAACACCTCCCTAGGGAGGTGTCATGGAGGCATACGAAACAGATGCCCGAGCCAACTTAGCTGGCTCCTCTCGATGTGGAGGAGCAGCGGCCCTACTTTGAACTCCTCCCGAGTGACCGAACTCCTCACCCTATCTCTAAGGGAGCGCCCCGCCACTCTGCGGAGAAAGCTCATTTCAGCCGCTTGTATCCGGGATCTTGTTCTTTTGGTCATGACCCAAAGCTCATGACCATAGGTGAGAGTAGGAACATAGATCGACCGGTAAATCAAGAGCTTTGCCTTACAGCTCAGCTCCTTCTTCACCACGACAGACCGGTACATCGACCGCATTACTGCAGAAGCTGCACCAATCCGTCTGTCAATCTCACGCTCCCTCCTTCCCTCACTTGTGAACAAGACCCCGAGATACTTAAACTCCTCCACTTGAGGCAGGAGCTCTCCACCAACCTAAAGTGGAGAAGCCACCCTTTTTCCGACTGAGAACCATGGTCTCAGATTTGGAGGTGCTGATCCTCATCCCAGCCGCTTCACACTCGGCTGCAAACCGTCCCAGTGCACATTGAAGGTCCTGGCTTGATGGAGCCAACAGGAAAAACATCATCTACAAAAAGCAAAGACGAGATCCTGTGGTCCCCAAACCAGACTCCCTCCGGCCCCTGGCTGCGCCTAGAAATCCTGTCCATAAAGATAATGAACAGGACCGGTGACAAAGTGCAGCCCTGCCGGAGTCAGGGCTGCTGTCATTATTCTTACCATAAGAGGGTTTTAACCGCTTTTTGTCAAGGACCTGTTTGCCTTGGGAGATCCTACCAGGGGCATATAGGACCCGACAACATAGCTCCTAGGATTATTCGGGCACTCAAAACCCCTCCACCAAGGTTGCGGTTCAAGAAGGGGTCAGAATTGATAGTCTCTTGGAATTAGAGACGAAATGTCTTCACCTTGAAAACTGCGAAGAAGATATACGCCAAGTAGCGTCT
This sequence comes from Neodontobutis hainanensis, assembly GCA_024349245.1. NCBI lineage: Eukaryota > Metazoa > Chordata > Actinopteri > Gobiiformes > Odontobutidae > Neodontobutis > Neodontobutis hainanensis. The sequence continues at coordinate 630,111 of JALDNG010000130.1, forward strand.
ACACTGCCGGGAAGAAATAAGACGAAGAAGATGCAAGGCAAGATGAATGTAGAGCTGCTGGTCTCGTTGGTGTCGGAACACAAAGAACTTCACGGACAGTGAAATTGTACTCAACGAGGTACTTGAGCTGAGTCTCAGAAATGTGACAAACGCGACATTGATTACAAAACTTTTATATTAAGCATCTAATGTCAGGGAATGAATTTGCATGTTCACTCGGCTCATTGTCAGCAAAAAACGAGTTGAAAAACGCTGGCGAATAACGCGTGCCGATATTTGTCCCGGTGTGTACGGGCTTTAATGCTACGCAGCATTGAGTGTAGCTTTTCATAGGGAACGTCTCGGGTTACTTGGCTGTAATTCTGTTCCCTTAAAAAGAACGAGAAACGAGGGAACGAGATGCTGTGCTTCAATGCCGCACTGGGCATGTCTGGGCATTCCTCAGACAAAGTTGACCTGAGCATGCTTCTGCGTCATGTGTTACTTATACCCTCTGTGTCACTGGCGTTCAGGTGCGCTCAATCAGACACCTGCCAGTGATGAGCTGTGTCACCAACAAAGGTTAAAAAAGCCAATTCTTGGCGTGTTTGATACAGGTGCATCACAACCAGTGTTATAAGAATATTCTATGTCCTTATATTTATCCAGAGAGACACGGAGACAGATTATAATTTAACAAGCAATGGCCAGGTTTTAATCCTTGCAAGAAATGAAGCAAAAGCAGACACACAGTATCAAGGGTACACGGAAAGTTTTCCTTAAAGATGTAAACAGAACATGAGATTATATACAACACAGTGACGGCCTTGGTGAGAGGCGTTCACAATGGTCCAGGTGCCAAGTCACATGACAAGCCATGTCTCCGTCTAGTAATGTCTACTTCATGCTTGGATTAGCACGAAGGACATGACATGAAGAGAACTATAAGCCGCCAGTAACTCTAAACATTAAAATAAAATTTCTTATAACAACCGGTCACACAAAGAATGTTCCCAATAGCATAATGCTAACAAGCTCACGCTTTTTTAAAGGATCAGATTTACAGCCAAGTAACCCGCAATGGAATTTAAACAAAATGATGACTACATAGCATAAAACTAAAGTTTTTCACAAAATTGAACAGATTTTAGAATGTATGGTCATTTTGTTGTGCTTAGTAGGTGAAAAGTATCAAAACACAAGTGGATGCAAGCCAGCATTGACAAGAACTGGAGAAAGAGGACGTCTGTCTTGGAACATTTCTGAGACTCAGCTCAAGTACCTCGTTGAGTACAATTTCACTGTCCGTGAAATTGCAAATCTCCTTGGTGTGAGTTACAGAACAATAAGGAGAAGGATGGCAGAGAAAAAATTGTCTGTGAGAATGTCCTACAGTGATATCTCTGAACTTATAAGAGTAGTCACTGAATTCACAGAACAATATCCAAATTCTGGCATAAAAAGTGTTTCAGGTTATCTTAGTAGTGTTGGTCTAAAGGTGAGTTAAGTAAATTGTATTCAAAAGTTTTTGATTAGAATTAGTAAATATTGTAATAAGATTTAATTTGTTATATGCATTATAGAATTCAAAAATCTAGAGTTATGGAAACACTGAGAGCTGTTGATCCGGTTGGCACAATTTGCCGTGGTTTGGGTATTAATATAATATCCAGACGGACCTACTGAGTACCGGCACCCTTGTCTCTTTGGCACATCAATGGAAATCACAAGTTGATTCGGTAACCCCTTTTTCAGAATGTTATAAAATTCAAATGTCCTTTTGTTATAAGAAATTTTAATTTTATCGTTACTGGGGGCTTATAGTTCTCTTCAGGTCATGTCAAATTCATGTCATGTCCTTCCTGTTAATCCAAGCAGGAAGTAGACATAACTAGACTGAGACATGGATTGTCACAGGACTTTTGCACCTGCAGTGTGAATGCCTCTCACCAAGGGCGTCACTGTGTTGTATATAATCTCATGTCATCTTTACATCTTTAAGCAAACCTGCCGCTGTACCTTGTTACTGTGTCTGCTTTGCCCCTCCTTGCAAGGATTAAAACCTGACCATTGCTTGTTAAATTATAAATCTGTCTCTCTGGATAAATTTAAGGATATAACAAATTCCAATAACACCTTTCTTGTATAACTTTTTGTTAATGATTTTAAGGGGGCAAATTGTGATCCATGGACGAATTGATGGTTACAGCAGAAAATAATGTATCTCACTGCAAGCAACAACAATAGAGCAACAACTGTTCTCAACGCCTTCATTGGAGCAGTGAATATGTTTAGTGTTCCTCAAAGGGTCTGTAGTGACAAAGGGGGCGAAAATGTTGATGTGGCTTGCTTTATGCTGGAGCATCCTGAATGTGGACCAGGTAGCCCATGAAAATACATTTCCTTAATTAGTAACTGATATGTAGCCTTGCTGATATGTGTATGTTCATCCTTGTAATCTAGTTAACTTTGATATTCATGCCTGTTTTTCAATATCTAGAAAGATGAAGTGTCATAACAGGATGCAGTGTTCACACTCAACAAATTGAAAGACTGTGGAGGGCTGTCTGGTGTGCTGTGACAGTCAACTATTACACAGCATTTGACTATCTCACTTATTCTGCTGTTCTGAATCCAGGCAATGAACTGGTCATGTGTTGTCTCCATTTTGTTATGTTACCCCGGATAAATGGACATTTAGACAGTTTTAGTCAGTACTGGGACAGACATTCCCTTTCAACAGAGCAAAGAAGATCACCATAACAACTGTGGATTAGGGGGCGACTGATGCACGCTAATCCAATCACAGACCCTTTGGGTGAACAGGTATGTCTTCCACTCTCCGCTGTGTTGCCTTTTGTATTGTGGTCTTCCAAAATGTTTTGTTTTTGGCCCATATGTACATTGCTGAAGAGCAGTATGGGGTTGACTGGGGAGGACTAACACCAATAGAACCGGAGGAGACAGTGAATGTTCCAGAGACACCTGAAACAACAAAAATCATGGTCTACAACCTCCTTCGGGAAAAAAAAATAATCCACTAAGGGACAGTGACTGTTTTGGCATAGATATTTGTCTGGAGGCCTTACAGTTGGCAAGGGAGACCATCACAGCAGATTTATGTGACCACTTTGAGCTGTATATATTTGGTAGTTAAACTATTTTAGATATGTCTTACAAAGTTCATCCATTAACATAATTATTTATCTATTCCAAGTACTTACATGAATGTGTTTTGTGCATGTTTACTTTGTTACAATTTGCATAAATAGTCTTGTACAAAGTCTTTAAAACTTTGTTCACTGGTATTTTTGTCTTTAATGTGTACATCCAATTGTAAATGATGCACACACCATCCAGCTTAACTGTCATGGCCGATGGCCCAGGTGCAGAAAGACTCCAATGCATAACCCCTAGACACAGGTAAAGGGTTTAACCAAAATTTATTTCTTAATTGACAATACAAAAACTAGAAAACAGGATAACCAAGGCGAAGGTCCGGGCACATCTCGGCCATTTCCGGTCTTTCTGTGAGGAGTCTGCATGTCCTCCACGTGTTACCGTGGGTTCTCTCCGGGTACTCCAGCTTCCTCCCACCGTCCAAAGACATGTATGTACAGGTTAATTGGCAACTCTAAAGTGTCCTTAGTGAGTGTCAGTCATTGTCTGTCTCTAAATGTTAGCCCTGCGACTAACTGGCCACTGTCCAGGGTGTACCCCGCCTCAGGCCCAAAGCTGCTGGGATAGGCTCCAGTCACCCGCAACCCCTAACGGGACAAAGCGGTAGAAAATGAATGAAGAAAATGAATGAATAAATACAGGGAAAAAACAGACTAGAAAAATTCACGAAGACAAGGACCACAGAACAGACTCACAGAAGATACAACAATGACCTGGCACAGAGCCACAGGACAAACAGGTATATATAGACACTCAACAACAAGGGACAGGTGAAACACATTAGGGCGGAGCAGGTAATCACACAGGAGGGAAATACACAAGGCAGGAAGTCAAGCACAGACACAGACAGAGGCAAGACATTTCAAACCCATGACCTAAAATACAAACAAAATACAAAAATACAAACAAAAATAAGATACAACTACCAAGAATATATCAGAACCAAAACCCAAGACAGATACACAAGCAAAATGAACATCAGAACCACACCTAAAGCACTAACAAAACAGACAGCTTATAAAACAGACGTGAAACCTGACATTAACTTTAAAATGAAAGATTATTGGTCCTTGTACAAAGTATAATTCATTTTTGCTCGTGCCAGTTGAGAATGGGAACACTCGTTACGAGGGGTATTTTGCAATTTTATTATTTTAAATAAGGTTCTCTGCAGCACATTCCCTCAATTGAAAAACGCCGGGGGATATGTTTTGGCAAGAAGTGACCGAAGCAAAAGCCTTCTGCCAATAACAATTCCCCCAACTGGGTATAGCCTGGGGTACCTTCGGTCCTGTCCGGAGGTGAAGAGGGCCCCCTTGTATATAATTCCGCTACAGTGCACAGTGCCACTGTGCCCACCATAAATGATGTTGAATGTTATTATGTGTAATAACTGTGATGTCACCTGTTTAGGCAACGCCAGTAATGGAGAGGTGCATAACCTGCATGCAGGAGCTTCCTCTTTGCAACCTTGCAAAACATTTAACTGACTGGTAATAATGTTAGTTGCAGTTATGTTTGTATTGTATTGCCACACATCATTGTGCAAATTATTTATTTTTTCTTTGGCGTATCAAATTGCCCTGCCCAAATGTCAAGATATTGTGCTTCAATACTGTTTTTGCTTTCTCCTATTTAGTTGGAAAGAGCAGGAAAGTCTGTCTTATGACACTTTTGAGGAGTATGTTCACATTTATCTTCCGTCATGAAACCAGGACATAACACAGATGCCTGGGCAGCACTTAAAATAGAGTCTGATGTGCCATGCTAATGACCAATGTCAAAATTGGTTTGGCGGGTTGTGAATTGCTCTATTTTTTCATCACCTTAACAGCCTCAGCCAGTGGAGGTGATCACGGACAACACCAAGGACGAACTGTAAATCTATTTATATTTTATATAAATCAAAAGTTAACAGCTGTTGGTTTGCCATGTTATCTAAAATATATATCTTTATATATATCTATAATCTTTTTGCAGATTGGAAATTATTCAGTGTGAAGAAGTGCACTGTGTGGACAGTAATGTGTGGACAGTAATGTGTGGACAGTAATGTGTCCAAGCCCCCACCACCTCACACACACACACACACACACACACACACACACACACACACAAATTCTTCTAGGTGTTCATTTTAAAGACATTTTATTTTATTTTATGGTGTACACAGTATTGAGCTCCAAGATCAGCAGGCCAAAGACCAGAGTCCAAACAAGTGAGTGAGATTGTTGTTGGGAGAGTTATTAAAAAATAAAGTATTTACACATTTTTTTTTGTAGTGTAAGGAGAGTAAATGGGCCCATTTATTTCTTTTTGTGTAGTCTTGATAGAAATTCATAGTGGCAATTTTCTTGGAGGCCAGAACATATTAATAATATTAACAATTTCAGCTAATAAATTTTAGATTTGAAAAATGTATTATTTTATTTTTTTCATTATGTTTTCCTCATTTTGGTTTTGAAGGACGGATTTGGAAACGGTCTGGGGGCAACTTGGGAAGCAGGTGGATGCGGGAACAGCTCCACAGTCCAATACTACCAATGTCACTAGGGACCGTGTGTTGGACAGTGCTTTTCGGGCCTTTCGCCGACCCCGATTCAGTGCTGAAAAGCGTCTGAATGTCATTTTTGTGGATGATGGGGGTGTCACTGAGGGGGCTGTAGACGGCGTTTGCTGGTGCTGGATATTCGGGACAGACTATACTGAATACGGTAAAAACCTGGCTCTGGTGTCCTGAGGTACACAAATCCTCACACAATATATTGAAATCTTGGCAACATGACTATGGCTCCAATTTTTTATATTTTATTATTTTTTTTTTTTTTTAAACATTATTTGTACCAATTTGTCTTTTTCAGCTATGGAAGCTGGAGAGTACCACCTGGTAGGCCAGATGCTCTCTGTAGCTCTGGTCCACGGGGCAACACGGCCAGCATTCTTTTCAGAGCGCCTGTTCTGTGCTGTGTGTCAGCTGCCATCACCGCCTACCACCGTAGCTGAACTCGGTGACTGGGATCTCAGACAAAGGCTTCAAAAAGTAACTAACAAAAAAAAGTAACTAACAAAAAAAGTTGTTCTGGCTAAGTAACCCTAATAACAAAATAATAACAAAATATCTGTAAATGAAGTAAACATGGAAACTTGCACATGTAATAATATGACAATTTATTGCACCTTATTTAACGTATTATGTGTAATCCCTTGTCATTGCCACAGATAAAGGATGCTGAAACAATGGAGGAGTTGAAGAGCATACCAAAAGAGCCTTAGAGTAGAAGAAGAAGAAGAAGTTTTAATTATATAGCGCCTTTCCGTAGCTCAAGGTCGCTTTACATTTCACAAATACAGTACATACAAACACTTACATATACATCTATATATACACATCACATAATACATATAGTTGCGATTATCCGAAATGCTTGTTAAATAGATATGTTTTTTACTGGGACTTAAATGCACCCACAGATGAGATGTTTCGCAGTGTAAGAGGCAGCACATTCCATAATTGAGGACCTTCCACCAGCAGTAGACAGACGGAAACGAGGGATGGTCAACAACACTTACTACAACAGAGTAGTAAGTATTTTAGATATTTTAAAAAACAGATCTTGTTTAATGGTGTTTTTGTTATCTGTGCAAAGTACCATTCAAAATGTTATTCCATACATTTGGATTTGCAATCTGTTAACTATTCATTCATTCATTAATTTTCTACCGCTTTGTCCCGTTAGGGGTCGCGGGTGACTGGTACACCCTGGACAGTGGCCAGTTAGTCGCAGGGCTGACATATAGAGACAAACAACCATTCACTCTCACATTCATTCACTAGGGACACTTTAGAGTTGCCAATTAACCTGTACATTGTAGAGATGCCTTGATTAGGAATTTGAATACATAATTTTATTCAATGTGTTACTTATTGTTATGACATTTACTAATAAAAAATTACATTGTCAATTTAAAAAAATTAAAGTGATTGAACTATCGTTTGTATTTTAAAATGTATTGTACTTTAAATGAAATTTGCAAATTAAATGAGATTTACAATTGTTCAAATTGTTTTTAATTATTGTGTAAAAAGAGATCACCAAATGTTTGATATGTTGTTACAATATGGCATTTAATATATAAAAAAAATCAACAGAATATTACAGTGCAAGTATAGTAATTAATTGCTTAACAATAATATTACAAATTCACAGTATAACATCTTATATTTGTTTCCAATAAAATACAAAAGCAGGTTTAAATTTATAGCACAGAAACACAATACAAAAATAGTCTCATTCTGATCCTACTGCCTGAGACATCCATGGGGATGCCCATTTCACCTTTCCTCTGCTAGTCCAATGCACATAATATGAAGAGCACAAGAAGCAACAATAATCTTTACAATGATATCTGAGTAACTTTTCAGAATGTCTTGCATCCTCCATCTGCACTTGAGGCGTCCAAATGCTTGTTCAACTTCCACGCTACCACGGCATATAAAAGCAGTCATCTGTGGCTTCTCTGGGCTCAGTATGCCATTTTTCGCTTTGGGATGATAATAAAGGGGTAGTTCGGGAAAATATAGGCTGTGTCACCCAGAAGCTTTTGCCGAGCATGGATTCCTACCATGTTCCAAAGAAAGATAAAACTCTTAGGACCCAAGAGTCATGTAACCTTCCAGGAGCGCCAGTGATAAATAAACTTCCCCTGGTCATTCAGAGCACCTTTTGAGTAGAATAGAGTAATATGATTTTCTGTTGAGATAATCTCTTCCTCTTACTGTGGTCGTTAAATTTTGATGTGGCATCCATCAATAGCCTGCATAATCCCATCAATACCATAGATTCTGTGAAAATCCCCTGCATTGGTCTGCTTTTCACACTCAGTTGATGGCCAGGTGATAAAAAAAATTTGACATCTCCACAATGATGTTGTGTTCAGCTCCCTGGGAGAAGTAAAATTTATTAGAGAGTTCCCTGAAGGTGTTCTGATTAGCCAGATACCAGAGAAGCATTTTCATTTTTTAGAAGTCATGACGGTTACGGTATAGCATATGCTACAATTAACAAGCTTTTATTAAATTGTATCGGTTGCTGACAATTAGTTAAGGAATAATTAAGTCGCCTCAAAAAACTAAATAGCAACATTTAAAATCTAGCAATATCTAATTCTAATAATTTTGTATGCAAATGCATTTTGCATTTGTAATTAGAAACAATTGAATTTATCTCTGTCTCATGTAAATTTGTGAACTGACAACTGGCTACGTTTTTAGTTGCCACATTACGGGAGGCTTAAAATTTATCCTATACAGTATTTAACACACCTGATCAATTTCAAGTGCTCCTCGTCTTGATACTTTTTCAAATGAGTTTTAAAATCCCTCAGCAGTACCATGCAGAACTTTTGTCTCATTAGCGTCCTTGTTGCATGTTGTTGTGGTTTAGAACGTTCTGACTTTTACAGCTGAAACATGCGAACATACCGAGTTCCCGAGGACTACATAAACGCACCATAACAGAACGAATGCTACACTGAACAACATGGACCATCCCCTGCACTGTTTAAACAACAGAGTGCAGCCAGTGGATGTCTGAGATCAGTGAGCTTCCATAAGTTTGATCAAGACTGTCTATGGCAAAGTCTGAATCAACTCATTTGAAGAGATCAAACAACTGCATTTCCTCTTGGGGATTAATTAAGTGAATTGAATTTGGATAGACATAAAACCAAAAGGATAAACAGAGCATTTTGCATTCCCCAGTCTTTCTTGATATGTTTGTTAATTCATATAATATTTAATGAGTGAAAATTTATACATGAGCCTTTATGTCTTGCAGAGACTGTGATTTTACACATTGCTAATATTTGGGATGCCACTGTAACATATTTTTCCTCTATCGCCCCCTGGAGTGCATAAGCAGAACATCCACAGCCTTGTCTCTGTATTTTTTTCCTGTCAGATGTGAGAAAACCATGTAAAAACGTTGTGATAGCAAAATTTCAAAACAACAATTTAGGGTTAAGTTAACATTCTGCTACAACAAATACAATATAAGGTTTACCCACCAACAGTGATCAACAATTTGGATATCAGAGGAGCTTTTACTTTTTTACAGAAGGACTTCACAATGCACATTCTGATCCGATCCCAATGATTATGAAATGAGTGTGCAGCATAAAATCAGCCTCCCGGTTTGTTGTGACTCAGGCTTTTCCACCAATATAAACCTCAAGAGGTTCAAACGGGGTTGTTCAGAGATAATGGCTGTGAAACACTGCAAATCATGCCCTGGTACATTTTCAAAAACACGGACAGTGGCCTCAGAGTTACAGTTATTACAACTTTAAACACTACCTGGACCAAAAACATCTGTAACGCTGCATTTAGAATCATAAAAAACATGCCAAAATAGACAAGTATAAAAAGATTTTCGTAAAAGGTGAATAAAAAAATAAAAGGTGATCCTGACAATTGGAGCCCTAACAAGGGATTTCAGCAGAAAAACACTTCATGTGTCACTTCAGAGTCAAAGGTGATCAATGAATCATATTAAATGACGCCAACTCCCACATTTTTGTAAACATCGCATCTTCCCATTAGTTTTGAAGCAGCGTTACTAACGCACTGGCATTACTTTCACTTGGTAAATTACAGGTTGGGTTTTGCAAACTGTTGCTGCTGATGCTCATCTGCTTTCATTTTGTAAATATCTGACTCGTCAGTTATTGTAACCGGGCAGAATAGATAGTGTTAAATTCCAGTAATAATCTGTCAGCTCTCCATCTAATGGGGTCTTGGTGTGCAGTTAGCGTGGTCTAACTTACATCTAAATCATTGCAGCACTACATAAGCTGAGTGTGTGGTAACGCACCTGTCTAACCACCTGAAATCCTGACATCTGTCCTGGTTCTACCTGTAACTCATAAACAGAGAAACCATGTGAGGTTGAGTAATATTCTAGTCCAGTTGGTTTAATGTTGGATAACCTTTGTAGATTTTGGATCTAATATTTTATAAGATCTTGTTACTGATCAGGTTAAAAGGGCTAGTAACAAGCCCTAAGGACATAGTCGTTAGGTTGACTAAACTAGAATCTGTTCTCTGCAGCTGGGGCCTTGGGGAGTGTGTGTGTATACCATACGCCCCCTACGACCTCCACTTGTAATGTTATAAAATCTAATGTTTTCCTTTGTTACCCAAGCAACCTTCCCCTGTACCATTGACACATGTGTGTCTGCTTTACTTCTTCTTGCAAGACCTGGCCATGGCTTTTAAATTATACTCTGTCTACGTGTCTCTCTGGATACAAATAAGGACATAAAGAATTCTTATAACAGCATACCAATCAGCTTAAATTTTCTAAATAAATGTAGATATTAATGTGAAGGTTCTCAGTCATCCAGGACATCTTGAAAAAAGTTGACAAGTTGATTAAGTCTCTTGGAATTAGAGACAAAATGTATTCACCTTGAAAACTGAGTCCATACTGATACTTTTACTTCAACCTTTTTTTAGTAGATAATCATAACGCATTATGTCATAGATGGCAATAATACAAATTAATTCTGATCAAAGTAAAAGCTTAATCTAAATCTAATTTAAAATTCATTTGTAAAAACCCAATAATCCTAATTCAAAATAAAATCTGAGATACTTAAATGTGGTTAGATGAGCTGAGCCGAAGTGGGAAAGTCCAATTTTTGTATAACATACCTTTTGTAATAAGCAGGCTATATTGAGGTGTAGTGTCCACAATTACCCAACACAGCCCCTCCAGACATCACTCTATGTTACGTAGGCCAGTAAGATTTCTACATACTACTTAAAATTAACAATAATAAGTACAAATAAACAAAACAGTCTGTCACAGATTTGGGCTGATGCACTCAGAGCACAACTTCTATATATCTGAATGTCATTAATAATTCTATACATAAAGGATTTTATTGAGCATTTGACCTTGTAAAAAAGAACTACTGCTGCAGAAATAACATTGGTAATAACATTGGGCACAGTTTCATGTGATGCCAATTTTTTATTAAGGTTAAAATGATGAGGTTTGTCCCAATTTACATCTCATAAATTCACTATAACAGCAGTCTGTTTCTCTTGTCTGATATTACCCACCCCTAATAAAAGTAAAAAAGTTAAAAAAGAGAATACATACATCCTTACCTACATCAGACAAAATAAAAAAGCATTTTTGAATGCACTTTTACACATTCTACATACATTTTTTTCAATCACATCTTTTTCAGTGTCACAACAGTTTCACATTTTTCTCTGGAGTCATTTGTGGAAATGTCTAAGATAAAGTCTTGGTTGCCGTCAGTGAGGATGCCCATGTTCTAATGACAGTTGGAAATGTCATTTCTAATCATTCACAAAAATATGAGATAACAAACATGGACAGCTAGTGCTAAAAAACTGGCATGTTTTGTTCTTCACATTGAAACACTTTTGAACAAACATGGAGCTGTCACTGTGTAATGTCAGGGCAGCAGACATGAGAGCAGGATGTTACTGTCACAGAAGCAACGTGGCTGTCAGCTGACACACCTCTGCCACAGTGGGATGCCTCATCAGGTCAGGATTCTCACAAAGGTTCAGGCAGTTATAGTTTCCTTCTCTGTTGTACTGTTAGTGCTGCACACAATGGACAAACCAAAAAGAAGTTAGGAAAGTTCTCTTTTGTTATCTTTATTCTGATGGCACATAGACTTTAACAAGAAACCACTATTTATCAACAAAATGCAAAGTAATATGTGCTATTCACCATTTCTATGACCTATTAGTATGTCGACCAGGATGTTGTCTACTTTAGTTAACACTATCTGAGCTTGGCCACTGTAGGCTAACATGTATCTTCCATTTTATATAGAGCTACATATTGCATCACGGGGGCACAGTGGTATATATACATATACAGTATATAGGCTCAGGCTCTGGCCTACTGTGACCTTCTTGGATTTAAGTAAAGTAAATTAAAATAGTATTGTAGTGTAAATATTAGTGTATGGTGCAGATGATGAGCTGATCCTTGCTGATAATATGTAGAATAAAGCCTTAAAAAAGACATATCTGCCTATGCAGTTCAGATCCTCCTGAACCTGTATTGTGTTCATGTGCACGCACATCCTTCTGCTCTTGGCTGCAACCCAGGCACTTCTATCATTCATACCTCAGGGGCCCCTGAGGGTCACTGCAGGACACTTTAAACACAGGCTTCTCTGTCTTACTGCCTTTAAATCACCTCATCAGTAGTTATAGTGTCCAGTCTGTTCCAGTGCGGGGCCCAGCTCACACTGGCAGCCCTCAGGCCATCCCATTGCTATGCAGACAGTGGCTTGTCTAAAGCAAGAGTTTGTACTCACCACCCTCCGGAGCTGAGCCCGAACAGTAGTGCAGAGCGAGGGACTGTTAGGTCACAGTGACACACAAAAACAAGAGGAGTTTTTACTCACGGATTACTCACTACAAAGTGATGGATGACACTGTACTGCAATTTTTTGGAACCCTTCACTAAACACACTGATCTCCTCCGGCACATACTAAGTCCAGAACCATGTCAGAGTGCAGTCCTTATATTGTTTATCATAAGAGTATAGTTTAATAGGGTTGGGAAAATATCTGGCTGTTGTGGCTATTTGCCGTTCCCTTTCAAAAGCTACACTCAAGGCTGCATAGCAGTACGTTATGGGGAACACACTTTGTGTGACCCGCTGTGAAGCATGTGAGTCAAACATGCCAAGAATTGTCATAAATAACCTTTATTGGTGACGCAGCTTGATCACCCGCACCTGGGAGGTTATTAATACACGTGACCCGGAAATATCTTCTTTGTCTTCAAGGACCGCATTGTGTTGCGTGTGCTCAAGCAAACCTCAAACCATATCCAAATAATTAGTGGGGTAAGTCTGAGCAGCTCTTCATGTGCTATGGGGGCTGCAGCCTCTAAGGAGACTATGTTGCATTGGGTGAGGGAAGCAACTGCCCTAGCCTATGAACTGTGTGGCCAAGCTTTGCCTAGAGGTGTAAGGGCTCATTCAAACAGAGAGGTTACATCCCCAATGGCTGTGGCAAAAGGAGTCTTTGCAACAAATGTGTGATGTGGTGGACTGGTACTTTTTGCACACTTTTATAAAATTTTATAGCTTGGATGTCCATTCAGCATCTTGGGTCGACATCCGGGTGCCATGTCTGAAACCTCTTTGATGTTTTTGCCTACACACACTCCACAACTTTTGGGGGATCCAGACACTTCCAGTGCGGCGGCGTGGGTATTCTCGTTCCCCAAGCATATTGCTACGCAGCAAGTGTAGCTTTTGTCTCTGTCTTAGTTCTGTTGGACTTGAGTGCTGCGTTTGATACAGTGGACCATGAAATCCTGTCACAAAGATTAGAGGAATGGATAGGTATCTCTGGAACTGCTCTTAAATGGTTTCAGTCTTATCTTCAAAACAGGAAGTACTTTGTTTCGGTTGGAAACTGTGAATCAAACCAAATGGCCCTGACATGTGGGGTTCCACAGGGGTCTATCTTGGGACCTCTATTATTCTATCTCTACATACTTCCTTTAGGCCAGTTAATACACAGCTGTGGTGTATCATACCATAATTATGCAGATGACACACAGATTTACATTTCACAGCAGGTGAAAATGGACCAATCCATTCACTGTGTTACTGCATCAAACAGATTGATGTGTGGATGCAAAATATCTTTCTCCAATTTAACAGAAACAAGACTGATCATCTTTGGGACAGAAACAAAGAGAACGTGTGAGCAGTCACCTCGAGTCTCTTTCTCTAAAATCTAAAAATCAAGTTAGAAATCTAGGGGTCATCATGGACTCAGACTTAAATTTCCACAGTCGCATTAAGTCAATTACATCATCTGCATTTTATCACCTTAAAAATATTTCCAGAGTCAAAGGAATAATGTCTCAACCAGACTTAGAGAAACGTATTCATGCTTTTATCTCCAGCAGGTTAGATTACTGTAACGGCCTGCTCACTGGTCTCTCAAAGCGAGGGTTAAGACAGCTGCAGCTTATTCAGAACGTTGCTGCTCGGGTTCTAACTAACACCAGGAAGTACAACCACATCAGTCCAGTTTTAAAATCTCTGCACTGGCTTCCTGTTGCTCAGAGAATAGACTTTAAAAACAGCACTGCTGTTTACAATACTCTTAATGGTTTTATTGTCAGAATATATTTCTGAAATGCTAGTAACTTATGAGCCTCCTCGGACTTTGAGAACATCTGGGACAGGCCTCCTGCTCGTGCCCAGAGTTAGAACTAAACAGGGTGAAGCAGCGTTTAAGTTTCATGCAGCAAAAACCTGGAACAACCTCCCAGATGAAATTAAACAAGCCTCAATTTTAACAATGTTCAAGGGGAGGTTAAAAACCTTCCTTTTTAGATCCGCCTACACTACAACTTAAAGTGTTTTTTTTATCTGCACTCTTTCTTTATAAGGCTTTTAATTTTTCTTATTTTTCTAAATCTAAATTTTGTAAATTGTCTTTTATTTCTGTAAAGCACTTTGAGTTACCCAGTGTATGAATTGTGCTTTATAAATAAAATTGCCTTGCCTACTGAAAGGAAACATCTTGGGTTACTTGACTGTAACCCTGTACCCTGAAAAAGTGGGAACAAGATGCCGCACTGTGGGCGTGTCCAGATGTCCTTTCAGACAAAGTTAACCTGAAGACGTTTCCGCGTCACATGTATTTATAACCTCCAGGTACGCTCAAATCCAGGTGCGGATGATCAAGTTACGTCACTTACAAAGGGTATGTGTGACGGAGCACGTCCACCTCTGATAGAATGCCAGTACGACGGCACATACACATACACACGCTTTCATTCATTCGCTCAGTAACCCCACACAAGCGCGCACACACACACACGGGTTTAAGTACTGTCGCAATTAACGCCTTTTCTTTTCCGCCTCTGTGCTGTGGTAACGCGACCAAGGGTGCACACTTGGAAGTGTTTATTCATTGTTTCAATCATACACACAAACATAAGAACATACAGAGACTCACGTACCTTTTTGCACTTCTTCCTGGGTGAGGAGCATGGTCAAACCGGGGCATAACTTCCTGGTGCCTTAAATGTATTGTGTTCGCGCTGTGGCGCGCATCACGTGACTAGAGGCCGTGATTATGTTTCTATGTACATTTTCTCTTTAGTTTTATTGTGTTTGTGTTATTTATTATGTATTTAGAGTAGATACATTGTGTATGTGTTTAGGGCAAGGGACAATCAAGGTCTTCTTTCTTTATGTTGGATTCACAACATATTAAAGCCCAGTGGGAGGGGCAAAGGGATATAAAAGAGGGCCTATTTCAGACCTTGGGAGAGTTGACAGCAAGTTACAGGGAAGGTAACATGGCTGCTGTGGGTCCTGCTGAGACCAGTTAAAGGTGCCCTAAGTTATAATTTCTGAGTTTGAATTTTTGGATATTATTACTTATTGTATATTTATTTTTGGAGATATTGGACTAAGCACGGTAAATATGGACATTTGGGGATTTTTTTTTTTTTTTTTTTGCACTTTGGAATTGACAATATCACCCTGGAAACTCACTTCCTGGCTACGCTTATATAATTGAGAGAACTCCGTAAGCCAATTTTTGGTGTGTTTGACACAAATGCTTATACAAAGGCTGTTCCCCATAGCATATTGCTACGCATCATCTTGTTCCTGCTTTTTACACTACAAGTAACCCAAGACAATATTGGCTGATGTCAAAATTTAACCTTTGTGCCCTGATGAGGACAAAAGTGTCCTTTTCAACTTTTATTTTTTTGATAACTTGGAGGTTGTTTTGTATTTTTCTATGATATTTGGTAAAGGTGTGTATTTTATAACACATTTTGAAATTTTAAACACAAATCCAATATTACTCTTTTTTGCACTGTGTAACCTAAATTGTTACACTCCATTACCTTACTTACCATTTGAGGACAAAAATGTCCTCTTCCAAAACGTCATAAAAATAGTATATGTATTTTTTTCAATTTTTTTTTTTTTGCATAAATCTCTTAATCCACTTCAGTCCTGATCATAAATGTCAAATATTTGAATATTTTCAAAATTGTAACCCTTTATATGCCAGTGTATATGATGGCATCCCAAAATATTGTTAAAAATCACAGAAAAAAATTGCAATATTTGTAATAATCTGAATGCAAAGTGCAATTTTTTGGGGGGGATTATTAAAGTCTTGGATGTGCCATTGATTGGCAATAACATTGATTTTGATGGATTTTTAATTTTTTTGTAATGTCTGATTTAACAAAAAAGTTACACTCTTACCATTTGGGGACAAAAATGTCCTTTTCCAAAACGTCATAAAAATAGTATATGTTAATATTTTTTTCAAATGTTTTTTGCATAAATCTCTTAATCCACTTCAGTCCTGATCATAAATGTCAAATATTTGAATATTTTCAAAATTGTAACCCTTTATATGCCAGTGTATATGATGGCATCCCAAAATATTGTTAAAAATCACAAAAAAATTGCAATATTTTTAATAATCTGAATGCAAAGTGCAATTTTTGGGGGGATTATTATAGTCTTGGATGTGCCATTGATGGGGAATAACATTGATTTTGATGGATTTTTATTTTTTTTGTAATGTCTGATTTAAACAAAAAAGTTACACTGTTACCATTTGGGGACAAAAATGTCCTTTTCCAAAACATTATAAAAATAGTATCTGTTAATATTTTTTTCTACTTTTTTTGCATAAATCTCTTAATCCCCTTCAGTCCTGAACTTAAATACCAAATATTTAAAAAAAATCAGAATTTTAACCCTTTATATGCCAGTGTATATGCTGCCATTACATCAGCCAATCATCAGAACAGTGTCAGATTCCCTCAAAAGCAAGAGCTTAGATGCTCTATAAATAAATTACAAATAAAACATAAGAAAAGTTTATTTTCAACAAACAAAGATTTACCAAATTTGGAACAGACATTTATACTGCTTTTACAACCTGAAACCAGCTGCATTGAGCTCTTCTTGCCTGTGGATGTGTGCATGCACACGCTCACCTGTGTGAGTTCAGTTCATATCCGTGCACATTAATTGCAGCAGAAAGATGTGTAAACTTTGCTAAAACATTTTTTCACACTTGCAGCAGGTAATGGTGGCCTTCTCCCATGGGCCAGTGCATTGCATGCACAGTCGTCTTTTTGGGTATTTGGAAGTCCCTGGGTACCCACTGACACTGTCCTGCCCTTGCTGTGGCTCCTGTGTTTCTGCTGCAGCCGCGCTTTGTGCGTGGGGTAGCTGCCTGCGTTGTTGGATTAGTGGAGTGACCAATGCTCCTCTAAGAAAATCCGGCGCTCTTGTTCAAGGTTGGATTCACAGTCACTCATAACACAAAGAAGTTCAAAGCTGAGACATCTAGGATGTTGTAAAACAACGTCAGTGGCCTGATAGCCGGCTCCCGGTGAACAGTGCTGAGCAGCAGGACGTTCTTGCTTCGCTATGTAGGAGACAGGTGTGTGAGACTTGGCAAAGCCAAAAAGGGTGGATTGAAGGCTTCTTTTTCTGGTCTGGAGCAGGATTGGGGAAGCTCTGGCAACTTGCGTTTTAGCAGCTCTTCCCTAAGTCCATATGAGGTGAAAAAATTATCACACATCACCGTATGTCCTGCCAGCCCTTGAGTCAGCTGCAGAACTGCTCTCCTTTCCTGGTTCACCTCCACAGGACAACCCTCTTGTTTTCCCGCATAGACTTGCCTTTTAAATGCTTAAGAGGACGTCACAGGCCATGTAAACTTTGATCCTGGCTGGTTTGCTGGGGATGTACTGCTTGAAACTGCAGCGAGCCCAGTCAGAGTCGGAGGTATCTTCCGGGGAGGAAGAGTATGGGGACTGGGCTCACTGGTTGTCATCGTCAGTCCTGTCCTCACGAGAGCCCATAACCTGTTCCAGAGCTTGCAGTTTGTTAAATTTAGATTTCTTCCAGAATTGATAGGCCATGACTGCCAGTTAAGAAATGAACACACAGCTCTTGACCTGGCTATATTTCTAAGTTTAGTGTACGGTCACACCTGTGTCAACAGAGTTGTTGCCACCACGCTGTTTACTTTTTGTGCTGCTGCAATTTGTTGCTCTCAAGTTTGTTATGATGCAGAGGGGTTGTTAAAAGTTCATGGTGACAAAGGGGGTTAAAAAATACCTTTTATTCTTTCACTTCAAAAACACATAAATCAAAACAAAAAAAGTTAAGGTTCCAAACTGCAGTTTTGAGGAGATCCAATGGGAGTTATTTATTAAATCATACAAAGCATAAAAAATTATAATTTCTCAAAATGCATTTTAATGCCAACAAATGGCACATCCACAACTTTAATAATCCCCCCAAGAAAATTGCATTTACATTCAGATTATGAAAAATATTGCTATTTCTAATTGATTGTATAACAGTATTTTGAGATACCATTACATACACTGGCATATAAAGGGTTAAAATTTTGAAAATATTCTAATATTTGACATTTATGATCAGGACTGAAGTGGATTAAGAGATTTATGCAAAAAAAAAGTAGAAAAAAATATTAACATATTCTATTTTTATCATGTTTTGGAAGAGGACATTTTTGTCCCCAAATGGTAAGAGTGTGACTTTTTTGTTAAATCAGACATTACAAAAAAATTAAAAATCCATCAAAATCAATGTTATTGCCAATCAATGGCACACCCAAGACTCTAATAATCCCCCCAAGAAAATTGCACTTTGGATTCAGATTATTAAAAATATTGCAATTTTTCTGTGATTTTTAACAATATATTTGGATGCCATTGTATACACTGGCATATAAAGTGTTAGAATTTTGAAAATATTCAAATATTTGACATTTATGATCAGGATTGATGTGGATTAAGAGATTTATGCAAAAAAAAGTAGAAAAAAATATTAACATATACTATTTTTATGATGTTTTGGAAGAGGACATTTTTGTCCCCAAATGGTAAGAGTAACTTTTTTTTTTCAGGGTACAAGGGTTAATATATTGATTGCCATTAATGTACCTCAGTCTTTTCTATTCTTTTCTTGGTAATAGATTTAGCTTTCAAAGAATCTCTGTTGAATTTTTTTTTGTATTTCTCAAGCCTTTTAGCAGTGCTAGCTTCTTGTGTTAAGGATTGCAGTATTCTAATGCTAGCGCTAGCTTTCTGACGATTACTTCCTAATGCTAGCTTGCCAACGTTAGCTTGTTGTTTTCAAACAAATTATTAAATTGGCTCTATTGAAAGACTTGACACAGAATCCTTCTCACATCATTTTGCCACTGCGTGCGTTGCTTATTTCAATCTTGGAGAAAAGGTACTCAGTTTTAAAGGTTTTTGACGTTTTGTCTCTAATTCCAAGAGACTTTCTCAATTTTGAGATCAACTGGTTGGACCAGGCCGTTTTGGTCTCACACTCATTAGCTATGAAAGGGCAGTGTGACTCTTGATGGTAGCGTCAGGTGAGTTGTTCCTTTCAGTTGTTGTTCTTTTCCAGTTAAACTGTTTTGGTTTAGGTTTTAGGTGGACTGCAGACTCCACCAAGGTCTACCTATGTTGGCTCTTCTGTGCTGATACATCCTCTAGTGAAGCTGTTTTGTTTCTCCAACATAACTGTTACTGCACTCTGGCATGCATTTATATAGCACTTTTTTCCACCTTTCTCGGGTACCCAAAACGCTTTACATTGTGCTTCCACTTACCCGATTCACACTCATTCACACCTGGGGCAGACAGAGAGGGGGGCTTCTATAAGCACAGCGCTCACAGCATTCTCCGACCACCAACAAACACACCTCCACAGTCACACGCATTCATACAAAAGGGCTAAGGACACAACGACAGCACGAACATGGGAGAGGGAGAATTGAATAACTAACCTTCTGGTTATAGGACGATCACCTTACCACTGAGCCTCTGCGCCCCCATGGTGGTGTCCCTGACCCATGGAGGGAGTGGTAAAGAGAGCTCTGGCCCTTATTCCAAAGTACACTGCCCAGTCACTGGTTCAGATATGTTGATTACACTTGGGTCAAAATCAGAACCCAGGAAGAAGAAGCTTTAAGCAGAAGCAGCTGAAGCAGTAAACAAGAACATCAAGTTCACCCATGAAGATGCCATAGATAACCGCCTGGCCTTCTCAAACTGTGCAGTGGTTATTTGTGAGAACAGGACACTTCAGAAGTTTATAGGAAGGCAGCACAAACAGAACAATAGTTGGTGTTTGATTCCCACCACCCTCTGCAGCACAAGCTGGGAGTCATCAGGACTCTTCAGCTCAGAGCATAAGAGGTGCCCACAACCTCAGAAGGTAAAAGGAAAGAAGAACAACACATTCGTGAAACCCTGAGAGACTGTGGATACCGTAGATGGACTTTCAACAAAATCAAGAGGACACAGGCACATAACAGACAGGAACCAGGGACAAAAGGGAAGGGTATAGTTATCCCTTATGCTTTTGGTTTTACTGAAAAACATAAAAGGATTCTCTACAAACACAACATTCCAGTCCACTTTAAACCAGGGAACACGCTGCGTCAAAAACTGGTCCATCCTAAAGACAAGATCCCCTCGCACAAACAGAGTAATGTGGTGTATGCCGTCCAGTGTAGTGAAGCGGGCAGTGACAGTTATGTTGGAAAAATGAAACAACAGCTTCAAGAAGATCAGCACAGAAGAGCTACATGTTACAGGCACAAACAAATTATTAGACAGAATATCGGCTAATATTGGCTATACACATCAGGCATTTTTCCTCATCAGGCCAATGAGTGAATGAAAAAAACCACATATATCGGCCAATATCAATATTGGGGCCAATATATGTTCATCTCTATAGTTTAACACCAGTACAGCTGTGATGCAGCGCTATTGGTTCATAGTCTGTGGACATTAGAACCATGATCTAGTCCTGTTTAAAGCCTACACAAAAGCCTGCCTGAGATGAAGAGGCAGAGCTGTGTTTAGATTCAAAATGAACATTTCTAGACAAAAACATATCATAAACGTAATATATGTATCATTTTATTATGAAAGTATCATCTTCAAAAGTATAATCTACTGAGCTTTGAAAACTTTATCAAATTAAAAACTGCCTGTCCTATCTATAAAAGTCTACATGGGTGTGGTCCACCTCCGCTCAATAATCTCCTCAAGTACAGAGCGGATCATAATCAGTGGTGATTCTGAGGGGCCTGCAAGGACAACAGCCTTAAGTCAAAATGTCTTGACTTATTCAATAGAACTTTTTGGACTTTATTTGCAGTCTGTATCTCCGCCTGATCTGATTTTATCTTGTGTCCGTAATTGTGGGAATTGTTTGTGCATGATCTTGTTGAATGTTGGTCTATTATTGTGTCAAAGGTCTGCTTGAGATCCTGTTTTATGTCTGTCTCCTGTTTGTTTGTTTTTTTATATTTTGTCTTTGAGGTTTTATCTCTGGCATGCTGGGGTTTTCCACTATCTGGCTGCTTTTGCCTCAGTTTTAGCTGTTGTTTTGGACATGAATAAGGGATGTTGGCCCCACTCCTAATAAGAATCATATTGACTAGCACCAAGCAGTGCCACAAGGACAACAAAGAAGTGTGTCTGAACAACAGCTCGGGTCAGCATTTTGTCTGCCTCTGCCTTTTGTCTGAGCACAGTGGAGACTTGATTCTATTGTCTATTGTGATGTATATGGGAGCAATTATGAATGGGAGCTAAATGTATGGGCAGCAGAGGGAGATTATTAATATTCTTATGTTTAGCGCAGAGGAGCGCAGTGTCTTCAGCCGCCCCTCCGCCGCCGGGCCATTAAGTCACCCTGTGTGTACTCAATAATAAGACAAGAAGGAAGATAACACCGAGGGACGGGAAAAGCACAGAGTTATTTGCTGAGATGGAAGGAGGAAGGTTGTGCACTTAACTCCACTCTGCTCTTTCTGCTTTCCTTTCTCCACACAGTACACTATCATTAGACTACAAATATGATCATTTATGGGGATTTGATGTATTTTCTCTCTGCAGCTACAATTTTTAGGATTTCTTGGTAAAAGGCCTGGACCTGTGTGCAGTAATAACCTGAGAGTTACAAGCCATTCCAGCTGGATTTTAAAAATCACCAACTGTGAATGGGTTTTAGAGTGACCCTGACATCAATCACTTGAAACAAATGCAATATATGAAAGGACATGTGGCATTGTGGTGACATTATACAAACATTTACAGGCACATTTCTGCTTTAGACTATTGTTAAGCTCCACTCTAGACCTACTTAATTATCATATTCACATTCAGAATTTACATGAGGCAAACCTCCTTGATCCAGTGTCACATCTTGCTGGATTTGCAAATCTGAAAAAGCTTCTGGGCCTACAGGTTCAGGCCAGGTTTGATCAAGTCCTAAACTGTCCCATATACTTTAGCAGTAGATCTCCTGACAAGGTAATTTACTAGTCACATAGTTTCATGTAGTCACAATTTAATTATAATGGATTGGATTTATATAGAGCTTTTAAAGGCTGTCAATGGCTGTCACACTTCCCTTCCATAATCAACAACTATGAGACCAGAACAGCCTGGAGTCCCTTCAGATTTGGTTTTAGGTTAAACTCCTCCTTCTAGAAATATAAGCTCAGCTCTCTCACCAGTTGATCACCAAGTCTCTTGAAATTAGAGACGAAACGTCTTCACCTTGAAAACTCACTCCAGATGCTTTTGCTTTAACCTTTTCTTCAAGATGACCTTAAAGTTTCCAATAGTTAATAATTACTTGTTGCTCCTAGTCTTCTTCAGGTCATGTCAAATCTGATCATATCATGTCCTTCATGCTAATCAAACATGAACATAGACATAATTAGACATAGACATAACTTGCCCCAGACCAAATCCTGCACCTGGTAACTTGTCATGGAGTGTGTGTGAAAAATACACCGACAGCCTTTTCTGCATGATATGAAATCTCTTGTATTGTTTACTTTTACAAGCAAATCTCATTCTGTACCGTTTTCTACATGTTTGAACTTTGCTTCTTCTTGCAAGAAATAAACCTGACCATTCAATTTTAAATTGTACGCTGTCTCCGAGGTCTTTCTGGATAATCTGAACAAAGAATTCTTATAACATTGAGAACCTTCACATACAATAATTTTGTATTTATATAGTTTAGATAGGTTATTTGATCTAAGTGGAAAAAAAAGAAAATCTTTTTTTTTATTATTTAAAACAAAGCTTATCTTGACCAAAAGGGTGTAGGTCAAAGTCAAGAGACTTAATTTTGCCTACCCTTCCTAAACCTCAAACAGAACACTTTGCTATAAAGCAAGCAGAACAGAAGAAAAACAAAAAAAACAATAAACACAAGACACAAGACTACAACAATTTACATTTACAGAACTAAAGAAAAAAGCAAATACCATTCCTGCCAATTTTAGTATTTTTCAGCCATCACCATTTTTTACCATTTTTATTCCTACTGTCATCATATTTATTTACTTATTTCTTGTTTAAAGTGTAACTAAAGCCCTGGTCAGAGGCTAACTCCACCCACTCACAAAATGTAAAAAATGCTGGAAAAGTGTGCAGAGCCCAGCAGAGACAGAGTGGACAAGCTGAGGGCGGGGCTCAGCGGGGGGCGTGAACCTGAGACCCCCAGTGACGGATTGATTGACAGCAGCTGTGAGACTTGCAAAGATGGAGAATGGAGGGACGCAAATAGCTTTGCTCCGGAGCGGCCCTTCAAAGTGGAGGACTTTACTGTGCACACAGGGCTAGAACTTTATCAATTTGTGCCGCTGGCTCAAACCGCGGTCTCAACAACTCCCAAAGTTAAAGAGCGAAGTCTTGCAGCACACGAGAGAATGATAGTGATAAAAAGTTTGCATTGTCTAGTTTAGGCTAATTCTAGGCAAATGCTAACAAACTTTCAGAAATTGCAAACCTATGCATTTAGTTTGATTTTGGTATGATTTTATGTTAATAATTACACACAAAACAGTGATTTCAAGTCTCCCTCTACAACTGTTAAAAACTCACCAGGTGCATCTGTGCACCTGCAGCTCACTGGTCCTGGGACAGAATGTGTTATAGATACTCAAGGAATAGCTATGAAATAAGACCAGTGTCAATTTCACTTTATTCATTTAATAAATAATATGCACAAAAGACACAACTCTCACCAAATAAAATACTAACATCACAACAAAGTAGTATCAAACATTGTTTCTAATGTTGTAGGTCACAGGTGTTTCACAGGTGACAGGTTGGTGAGTGAGCCGCATAACAGTCCATCCAGGCTTTGAGGCAGTAGCACTAAACCCCTGTGTTACAGGCTCCATCACTTGTATTGTAAATTATATTTTTTACCCTCCACTTCCACATACTGTACATGTGCACCAGTTATAGACACTTGTCTGCTGCAGTGTGGTCAGGTGGTGCTGGGGAGACCTGGGCCAGAGTGTACGGATCATACCTTGTGTTGTGTTTACAGAGGATTCCAACATTAGATTAATATAGTTGGTATATAAAAAATAAATATTGAAATATGAAGAAACATTTATACCTGGAGTTACACACAAAACAATTGTTTAAAAACATGCATTATAATTTCAGCTATAAAACTCAAAATGAACATGTATCAACATAAACATTTACAAAAGAATGTCTAAATGACACACTTTTCTTAAACTGCCTTTCCATAATTCCTATATTTTTTAGGGATTGTTCTAGACTGTTTCATTTTTTATATTGATATAATATTTTATATATACACACTAAATTTAAATAAAAAATAAATGTCAGTAAATTCTTAAACATCATTTCAAGGCAGGTCCAAAACTTTTTAATTCCTGCACAGTCAGGACAGAGTCTTTTCAGTTTGTGTTTTAAAGTCACTGTCAGTTGCACTTATTTGGAGCAAAGATGGTGAAATGCAAGAGCCAGTGTTAAACAGGCTGATCATAACTTCACGAGCTGTTCCAAATTAAAAAAAATCTTGAGTGTATTCAACAGTGTATTAGTGTTTACTTTAGTCTAAATTTAGTCAGCAAAGTAAAGTCTCAGACACTATAGTGCTAATTGCAGTTTTCAGAGACTGAATCTAAGATGATAGACAGCAGCAAACTTGAAGTATCTTCAACAGTGATGCAGGAACAGTAACCAGGTCCTGAAAATACAATAAACATAAACATGATTTTATTTCTTAAATTAGACCATTTTAATGACAATAAAATGATAGATTATCACACACCTCATGTGTTCTTGTTAGAGTATTTAAAACAAGTAATTGCACTATAACAGTAATAAAAAAAACTGAAGAATGGGACTAAACACATTACCTTGTACAGTCCATAATGCTCTCACTTCCATCTGGATGTTATCTGGAGTCAGCAGTGGACACCTCACACCTTTTACTCTTTATTGGTGAAGAGCTGGTCCTGGGACATCTGTCACATGACACACTCCTGTTAGGCGTTCTGGCCTGGGTGGCTGCAAAAACAAGAGTTTAACAAATGATCTGTTATCTTGAGTATCTGAGGAGACCCAAACATCTCGATCCAAAACTCACAAAAACGGCACAATCCCTAAAAGATGCTCTGCCTTTGCACAACCTGCCTTTTCATTTCAAACCATCAAACAATGGAATCAACTCCTGGTCAGTCTGAAGTTCTAAATCTGGTACAAAGCATATTTTTTCTTGTGAGATTAATGTATTTGTACATGGTGCCTGAGAAATAAAGAATAAACTAAACTAAACTAAACATAAAAAAGCTTTACAGTATTCAAACTCACCTTTGCTTCTCCTGTTAGGCTTCACGTTTTCCTGCACACCTGCAGATCTGCAGCGACTGGTTCAGGCTGGCACCCACCTTCTCTGGTTCTAGAAGAACATCTAAACACAACGACTCACTGTTGCCACAGCCTACATGTTAGTGTCCTACTGGAGTCTGAGTCACTTTTCTGTGCATTTACTTTTATTTTAATTTGGCTCTGAACAATTATTACTGTACTGTATATCCTCAGTAAAAGCGCTAGTCTTTTAATCCGGGTGTACTGTCGCTGGGTCGGTCTCCTCTGCAGCGCCAGCTCTGCTCGGTTTCCTCTGAGGAGCAGCAATAAACAACGTACACTGATGATGCGCGCTTTCACGTTCAATCAAATTAGCAAAGTTGACACGAAACGCACAAGTCCAAGACAGTTTTTGAGTCTGTGTTGAGTCAAAACTCTCACGGTGTTACACAAGTCATGAGTTGTTCTTGTTCAGTCATGTCCAGAATCACGCTCTGTGTTACTTTTCAGCAGGAGCTGTTTGGAGAAGCACATTTCCACCTCCATTGCGTTGGAGAAACAATCCTGCTTATAATGATTGCTGCAAACTCCAGCTCTCAGCAGGAGCTCAAGGTGTTCCAGGCCAAGTGCACGCAACCACTGGGGCCTAACTTCCAACTCCACTGGAAAGCAATGCAGTCCAGCAGCGCTATGAGTACATGCTAATATAGCTAGCTTGATGTTTTCAACACTTTAAGTTGTTTTTAGTTGGACTTGGGTGGTTTGTAGATGGATTCAAAAAGGTTCTAGATGAATTTGAACATGTTTCAGTTGGACCTGAACTGGTCCCAGTTACTGTAGATTCAAACAGGTTTTAGCTGGATCTAAACAGGTTCTAATGTAACAATACTTACACAACAGTGTAAACTGTATATCTGCTCACACTAATGCTGCTGAAGAAGCTGTAGTGTAGGGAAGCTGTGAACCCTAATGCCTCTAACACCACACAAGAGTGAACTTTTAAGATCTTGTGTTTTTTGCAGCGGTGCTGATAAACTTGCAGGCTTCATTATGGGCTTCCATAAGGATACATCTAATACTGATAAATTATAATAGGCCCCTTGAGGCCATGGGTTAAAACTGATGGTGGTGAAGATAGGGTGACCAGATGTCTCGCTTTGTGTGGAACGGCACAGCATTTTCAACATAAATCCCACATCCCGCAAATTGAAACTATGTCTCGCATTTTGATTGACTGTAGACAAGTTCAAGTCTGGCATCAGGGTATCTGCAGGTTTCTGAGACTTAGATTTAAGACTTTTTAAGACCTTTTTAATACCATCTAAAATTAAATTTAAGACCAATTTCATAGCAACAAATTTGCGAACAGCAAACAAAACCACTCAAACTTTTTCCATCTGGTAATGTGCAGTCCACGCTGCTTTTGCTTAAACCTTTTTTTCAAGATGTCCTGGATGACTGAGAACCTTCACAAACCTAATCTAACAATTTTTTATTGTATTTCTTATTATAAACTGTATAAAAAGAACACTAGATTAATAAACTGTAATGTATTTTAAAGAGGATAGAAAATATGCATATTTTTAAATGAACTGAATGTGATTATTACAATGTGATTACTTTGATTAATTAATTGTTTTTCAGAGAGTATTATGAATTTGGTGCACGTGGCAGAGTGGTTAGCACTCCTGCCTTACAGCAAGAAGGTCGTGAGTTCAAAACCCGGCCGACCCAAACATTCTCGGCCGACTCCGGTCTTTCTGTGAGGAGTCTGCATGTCCTCCACGTGTTACCGTGGGTTCTCTCCGGGTACTCCGGCTTCCTCCCACCGTCCAAAGACATGTATGTACAGGTTAATTGGCAACTCTAAAGTGTCCCTAGTGAATGAATGTGAGAGTGAATGGTTGTCTGTCAATGTCTGTCTCTAAATGTCAGCCCTGCGACTAACTGGCCACTGTCCAGGGTGAACCCCGCCTCAGGCCCAAAGCTGCTGGGATAGGGTCCAGTCACCCGCGACCCCTAACGGGACAAAGCGGTAGAAAATGAATGAATGAATGAATGAATTATGAATTTGTAATTTTTTTATAAAATAAAAAAGAAAGCATTTAAAACTATTTTAAACTAAGGAGATAATTCGTTATTAATCACATAATTATGTTTTATTTTATTGGTTTGTCCCAAAAGTAAACAAAAATGCATCTAATTTGCATACCATGGCTTTAAATATTGGCGAATGTTATTTACGATACATACAGACTAATAAACATATATTTTTCTTTTTTTTTGTCTTTTTCTGAAATTAAATTATTAACAACAGTAACTTGTAAAGCAAAATTAGTAAACTACAGGACAACTACAACTTCTAAAATACCATAACTATAGTAAAATGTATGAAAATAGATAAGAGAAATATACACATGTACTGTAGGTGTTTGGTTGCAGTAACTTTATCTGCACACATCACTTTTATTAATATCACTGCTTTGATTAGTGCATTTGTGCTGACTGTGTTTACCCCTGCCTCTCCCTCCTCGACTGGGTAAAGTGTCAGGATGAACAACACGTATTTGTCCCAAACAGCTGTCAATAGAAGCCGCATTATTCCCGACCGAAAGTGTGCTTTATGTACACTGAGAAAAGCACGAGCAGCGCAGCCGCTGACCGGCTGGCTTCCACTCAGCCGGTCCTGACACGCACACTGAGACGCGATTTTGAGGTCTTCTTTTAAGATAGATTTTAATGGCAACACATGGTAATAGTGGACTAGAAACAAAGTATAGGGTGTCTGAGGGAGTGGAAACATAATTTAGCACATAAACCGGAACTAGTTTCTTCCAGTTAAGTTGCTTGTCGCAATTTTTCAACTTAGAAGGGTTAAGGATCATTTTATTTAGCCTCTGTTTAAAGTATTACCATACCTCTGATAATCATGGTCTGGGTTATTGTGATAGAATAGAACTTTCTCCATTCCCAGGAGCACAAGCCGCCATTACGCGAGATGTATTTAAAGAATGTGACGCATCGACGCATTTTACGCACGTCATTGCAGCACTAGTAGCCTATAATAATTGTTAGTTGGTCGGTTCCGCCTATTTTGTTCTGCGTGACAAAGACGTAACGTTTCATTATTTTTAAATTAAAATAAAACGGATTTAAGACTTTTTAATGATAATTAAGGCCTTATTTTTACATTATGCAATTTAATACCTTTTAAGACTTTTTAAGGATCCGCGGATACCCTGGGCATGCTTCTAAAGCAGTTCAGCATAGGAAGCTACAACATGCATCATTGATTGGGTGATGTTGTCTTAACCTTGTAGTTGTGAATGTAAACTTAGAAAGAGCTACAGAAATATAGATATTATATCACATTTTTGGCCCCTGACCAGAACACACAGTTCTAACAGAGAAAGTAACGGATTAACGTACAGATCTTAAATTGGGTCAAGGACATTATGTATGAATAATTCCCCAACAGTAGTAACAAAGTAGGAAAGTCATTGCAAAGTGGCCAGACAATCAGCTTTAATCAAGTGGAGTTTGGTTGACACTGCTGCAATGGGAAAATGGAATTGATCTCATTTTGAACAAACCATTAAAAAATACATTGTTTCTTATTTGTATATTCCAAACACACTCATAAATAAAATTTATAAAAGGGATCCACCTAAAAAAATATGTAAGAACTGGGAACAGACTATTCTTGGGTAATGCCAAGAATATTCTATTGTTTTTTGTGAGCTATGTCATTAAAGTGTCCTGCATTATCCTGCATAAACTGGTGTCCCACATTTGATTCATTATGATCTGGTCACAACAGGTGAAGGTGAACACATACATGAGAGCTGTTGGTCACCTGCCCTTTAGGCTGGATAATGTAAAATTAAATCCTTTTAGATTTTAGTTTATTGTCAACTGCCATTCAGCATTAGTGTTGGAGGCTTATCCCGGATGCTTCTCTAATTATACATCCCGTGTGTAACCTACCTCAAGCTCACAGCTCCTGGAATAGGCTCTATGAATGATTTTCTGAAGAACAGTAAGCCATTGTTCTTCTATTTGTTGTATGTCACCAGCAATCAGTATCTGTCTGGAAGCAGCTGGAAAATCCACCTCTTGAGGGCTAAAAAGTGAGCATTTTTATAGAGTGAGAATGCCGTCCTGGTGTAAATAAACAGTCACAATGCAACATTAGCTTATTTCTTTAGTGAAATATGTTTTTGTGTAACCAGCCTTTAAGTTAGCGCTAAAAGCTCAACATCTGTTCCTAAAGAGGGCATGGGACTGATCTTTGTTTACGTTTGATCCCTGTCATAGAATGAGTTCTTGGACAGTTGGAGGATACATGTAAACAAGTTATATATGTACTGTATATAGTATAATGTCCACAGACAGTTTGAGCTGGAAGGACTTATGTTTCAGATGGATATCAGATGAATGTCAGATGGATATCAGATGGATATCAGATGAATGTCAGATGGATATCAGATGGATATCAGATGCTAATGATAGGAGTGTGTGACAGCAGAAGAAAACATTATGTTCTCTCTTCAGTCAAACACATCTGACTAAATCAGATCAGCTTAAACCTGTTAAACTTTTAAACTTCCTCCATATCACCTTATGTTTATCTTTACTTCCTGTTTCCTGTCACACTGTTTGCTGCTAGATGATACATGCATGCTGAAGAGTCTTGTTTTGTATTTAAATTCTGGAATACGGATCCTGATCATGGGACTTGTTTAATTTCATGGTAAAATTCTTTTTTTCTGCAAAAACTGTGCACCTGATTTATAGTCAGACAACTAACCTAGCTGCTAAGTGACTACAGCCTAAGACCTGCAACTGGCAGTGGGCATCTGTGGACAACAATTATGGGGCCCAAGAAAAGCCCAATCATAGAAAAAGTTGATGATATTAAAAACTCAATGGACACCTTAACAGAGAAAGTTAGCACCGTCTGTAATCAGCAGAGTGAACTTCTGAAAGTGTTGGAGGAAGTGAAGAAACTTGGACTCCTGAATGAGGAAAAGGACAAGAAGATCGCAGACCTGGAGAGACGAGTGGATGAGTTGGAGCAATACACCAGGATAAATGATGTTCTGATCTCTGGTGTTAACATCAAACCACGGTCATACGCCCGGGCGGTGGCCACCAGCAGCTGTGATGAGCACGGGGAGCAGGAGGAGAAACTCCAACGAGCAAACCACCGTCATCATGAGGTTTGCAAATAGAAAGCACAAAGAAGCTTTGCTGAAACAGGGAAGGAAGCTGAAAGGAACTAACGTCTATATAAATGACCACTTAACCAAAAGGAATGGAGAAATTGCAAAAAAGCCAGATACGTGAGAAAACAAGGCAAAATACAAAGCACATGGGTAATAAACTGTAGGATTTTTATAAAACTCAATGTCACCCCTGAGCAAGCTAGAGTCTTGGTGATCAAGAATTTGTGGGACTCGGATAGATTTCAATAAGAACTCATGTGGATGGAAAATAAGACAATAAAAATCAAAGAGACTGTTAGATAACAGAATAATATATGGATAAGGACATAGATCCTGACCATTTCTTTAGCACTATCAATAATAACTGTGCTTACTATACTGATGAGGAATTCAACACTTTCAAGTGGAGGATACACTCTCAATTGTTTTGTTCAATAGCAGGAGTATGTACACAAATTTTACTCAAATTAAACAATATCTGCAGCAAATAAACCATCAATTTAGCATTGTTGCTATTACGGAGATTTGGTTAAATGAAGAAAAGGGTACAAATCTCCTACTGGAAGGATATGAGCTGAACTACATCAATAAGTTAAATAAAACTGGAAGAGGAGTGGCTTTATATGTTAAGAATACACTCAAATATAAAATATTGGATAAGATGACAAGAACCATTAAAAACATATTGGAATGTTAAACTATCAAAATATTAAATCATAAGAGCAAAAATGTTATGGTAAGCTGCGTTTACCGTGCACCTGGGTCATGCATTGAACAGTTCAGTGAATGGATGGAACAAACCTTTGACAAAAGCAATAATAAAACCTTATTCATTTGTTATTATAATATAGACCTTATTAATCACACCAAACATAACTTAACCAATGACTTTATTACTAAATTAAATAGCTTGACCTTATATCCTAGGATCACAAAACCAAGCAGAATCACAGCAAACAGTGCCACCCTCATTAAGAATATATTTTGATATTAACAATAATACCACTAGCGGTTTTCTAATTTGTGACATAAGTGATCATTTACCGGTCTACATTTTATGATGGGTGGAAACAAAGAAAAACTGTGGAAAAGCAGTGCTACAAATGCCCCCAAACAGAGGAAACGTTAAATGGACTAAAGGAGGAATTATTGTTACATTATTGTTGGGAGAGGAAGATGTTAACAATGCTTACAATAAATTCATGGATTTATTTATATATATATATGATTTTATATATGTATCATGTTTAATTTTTTATGTACATTACAAGAAATGTATGAAAATGATACCTGATCAATTGCCCAAAATAAAATAAATCATCATCATCACCTTCCGCTTTTATCCTCTCAAAAGTAGTGTTTTAGTTGCATCTGACAGATCTGGCTTTTGTTTAACACCTCAAATAAAATATAGAATCCGATAGTAAAAAGTCATTACAGATTAACTCCTGAAGTAAAATTATCTTTTTCCTTCCAGCGCAATGTTTTGAAGACTTCAAGAAGCTAATCTTGTAAATGATTTCTGTCACATTTGGAGAGAGGGGGCTTTCTTGCTGTTGATAACACACTTCTCATATGGTACAATGGCTGACTTTGTTTGGCCACTTTTTTCCTTACAAGCTCTCAATCACAACAAGCTGGCGGGGCCAAAACAACAGACAAACAGGCAGGCTAATATAGCACAGGAAGGACAGGGCCGTGGTAGCAGAGCTCCATCAGCTTTGATTATAAGACTCTTAGCCCTGATGCCCTTTCTCTTATCTGTGCCATTTGTCTGTGCTGAGACTTAATGAAAAGCCTGGCGGCTATGCCTGTTCCGGATCTATCTACGGCAGAGCAGTCCTGGCCTGCTGACGCCCCGGTTGATCAATAACCTGCAGAGAAGGCAAGCCAAGCCCCTAGACTCTCAGGGTTTAATAAGACTGAATGGGACTCGAAGTGGAAAGAGCAGAGGTGTGCTCGTAAAGGCTGTCCCAGTAATCTGTGAAGGAGAAAACTCAGAAAGAGAAAACTCACTTACAAATATCCTTAAATCACACTAAGCAGTGGACAGTTGTGGTGCAGGGGCCTCAACCTCCTGCTTTAGCAAGAGGTAAGAAAAGAACAGAAAAGAACTTACAAATACAAAAAAAATAGTGGAGACCTGGTGTAATAGCCAGCCCAGTGCTGTGCTATAAAGGGATGACTTAGTGTAGCTATGGTTTGACGGGCTAGGAAGCTAAAAGTTTTTGTTGCTTCTTCCTGTGATATTGATTGAAGTCCATTGGCTCGTTATGTTGCAATAATCACCAGTTTATTCCAGTAGGATGAGTATCATAAAATCCAAACAGCTACATATCTAAAATACAATAATCATACAAACACACTCTGTGCTATGCCCTTCCGGGGTCAACAACTGTCCAGCACCTGTCCACCGCGGTTCATATACATGAGCTCAGTGGACAAAATAGAAAACACACAAATCTATTACAAACCCGATTCCAAAAAATGTTGGGACACTGTACAAATTGTGAATAAAAACAGAATGCAATGATGTGGAAGTTTCACATTTCAATATTTTGTTTAAACTCAGAAAATGTATAATTTTAAGGGAAAAATAAGTTGATTTTAAATTTCATGGCATCAACACATCTCAAAAAAGTTGTGTCAAGGTCATGTTTACCACTTTGTGGCATCTTTTTTTTACAACAGTCTGCAAACATCTGGGGACTGAGAAGACAAGTTGCAAGTTGCAAGTTTAGGAATAGGAATGTTGTCCCATCTTGTCTAATACAGACTTCTAGTTGCTCAGCCTGACCCCACAGGAGATGTTCGAGCAGGCTGTCATCAGACAGGCCAACAATATTTTGTCTGACACATCTCATGTACTGTTTGATGAATATGTTTTAATGAATTCAGGGAGGAGGTACAGGGTTCCACTCTGCAAACACAATCGGCTTAAAAACTCATTCATCTCTCTCTCAATAAAGCTCACTAACGAGAGGTTGGTGGGGGATGAATGCAAACATAAAGGGCACTCGAGGTCAAGATAACTGTGATTTCTGTTTTTGCACTGTACATGGGGGGAAGGTTTAGGAATAGGTCATGGTCATGTATGGCTGTCCCGGAGACTTATTGATGGTGCTGGCACATCAGAAGGTTACAGTGTCCATGCTGTTTTTAAAATTGTCCTTATTGTTATTTATGTATTTATCATCTTGTGTGTGACTGTGTTTTATGTAGTGCTACAATATTGCCTTTTTGTCCAAGACAAATTTCTCCTATGGGAGACAATTAAAGAACTTAAAGACTTAAAGGTCTTCTTTTTTGCATCTTCCTCTTTATGATGCAACAGATGTTTTCTATGGGTGAAAGATCTGGCCATTTCAGGACAGGATCCTTGTTCTACGCAACCATGCTGTTGTATTTGATGCAGTATGTGGTCTGGCATTGTCATATTGGAAAATGTAAGGTCTTACCTAAAAGAAACAACAACTGGATGGGAGCATATGTTGTTCTAGAACTTAGATATAACTTTCAGCTTTAAGATGCAGGATTCTGAACTGCTTTATAATAACTTGGGTTGTCCTTGTCCTCTTTAGTCCGGATGACAAAAATTTGAAGTTCTTTTTGGAAGACAGTTTTCCAAAAAGAACTTCAAATTTTTGATTAGTCTGACCACAGAACAGTTCTACTTTGCCACAGTCCATTGTAAATGAGCCTTAGCACCAGAGAAAACACCTGTGCTTCTGGTTTAGATATGGCTTCTTTTTTGACCTATAGAGTTTTAGTTGGCAACAACGAATGGCCCGGTGGATTGTGTTCTCCCACAATGTTTTCTGGAAGTATTCTTGAGCCCATGTTGTGATTTTTATTACAGTAGCATTAATGTAGGTGATGAAGTGCCGTCTAAGGGCTGAACATCACGAGCATCAAGTATGGTTTTCCGGCCTTGACCCTTATGCACAGAGATTGTTTCAGATTTTCAAAATCTTTGGATGATACTATGCGATGTAGATGATGATAACTTCAAACTCTTTTTATTTTTCACTGCAGCATTGGGGGAATGCCTTCCTTGACTTCTGAGAGACACTGCCACTCTGGCTCGTTTTACCCAAGCATGTTGCCAACTCAATCAATCAATCAATCAATATTTATTTATATAGCGCCGTCTAACAACCACAGATTGAACCAAGGAGCTTAACAACATTAATAAAATATAAACATATTTACAAATAGGTTTAAAAACACATTTACACAATAAAACAGTGCAGCATCACAGAGCCATTAAGTGCAAAAAGCCATTTTAAATAAATAGGTTTTAAGTTTGATTTTAAACAAAGGCTGGTCAGTGATGGAACGTAACTCAATGGGCAACGGGTTCCAGAGTTTAGGACCGGCCACTGCAAAAGAACGATCGCCCCACTGTTTGAACCGGGACAGGGGAACTTTCAGCAGATGTTGCCCAGCAGAACGTAGAGCTCTGCTGGGTTGGTGAGGGGTCAGAATCTCACACAGATAAGAAGGTGCAAGGCCTGTGAGTGCATTAAAAACAAACAAACAAAAAAACCAAAAGATTTTAAAATGAATTCTAAACTGAACAGGGAGCCAGTGCAGGGAGTACAAGACAGGTGTTATGTGCTCGTGTTTACGACTGTTAGTTAGCAGTCGGGCAGCAGCGTTTTGCACAAGCTGCAAACGGTGAAGTCCGGTTTGGTTAACTCCCACATAGAGTGCACTGCAGTAAACTATGCAGGAGCTGATAAAAGCATGGATGGCTTTCTCCAGGTCAGGAAAAAAGGCGAAGCTGAAAAAAGCTTGCCCTAACCACCGAATCTATTTGTTTTTCAAATTTTAGACTGCTGTCTAGTTTTACCCCCAGATTTTTGACAACGTGGATAAGATGGGGGGCCAAAGCAAAAGGACCAGGAACTAAGACACTGGGCAGGTTGGATGTGCCAAAAACAATACATTCAGTTTTATCCTCATTCAAACAGAGGAAGGTAAACCTGCAGGTCGTCTGCGTACAGATGAAAGGTCATATTGTGCTTTGAAATAACTGCACCTAACGGCAACAAATACAAGGAAAATAAAACGGGGCCCAAAATGGAACCTTGTGGCACACCAGAGGTCAAGGGGGCAGAGGAGGAGGAGAGGTCACCAATCCTAACAGAATAAGTCCTCTCTGTTAAATACGACCTAAACCACTGCAGCACAGGTCCCTGAAGCCCAACCTGTTGATCCAGACGTGTCAGGAGGACTGAGCGGTCCACGGTGTCAAATGCTGCAGTAAGATCCAGCATTATGAGCAGCACTGGCTTCTTCTCATCAAGGGACAAGAGAATGTCGTTTTGTACTTTGAGAAGGGCCGACTCAGTGCTGTGTCGTGTCCTGAAACCAGACTGAAACTTTTCAAAGATCTGATTGTTCTCCAGAAAAGACTGTAACTGTAAGAAAACTATATTTTCCAAAACCTTCGATAGAAAAGGTAAATAGGACACAGGTCTAAAATTTGACAGAACAGTTGGATCAAGGTTGTTTTTTTTTAGCAGAGGCCTGACCACTGCGTGCTTGAATACAGTTGGTACAGAACCTGAACTCAGGCAGCTGTTTATAAATGAGAGGAGGCATGAGCCCACTGTGTTAAAAACCTGTTTAAGTATTTTAGATGGGATAATGTCCAGAGGACAGTTGGTCGGTCTCAGCCTCTGGACCACCTCAGAGAGGAGAGAGAGTGACACTGGCTCAAACACATTAAACACAGAGAGGACAGGGGAAGAGCACAAGTCAAAGCTGTTAGACATGTTCTTAATGCTCTGTTTAACAGAGGCTACTTTATCAACAAAATAATGGAGGAAATCATTACAGGTTGATTTTGAGGCCTGCTGTAGAGCATTAATAGATGGATTCATAACAGACTGAATTGTATTGAATAGCGCTCTAGGACAATTAGAGCTGGAGGAAATTACATTAGACAGATACTGACATTTAGCTGCTTTGACAGCATTCTGATATTCAGTAAGACTGTCTCTCAATATACCCAGTGAAACATGTAACTTGTCCTTTTTCCACTTGCGCTCGGCCTTCCTGCACCTCCGTCTAAGGGCACGGGTGGTGTCATTAAGCCAAGGCTCTAGTTGAGTCCTGACAGCTCTGCATCGGAGTGGAGCAATGATGTTAAAAATCTCTGAGCAGGTGGAGTTGAAGGAGGAGATGAAGACTGTGCAGAGTGGGAAGACCACTTCGTCCTGAGAGTAAAGACTGGTGTTCATAAAGGCAGCAGCAAATTCTCCAGCTGTGGTGGAAGTGATGATGCGGCGGTGACCGGCTGGAGTAAGGGATTTTGCTGCAGGGACAGGGCCTTTGAATTCAAACATAATAACAGGAAGGTGGTCTGACAACAAGTCAACTGGACACTGGCACAGGGACACACTTGGGAAAGGTTTGGGGAGAACAGACGTATCGGATCCGGCCCTGGAAATTGGTCGGCCAGACGGGGCGCTCGAGGAACAGATGCGTCGCATCCGGCCCTCGGAACTGGTCGGCTGGACGTGGCGCTAGTGGAAGGAGGTGGTGACAGGCACCGGGGGACACACAGGTGTGCCGGGACGGACATATTCAGACAATGGACAGACAGGATTCTCAGACAGGATTCTCAGGATTCACAGACGGACCGAACTCATAACAAGGCAAGGACAGACGGACAGAACTCAGGACAAGGCAAGGACAGGATTCTGCGAATTTTCCAACAGGATTCTCAGACAGGGAGTTCTCAGGATTCTCAGACATACGGGCAGAAATCCTTGACAAGGCAGGGACAGAGGGGCAGAAACTCTGGACAAGGCAGGGACAGACGGTGCAGAACTCAGGGGAAAAAACTCAGGACCAGGCTAGGAACAGAATAACACAGGACCAGGCTAGGAACGGAAAAACACAGGACCAGGCAGGGACAAAACACTCAGGACCAGGCTTTGGGAAAACACTCACGAGACCGGGCTTTGGGAAAAAACTCACGAGACCGGGAGAGGGAATACCACGACACCGGGAGAGGGAATAACACAAGACCGGAAGGTGAGGGGGGAAGGACCGGACGGGGCTCACCAGGAGGCGAGGGGTGAAGGACCGAACGGGGCTGACCGGGAGGTGAGGAGAAAGAACCGGCCGGGGCTGACTGGGAGTAGAGGGGAAAGGACCAGACGGGGGTGACCGGGAGTAGAGGGGAACAGGGATGACCAGACGTGGAGACCGTAGAGGGATGACCGTAGAGAAGACCAGACGTGGGAAGACCGTAGGGAAGATCAGACGTGGGATGACCTGACGAGGGAGGACCAGACTTGGGTGGACCAGACGAGGGATAAAGAGTCCTGTTTAAATCTCTGTGAGGCCCGGGGGGGGGTGTTGAGAAGTCTCTTTGAGGCCCAGGGGGTGCTGAGACGAAGACTCAGAAAACGCTCTGGCGCTGAGACAAAGACTCAGGAAACGCTCTGGGGCTGAGACGAAGATTCAGGAAACGCTCTGGGGCTGAGATGAAGACTCAGGAGAAGCTCTGGAAGGGAAAGACACACACAAACGACAACGACCTGGCACTGCGCAAACAGACAAACAGGTATATATAGACATAGACAACAGGGACAGGTGAAACATATTAGGGCGGGGAAGGTAATCACACAGGAGGGAAAGACACAAGGCAGGAAGCAATTGAACATCTGGCATGACATTTCAAAATGTCTCATTTTTAACATTTGATATGTTGTCTATATACTATTGCAAATAAAAGTGAATTATAAATTTTTGCATTCCTTTTTTATTTACAATTTGTACATTATCCCAACTTTTTTGGGATCAGAATTTATTGTGTGCTTTTAATGTGAAATTAGTTTTTAGCTTCTGTATTTTTATGTATTGACTTCCTGTGTCATAAACATCTGAAGAAAAGGTTTGAGTAAAAGCATCTGGACTTTTTTGAGGTGAAGACGTTTTGTCTCTAATTCCAAGAGATCAATCAATTCTGAGTTCAACTGATAAGAGAGCTGAGCTTATGTCTCTAAAGGGAGAGGTTTCCCCTGAAACCAAACCTAATGGACCAGGTTGTTCTGTTCTCACCGTCGTTAGTTATGAAAGGGAGGTGTGACTCCAAATGTGAGAGTTGTTAAGGTTCAGGAGAGTTGTTGGTGACATAACCATTTGAAACCCCTACACCTTCTGGACTGTTGAACATCAGCTGAAACCAATGAGAACGGTGACCGGCGGGAGTGGCAATGGGAGACTTGAGTT
This sequence comes from Neodontobutis hainanensis, assembly GCA_024349245.1. Classification (NCBI taxonomy): domain Eukaryota; kingdom Metazoa; phylum Chordata; class Actinopteri; order Gobiiformes; family Odontobutidae; genus Neodontobutis; species Neodontobutis hainanensis. Next base: position 669,559 of record JALDNG010000130.1, read on the forward strand.
CTTTTATAGGGTGGCGAGACAAGAAGAAGGGGGATAGAGATCAGGAGAAAGAGAAGCAGGGGTTCAGAGAGAGGGGCGGCTGTTCCCAGGACGGCTCATGGGGACCCTACCATGCAGCAGAACAGGAGAGCAGAGTTGGCGGCAGGCGGTTTTCGACACTCAGAGAGTAGCAACCAGCAAGGCGAGGAGAGTGGCCAAACCGGAAAGAAGCAGTGGTACCCAAGTTTATGGCTACCCAAGACTGTGCGAAGCCAGAGTCTGACGCACAGGACGGCGGGTGGGCAGAGTTTAGAACTCTGCCCGGTGAAGTACCTTTCTAGTACTCTGGCAAGATTGTTTTTTGTGGCGGCTGCAGCTAGCCGGTTTAAAGGACTGTTGATTGCCTCAAATTCATCTAATTCGCAGAAGGGCGTCAATAACAGGGGAAAGGAAAAACTGCACACATAAAGCCATCCCTTCTACTGTCTTTTAGAGACTGTATTTGGTTACCGTCTTTTAATGGGATTCTGGCAGTAACCACAATGTGTTTTTTTTAATTATTATTACAAAATCTACTAACACTTTAAACTATAGAAATTTTACCTTTAGTTTTTGCAGTGCTACCTTAGTGGAACCTTTTTAATTAGCCTTGTAGTAATTTTTTCTTAATCTTAAGGATTCCCGGTCTCCCCAAAAAACAGGTGGCAAAGTTGATAACCCTAACCCATATAGCATACAAAGTTTAGAAATTGATCTCACCCACCTTGACTATATGAAAATACTTCCTGGCTTGACGTAGATCGTCTCAACCTCAGCCTCTGTCAAACTCTGGTCTGGTTTAGGGCCCTGGTGGATCTCCAGCACATTACCATTCTTGTGCGCGCCCTCTTCCCCAGCCATGGGTTCCCCACAGCTGGGCTTTGGAGGGCTCCTCCGGCTCCTTAGGATCCTGTTCTTGAAGGAGATGCTTGTTGAGGTAATTCGTCTTTTTCTGCACCGCTCGACAAAGCCTGTCCAGCAGCTCCAGTTTCTTCCTGATGGGCAGTGTTTTCTCTTTGGCCATCTGCAGCAGCTCCTGGTTGCCTACTTTGTCATCTTCTCCATCACTTTTCTGACCATGGTCAAGACCTCATTTGCCTTTTGCCAGAGTGTTTTGAAACTCCTTGAACCTGTCCATATACAAAGAGAGAGCTGTTGCTTGAGCTGCATTTCCTGTTTTTTCTTCTGCTTACATTTGCATCTGAAATCAGTGACAGCCTTCAGCAGCATCTCTGCTGCTTCTCCTCCAATTCCTTCATCATCATCTCAGAGATACTCTGCAGCTTGTTGCCCATCACTGCTTGAACACTTTGTCCATGTGCTCCTCTCTGAGCTTGTACGCTCTATGAGCTTCTTAAGTTTGTTGATTGAAATTCTGTTCACTGTTCCAATCCAGCTAGACATTGACTACCCAGCCCAGCAGTGGTGCTCAAGCGTTGCATCAGTTCTTCCAAGCAAAATGTTCTGGTGCTAGCAGGATCCAGTAAGGGCGTAAATTTAAATTACTTAAACTCCATTTACAATTTTTATTTTAACAGGCAGCACCGGCAACATGGCACAATCTTTAGCCGCTCCTGTATGGCCACATGTGGCGAAAGAGATGGGCACTGGTTCTGGTGCTTCAGAGGCAGTAGCTTGTCGATTTATGTGGAGCACAGTTGGTTGGTTTAGTTTGCATATTTCCAGTGTTGGAAATAACGGCGTTAAAGTATAACAGCGCTAGAGTATAACGTTGTTACTAAGAGTTCATTTTTCAGTAATGGAGTAATCTAATTAATTACTTTTCCCATCGTTGTAACGCTGTTATCGTTACTGAGAATGTAAATTGTTGCGTTACTACAATTGGGTTGAATAATAATAGGTCATGCTTTGGCTACACATCAGCTGCTGCAGAGGGAACAGGAGGGGGCTGATGATACCGTTGCAAATACGATGATGATTGGCTGGGAGTGCCCTGCTCACGCGGTCTCCCTGCACACTCTGACTTTGACTAAACACAAGACAGTGTCAGTGACAATGGCGACGAGCAGAGGAAATTCAAAGGTAGCGTTCTCAAACTGGAAGTACCGGCACTACTTCTCATTAATTGAAATTAAAGGCAAGAATGTTTCTGTAACAGGCACACTATGCCCAGGAAAAAAAACTTTATCCACATCTGCCTCAAGCAACTCAAATCTTATGAAACACCTCACATCAACACATGCTAACAACACTTGTTTGCGTCTCCTCCTACGTAATAACCTCTGGTTTAGTTGTTAAATGAGAGGATTATTTTAGCATAGATTAATGTATTTTTCATTTTCATTCTACATGTTTTTCCAGTTGTTGGCCAGACCCAAGTCTACATTTGTGTGTCTTAATTTTGCCCTTGAATATAATTTTCAATATTTATTTTATGCATGTTTTTATTTCTATGCATATCATACTGCAATTTACTGAGCTCAAATAAATATCAAGTGTTCTAAAATACTGTATATAGTGTTTTTATTCTTCAGTAAGTTAATATAAACATGTTTGATATTAAAGATCTTATAGAACGTAATAGCATTATAGAACATAATACAAATTCTGAGTAACAAATTACTTTTACAATGTGGTAACTGAGTTACTAACTCAATTACTTTTTGGGATAAGTAATGTGTAACTGTAACTAATTACTTTTTTAAGGTAAGATGACCAAGGTAAGATGACCAACACTGCATTTTATGGATCAATCTTGCTCGTCTCTGCGCACTAATAGCAGCAACTGTACTAGCCACCACATTGATGATCTGTTCTACTGTACTAGCGTGTCGGTCGTTAAAGACAAAAAGTAACATGGAATGCCAGTTTACCAAGGTCGACAGCAACTTTTTATGGTTACAACTGACCGAGCGCCCGCTATGAGAGGTTGTCACTCAGGATTTATTGCGCACAAGCTAGCCTATCTGTAGAGTACAGGGGTCTCCTTCTCCACTCTGACGTCAGATGGCTAAGTTGAGGTAAGATACTACAGCGCTTTCTTTCTTTTGAAATGAAGACTTCTATGGAAATTACAGATGAGGATACAACCCTATTGTCTGATGCAGAGTGGCTACTTGATCTGTTTTCTTGACAGATGCAACTGAGAAAATAAACCACCTGAACATACAGTTTCAAGGCAAAGATAAACACATATCTAATGTTTTTGCTGTTAAGGCGTTGGCATTTATGCTCAACCTCCTTGTGGATGTGGAGATAGAAGTAAAGTGCATTACAGAAGCAGACAGCAGACAAATGAACATTTAAATGACTCCATAAGAGTAAACCTGAGTGGCTACACTCCACAATACACCTTTCTTGTTGACACAGTGTCAATCATCTGATGGAATACATGTATTTGAAACTGCATTGTTTAGTTTTGACAGCATTTATGTTTTCATTTTATACTCTTAAAAACACAGGAAAGAAATGTATATACATATACAAAAAGCACATGCAGATAAACTAAATGTTTGTTGTTGTTTTATTGCAAAATGTGAGTTGTGGACACCAACATTTTGTAAAAGTTCAGGGTTAATGTTTTGGCAAAAAAAAAAAAAAAAATCGTTTGCGTTAAAACAAGCTATGAAAAGAAAGTAGCTGTCATTTTGAGCTGTCAAGTAGCTCTGAGGAATAAAAGCTGGAGACCCCTTGTATAAAGGATGTAAACAGCAGCAGTCCATATACAACTTTGAGCTTTAGTTTTATGTGTGTCCACTACAGAGGATCCGAGGACAGCAAGGAAATTACTGTTTGTGTAACTAAGGCTATATACATTTAATGCTAAATACTTAAGTAGTATACTAGTAATAGTATTTAGTATTAAGAGACAACCATCAAACCTTAATGGTAGCTACATGTGAACGTAAACAGAGAGCATTTGGAGATTATATAACTATATTCTTAAGCAATTATACCAAATACTGGGTCAAACAGCAGTTTAATAAGATAAGAAAAGAATGTGATGCAGCAGTTCTTGCTCAGGTTCAGAACTAAGTTAGTTTTGGTGTCTACATAATAATGTTTAGAAATGAGAACCAGCACAATTTAAGCACTGTGAAAGGGCTATTTGTGAACATTCAACTTCCTCTAATTTCTGCATTTAATGTATAGCCTACTTGACATGTCACTCTTAAAGTTACCATAATATTGTGGTACCGTGTCCAAGCTTTGTTTATTCTGTATTTGTCAATGAAACTGACAAGAGAAAACAGCTCTAGGCAAGGCAATTATATTTATATAGCACAATTCCTATACTGGGTAACTCAAAGTGCTTTATTGGAAAAGGAATGACATAATAAGTAGTTATAACTACAATCGCTGTTACAAGATAACTTACGTAGTCGCAACTACAGTCTCCGTTACAACATACGTAACATAGGCATCCAGACATTAGACAACAACAGGATAACAGCACACTGTCACGTGATGGGATTTTTCAGTGGCTTATTCACGGGGATTTGGGATTAGGAGGAAAGAGTCTGACAGACGTCAAATTACAGACCGGTGGCTTGGGATAGGATAGGATAGGAAGGGGTCTGTGAGATGTTTAGCTGGAACTGTTTGTTAGACCGCCATGGCCTTGTCTTTAATGGGAGTATGGGGAGTACCAGGAAGATAAAACAGCTGCTGGCCAAACTTCTAATCAAGAGAGAAGGGACTTGGGCAGAGGAAGGGAGACAGAAATTGTAATTAATCCATTTTGATATTCGGTTATTTATCCAGATCATAATCAGTCAGTTCAGATGTCAGCATCAAGTGCTTTTTGGTGGAGTAACTTTTATGTTTCATCCAGTTTTGTGGTCAGACACTTAATACTAGTAGTTAATAGCAGCTCACTGGTCTGACTCTCGGTGTTGTCCACTCTTCTCTGTCCATAATCCATGCTGAGATGTCGTGAGTCAGCTCCTCGGACTGTGCTTCTCTCTGTTCTAATCCTATTAAACTTGTCACTCATGTCACAGAAGCACTGTTTAATTTCAGCAGACAGCGGCTGGGTAGCTTTAAAGGGAACTATAAAAACTTAAGACTTAATTATTTCCATGATAATTCAAATACCTACCATGTTAGTCATAGCTCAGGTGCAATACAAACTTGTTTTGTCTAAACTTCAGTTTAAAACAGGGGTCTAAAACTCACGGTTTAATGTTAGTGCGCCCTGCGAGTTTTGAATGAATGGCATGTAACCACGTTGTATGTGCAACCAACCAACCATCACAGTGGAGTATAGGGCTCCTGGGGGCGGGCCATTGGCTGGGCTTGATGCAGGCAGAGAAACATTTCCCAACTATGGAGGAGCCTGTGTAAAATCACATAGCCGTCATAAAATGAATGCTTCTTACTGTGTTTGAAATGAGCGTGTTTGACCTTGAGCTGGACAAATTCAATGTTACCGGCATTGGAATTGGCATCATGTGGATTTTATTTTGTTTTCCCATCATTTGAAATTGGTTGATTCGTTCCGCCACTATCCATGCTGATTTGTTATCATGAAAAATCTGCCTGGTCTTAAGTTCAGGATAGCTCAGGTTCAGAAGAACCTATTGAAGTTAAAGAACTGCTAGTAAGGATGTTTGAGAGGATTTAACAAAGCTTTTTTTTTGTGGAATACCTGATTTGAGTTTGAGACCACTGGTTTAAAACATAGATGATTGACATGGACTTGAAATTTATGTATGTAGCTTCAAGAGCGATGTTCTGTACCAGTCCACATTTTACTGAAGATAGAAAAAAGGTTGAAGAAAAAGCATCTGGACTCAGATTTCTCTCAGGGTTTTAAGGATGTGCTCTGAGAGACTGTGGATACCCCAGATGGACTTTCAACAAAATCAAAAGGACATAAAACAGTTTTTATCTCAAAAACTTAAAAGGATTTTCTACAAACACAACATTCCAGTCCACTTTAAACCAGGGAACACTGCGTCAAAATCTGGTCCATCCTAAAGATAAGATCCCCTCGTACAAATAGAGTAATATAGTTTATGCAATCCAGTAAAGAGTGCAGTAACAGTTATGTCGATGAAACTAAACAACAGCTTCACAAGAGGATGTATCAGCACAGAAGAGCCAATCCTGGAGGAGCTGAGTCGGCAGTCCACCTAAGCCTCAAAAAGGAAGGGCATTCCTTTGAGGACAGCAATGTCCAAATTTTGGCCAGAGGTTCAAGAGAGGGGTGAAGGGAGCCTTTTTTGTGAAAATAGAAAATCCCTCTCTAAATGGATGAGGTGGCCTCAGATTAATGTTGCCTAGTATTTATAACAGTGTATTGAAACCTAAAACAAAAGAATTGCACCCTAGAACAACAACCATAGCACCTAAGTGGAGAAGTCTCACTTACCACTTTGCACCTTTACATTTTTTTTACATTTTTATTCATATAGCACATTTTTTTTTTAGTTGACGCTTTCATTTGAAGCGACTTACATTAAGGTTCCATTCACCAGTGTCACTAATGACTCTCTCGAGCCTTAACGACTCGCACATCAGAAGTAACACTTCCCTTTCATGGCCAACAACAATGAGACCATAACAGCCTGGTCCATCAGGTTTGGTTTCAGGGGAAACTCCTCCTTCTAGAGATATAAGCTCAGCTCCCCTACAAGTTGATCCCAGACTTGATAAAGTCAATGTGGGACATTGTCAAGGTGGGACACGTACACTGGGTGTATCAGTGTCATTGGTCCGATGGTCAGTTGGACTAAGGCTACCTCGTTGATAATCGTCCGATCATCAGAGTAAGGCCTTATTTCTAGAAAGCACGGGTGGGACTTCAAGTCCCTATGGGATCTTCTCGCTATAGCCTGGAGTGATCTGAACAGGTTGCCTGAAATTAGGCTGAGTCGAGAAGTGCTTCGTGCGTCAAGTGGTCTTCTAACAAGACAGAGAGATAAAGCTTCCGAGCTACTCCCTTTTCAGTTAGGTGGCCTAGAAATTGGTGAAAGGGTGTTTCACATTCAATAGTCGTGGTGTGGTCATGGCACAGCCCGACATTTGGATTTGCTTGGACCACTAGGACGGCGCTAGACGGAGTGGTGTCTTTGTGATCTGTGTCACTTCCCTCCGTGTTGTCTGTGCTAGGGTCCTGGACAATGTCATTGAGTGGCTCTGGATCGTCAGAGCCTAACTCTGTATTTTCGTTGCGTGTTAAGTCGACTTGGATCGGTTGTGACTGTTTCTGAATCGGGGCCTTAGAGGCCTCCACCGTATACAGATCAGCCTTGTCCTTGGACTTTTCGCGCATTCGTTTGAGTATGCGTTCTATGGCCCGAGCCTCCTCTGTAGTCAGATTACTGTCGCTCATGGGGTTTCCCACGCGATTAGTCTGACTTTCAGGGGCTCGGTCCCTCGCATGACTTCGTCGTTCGACAGGTGGGCTACCTGATGATCGTTGGTCTTGGGACCGACGATAATGGTTTCTCCTGTCGTCGCGGTTTTGATAGGACCCCCCTTGGTTACGGTTTGGATTGGTTCGAAATTTATTTTCGAACCGAGGTCTCCAGTGAGGGCCCTGGTCTTTGAACTTATGTTCAGGCCAGGTCGGGTGTGGACCCGGCTCTCTTTTGTGTGGCCGAGGTCCCTCTTTCCTGTCTGGAAAGCGGGAGGCTCCTGGGCCGCTTGGCTTGGATGTAGGTGCTCCTTCAAGCGCTAGACTCTGATCAACAGTATACAGAGCGGCTGACTCTTGCGGTTTAGTCTGAGTCAGCTTCTGTTTGGTAAATGCCCTTATTGCCAATTCGCGGAGTTGGCGGCTGGTTTGAGTCAGCGGGCAGGCAGCGACGCCAAGATGATGGTTGGTAGTTGGATGGAGGTTTTGCACAAAGAGTGTTTTGAAGTTTTTATCCTCCTCCATGTTTGGTTCGTTGAGTGGACCAAAGTAGGCTTTGCGTAGCCGATGATAATATATCTGTGGTGACTCTTGCCGTGCCTGTTTGATTGTTAGGGCGGCTGTCAGTCCCACATTCGTTGTAACGTCTGAGAATTCCTCCATGAGGGACTGACTAAGGAGATCAAGTCAGCTTGGACCTCAGGGGTTGACGTTCGATGAAGCTACTAACATCTCTGCTTGATGTTAGTTTTATCAAAAAGATTTTGTCCTCAACGGTAGCATTGGGTATTCTCTGGAGGTAGAACTCAATGTCTCTAAGGTACGCGCTAGTGTCATGAGCCGATCCTTGATGGGGGCTCGAAGCGAGTGATATGACGCGCGATTTTGTCAAAGTCTCTGTCAGTGGGACCGTAGTCCAGATGTCTCCGTGTCGGAGCTGGTTGTTGGACAAAGTCTGATTGCCTACCTGTTGGTAGTGCGAAGTAATCCGAATGCCTACCTGTGGAAGCTCGCGGAAAGATGGCCGGTTGGTCCTCTTTCCGTTGCGTCCAGGCGCGGTAGTGGTCGCAAAATTGGATTAGTTAGTGAAGTGGCTCCCGTCTGGGAGTCTTCAAACCTACCGGGTTGGTATAATGGAGTAACTGGTTCTAGGTCTGGAGTACCTTTGAATTCCAGTTTCTTACTAGGTCGTGTTTGGGCGCCCTCTGTCAGGCGCGCTTGAAGTTGTTCAATAAGCTGGCGGTCTAAGTCACCTTGTTGAGTGAGGGCCTCTACCCGTGCACTCAGGGACTCTCTCCGCCGAGCTTCCTGTGCCAGCATATTCGCGGACAGCTGTGCACTTTTTCCTGCTTTGATGAGCTCCTCTCGCATAGCATTGTACTCGTCGCGTTGGTTATTGAGCTGCAGTTCTGCTATGTCACGAGCAGACCTTGTGTCGCTCAGCTCGTTCCTTAGGTCACTGAGGGTCCCCTCAGTTATCTGGAGTTTCGTGTGTAACTCCTCAAAGTCAGGGTCTGCCTTTTGGAGTGTTTGTGCAAGAGTTTGTAACTCTTGGTTCTGTTTTTCAGAATTCTCCAGGACTCCTTGGGTCAGCTGGAGTTCCTGATTCAACGCCTTGATATCGCGTTGGGAGCGGGCGAGGTCCTGTTTCTGGACCTGGATTTTCTCGTGGCTGCGTGCCAGGAGATCCTCGGCTTGTTTCTGCTGCGCGCGCATAACAATAGCCATTTGACCCAACAGCTTAGTTAGATCCTTGTCTTTTGGCTTAGAGGTTAGCGCAATGCTAATCAAGGAGCTAAGAACTGAATCTAGCTCGTTGGGAGGTGTGGTCTGAATCTCGTCAACATATTGGGGTAGCACCTGTTCTGTTAAATCATTTAGAGCTGAGTCTAAGTGATCCAGAAGCTTGATGGGACTACCAGAACCTGTAGACTGTTAGTCAGACATGTTGAAAAATGGGGTTTCTCTGAGAAAGTGAGTTATTGTTAGATTAAGTTTTAACTGCAAGGAGAGCGTTACTACTTGTAGAGTGTTACGAAGAAGGCGCGTAAAACTCAAGCAGACTGTAAAAGGATTTTTGAAAATCTGAATAAAAGTGTAAATAAAAATAAAACAAATTAATGAAGGAATAAAAATTAAAGTTAACATTTTATTTTATTTAAAACAAAATAAAATTCCAATTAAATTAAAATAAAAGGGGTATTAAGTCAAATAAGTCAGATTGAAAGTAATAAAAGAAAGAATTGTTGAAGTGGAAGTTAGTATAAAGTCTACTTGTGAATTAAGTGACTTTATGCTAGTATTAAGCAGTGGCTATGTAGCAATAGCCTGGTGGTGTGAATGTTAATGAGGGTTGACAGTGCTGGGATGCTGCTGTGCTAATTTGTAAAATTAACAGTGCAGAATCAGTGGGTTTAATCTAACAATTCATGCAGGTAATCAGCTTTTAAATTACAGCTATGACAAGATTCGTGCAGGGTTAAGTCTGTTCAGACGTAACAGCAGTGTTGTCGTAGTGTGTTAGTAAGCTGTTAGCGTTAGCATTCCAATTTGACAAATCCTGTGTGGATAGGAAAGTCACAAAAGCAGTCTTAAATTGTTAATCAAGACAAAATAATCAATCAAATTAAATGCAGGGTTAGCATCAAAAATTTTCCAAAAGCCGATGCAATGCAGGTTTGTGCATTTAAAAAGACACAGGCATTAACAACAATCAAAAACAGCTTAATAGCAGTTCACCAGGTGTTAATTCAGAGAGTAATTCACTTTTTATGTTAATTCAATCAGGCTTTTCAGTGTCAATGAAGCTTAAATTATTCAGTTGTTAAATTCTAAACTTGAATTAGTCACTGTTTTAAGGAAAAAGTGTAATTCCGTTGAGTGACCACCAGAGAGAGACGTAGAGCTCCTCTTGAGATTTTTAGAAGTTTCGCACTTCTCTTCCGCTAGGGGCAGTAGAAACTTGTGTCTGTGGGTTTACTACTTCTTTCCGCTAGGGGGCGATAAAGACTCTCGTGAGTCAGTGATTTTACCACTTCTTTCCGCTAGGGGGCGATAGAGACTCTCGTGAGTCTCTGGCTTCCGGAGTGAAGTCTCCGGCACACCCCTTTGAGGGTGCTGGGGCAAAGTTTGTTTTTAGCTCCAGTCAGAGACTGACTTGGGACGCGTCTACAACTTGTTAACCAGCGGTTTAAAACACAGCAGCGCTTTGTACAAGGCAGGTACAAGGACACGTTTTAAACACAAGCACATTTATCACAGCAGGCTCAAACCACGTTTTTAGACAAAACGCACGGCAGCCCACGTGGCTTTTAGGGGGAGGGTTTTCACAGTTAGCTAGTCTGTGAAGGCCTACAGCACGGGTTTTTTTTTTTTTTTTTTTAATCCTTTCAAAATACACCCAGGCTCATAAGCCTTAGGCAAGACAAGTTTTCTCATAAAATTCCGGTGTAACGCGGCAATTTTTTCAACTTGTAAGAGACAATTTTAACTTAACTCTGGCGTAGCACAGTAGTTAGCTTTTGTCTCGGGCCCATATGAAGTTACACACTTTGGCTCGTGTGTTTAACATGCATGCAATTTGCAGAGTCTCTAAGCTTTGTAACTGACTCTAAGCAACTTTTAACAAGTACTTGATTAATGCTCTGGCCATAAATGTACGTACAATACTAATTGTAATTCAAAACAATATCAGTCCAGCTGGTACGATTTGAATTAGCAATTTCGACAGCGCTTCACACTTAAACAAACAAAAGCACAACTCTCACACACACACACGCACGCGGTTAAACGCATTGCTAAGCAACAGCACAACAAAGGCACAGCTTTCAGTGGACAGCAATTTTGTAAAGACTTTGGATATTGAGTGATTCTAATGTTTAATCAAGAAAATTCTTTCGAGTCACACACGGGGCGTCAAAAATAATATGTAGGGAATATGGTCTTATTAATTAATAATTAATATGAATATTAATTATGAAAATTAATAATTGATATTTTGCTTAACAAAATATTAATTTCTTTCGGGGCACCACTCTAGTTTTGAACAGATCCAGAGAAACTGTTTAGTCTAGTCTCATTAATCTAAAGGAAGTAAATTCTCACTCGTTTTCGAAAATTAATGAATTAAACATTGAAACAGTAAATGTCTTTATGGGATTTTATTAAAGATTATGCAAGATGTTAAAATAACGAATAATGATGATGGAAGGACACAAAGGAATAGTTATTGACACATAAATGGGTAAATCAAAGAACGATAAACTTGCTTTCAGAGGGTTTTGTGAAACAAAAGGAATTAGGCCTATTGAATATTGACTCTATTATTAGATGAGGGGCTGTTACGGAGCGTTTAGAGGGGTTCGATGACGGTTTCTGAGGCCAAGGCTGTTATGTTTAGACAGTTAGACGCCAAACTTGTGTAACGTTTAGACTCACCCTGGGGGTCGTGATTGGTATCAGATCTTAGCGACGAGAGGTCTAGAGGTTCTCCGGAACCCTGTCGCAACCGATGACGTTTGTCGCCTCCAGGATGGCCTGCTGTTTCCACTCTCCAGAGGGGCTGCCGTGGGCCCGGAGATTCAAAAGCGTCGTTACTGTCACAACTAGCCAAGCCTTTTAGCATCAGCGTCGTACACCGAGTAAAATTGAGTCTTTCAAAGTTATTGCGAAGTCCACTGGAGAAGGTTTAGCGGCTGTGTTGCTGGCTTAAACTTGCTCGAGAAAGTTAGATTTTAGTCAAGCTAACTCTTTAGCAGGCAGGAAATCTTCAAAAATAAAAGCGAGGCAACTTCCTTTTGTTGGCAGGCTGGCAGGAAGTAAGCTACTTTGAGCAGCTGTGTGAAGGAAACTTTATCGCGGCAAGCTAAACTTGCAGGCTTTAAAGTACAAAGAAAATTTACTCGTTACACGAGGTCCGGAGCTTGTGAGAGTTTCGAGGGCCTACGGCCCTGAACGGACAAGAGGTCCAGTGCGAAGTGAAGAGGAGACGAAGAGTAGCGCAGAGAGCCAGAGTTTTTGACCAGCGGTCACTTTTAACACTTTTGGACGGGGTGTGTCTTACGGAGAAAGGCATTGCTTTGGGGGGGGAGTTTAAATGTTTAAACTAAGTCATTAAACATTCCTTTTGTTTCACCCTATTTTCCTTGGTTTTCGTAAAACACACAAAAACATTCGTACTTGCAGGATTATGCAAAGAAACATTTGTCAGACTTATTATAAAACATATATTCATTACATTTTATTAACATAAAACGTAGACTCTGTAGAAATGGAATAAGGAATTAGTTGCCTTGTAAAACTCTGCATCCTGGAAACAAACAGTATAATTGTTAGTACATTCACAATCTTTCTAAGTAATAAAATAACAAAATGTCCTTTAATGAAATAACACCAAATGTCCTTCTTGAGTGCAGAGTCATTTGTCCAGTTAAACCAAAAGGGGGTAGTGTTTGACCATGCCCGAACGACTATGATCAAAGACATTTTCAACTGTCAACCAGGATTAGAATAAAGTGTTCTCGAGAATGCTGGATGGACACCTTATCTACAGGATTTACGGCTTTCTGACAGTGGTGCCTTGCGTCTGGATCTCTCCATGAGTCAATTTTGACCTGGTTGGTCTTTGGTGCTGGTTGGACCTAGGTCCCGGCTTTTTATGAAAACAAACAAAATCGTTAATTATAAGTCCTGAAGACTGGTTCAGTCTTATCCAAGCAAGAAACATCTGTGAATAGTTAAAAAGGACACGTTGGTGTCCTTTTATCTGAAAGAAAACGGGGTTAGCATGTCTTCTTCTTAAGATTTACATCCACGGCCTGTCTCTGGTGGCTGATTGTGAAACAACAGTTGTAAATCTTGAAGACCCTTAGTGAAACAGTTTGGAGGTCTGTAAGTGATTAAACAAATGTTATAATCCGTGTGGCGTTCTGGAGGCTGATCTGCTACAAGTCTCAGGAATTAGAGACGAAACGTCATCACCTTGAAAACTGAGTCTAGATGCTATTTTGTCAACATTTTTTTCCAAGATGTCCTGGATGACTGAGAACCTTCACAGACTTTTCTGAAGATAGAATAATCAAGATGCAGAAATCAGTATGTGCCCAGACAATCAATTATTTGTGCACAGATTGGATTTTTGAGGCACAAGAGCCTTGGAAAGGTCAAGAGGGTAACTACACTCACCTAAAGGATTATTAGAAACACCATACTAATTCTGTATTTGACCCTCTTTCGCCTTCGGAACTGCCTTAATTCTACATGGCATTGATTCAACAAGGTGCTGAAAGCATTCTTTAGAAATGTTGGCCCATATTGAGAGGATAGCATCTTGCAGTTGATGGAGATTTGTGGGATGAACATCCAGGGCACAAAGCTCCCGTTCCACCACATCCCAAAGATGCTCTATTGGGTTGAGATCTGGTGACTGTGGGGGCCATTTTTAGTACAGTGTAAGTATTTGAAATGATTTGAGTTTTGTGACATGGTGCATTATCCTGCTGGAAGCAGCCATCAGAGGATGGGTACATGGTGGTCATAAAGGGATGAACATGTCAGAAACAATGCTCATGTAGGCCGTGGCATTTAATCAATGCCCAATTGGCACTAAGGGGCCTAAAGTTTGCCAAGAACCCCCCCCCACACACACACCATTACACCACCAGCCTCCACAGTGGTAACAAGGCATGATGGATCCATGTTCTCATTCTGTTTACGCCAAATTCTGACTCTACCATCTGAATGTTTCAACCGAAATCGAGACTCATCAGACCAGACAACATTTTTCCAGTCTTCAACTGTCCAATTTTGGTGAGCTCGTGCAAATAGTAGCCTCTTTTTCCTGTTTCTATTGAAGGTATGTGGTACTCCTCCTTGAATCGCCACCTTATCATGGTGGAGGGGTTTGAGTGCCCGAATGGTCCTTGGAGCTATGTTGTCAGGAGCTATATGCCCCTGGTAGGGTCTCCCAAGGCAGACAGGTCCTAGGCGATGGGCCAGATAAAATGCGGTTTAAAAACCCTTTATGGATAAAGAAACACCAAGGACCGTTACGTTGCCCGGTATGGCGCAAGCGGGGCCCTACCCTGGAGCCAGGCCCGGGGCTGGGGCTCGCATGCAAGCATCTGGTGGCTGGGTCTTTCCCCACGTGTCCCGGCCAGGCTCAGACCAAAGGAGCGACGTGAGGCCAACCACCACCAGCGGGAGAAAGTGGATTAGGCAACAGTCGAAGGCGGGGACCTCGGCGACCTAATCCCCAGAAACGGAATCTGGCATTGGGGACATGTTGGAGAGTGTCACCTCACAGGCGGGGAAGGAGTCTGAGCTTGTGGGGGAGGTTGAGAGATACCGACTAGAGATAGTTGGGCTCATCTCCACACACAGCTTGGGCTCTGGAACCCAAATCCTCGTGAGAGGCTGGACTCTCCACTACTCTGGAGTTGGTGAGAGGCGGCGGGCTGGTGTGGGCATACTCATAGCCCCCAGCTCAGCCTCCATGTGTTGGAGTTCACCCTGGTGAACGAGAGGGTCGTTTTCTTGCTTCTTCGGGTCATGGATAGGTCTCTCACTGTTGTTTGTGCTTACAGGCCAAATGGCAGTGCAGAGTACCCGGCCTTCTTGAAGTCTCTGGGAGGGGTGCTGGAAAGTGCTCCGACCGGGGACCCGGGGATACTTCAACGCTCACGTGGGCAGCGATTCCCACCTGGTGGTGAGTTGGATACAATGGCGGGGGAGACAGCTGGATAGACTCGGCAGACCCAAACGTATTGTGAGGGTCTGTTGGGAATGTTTGACCGAATCCCCTGTCAGAAAGATCTTCAACTCCCACCTCCGAGTGGACCTTGTTCTCCACCTCCATTGTCGACGCAGCCACTCGGACTTGTAAAGTCTACGTTACTGTTGTGGCGGCAACCCCCGAACCCGGTGGTGGACACCGGAAGTAAGGAATGCTGTCAAGCTGAAAAAGGAGACCTATTGAGCCTGGTTGGCTTGTGGGACTCCTGAGGCAGCTGTTAGGTACTGGCAGGCAAAGCGGACCGCAGCCCAGGTGGTTGTGAAGGCAAAAAATTGGGTCTGGGAGGAGTTTGGTGAAGCCATGGAGAAGGACTATCAGTCGACCTCGAAGAAATTCTGGCAATATTGTTGGGCGGTGGAAGGAATACTTCGAGGATCTCCTCAACCCCACCGACACGTCTTCCACTGAGGAAGGCCGAGGACTTAGAGGTGGACTCATCCATCACCAGGGCTGAAGTCACTGAGATAGGGCACCAAGGGTGGATGAGATACGCCCTGAATATCTCAATTCTTTGGATGTTGTGGGGCTGTCTTGGCTGTCACGCCTCTGCAACATCGCGTAGCAATTGGGAGCAGTACCTCTGGACTGGCAGACCGGGGTGGTGATCTCTCTTTTCACACCGGACGGTGTGTTCCAACTACAGAGAGATCACACTCCTCAGCCTCCGAGGGAAAGTCTATGCTGGTACTGGAGAGGAGAATGCGGCTGATAGTTGAACCTCGGATTCAGGAGGAACAATGCGGTTTTCGTCCCAGTCGTGGAACACTGGACCAGCTCTATACCCTCTCCAGGGTGCTGGAGGGTTTATGGGAGTTTGCCCAACCATTCCACATGTGTTCTGTGGATCTGGAGAAGGCATTCAACTCTGTCCCTCGTGGTGCCCTGTGCGGGCTGCTCGGGGAGTATGGGGTCTGGGGCTCTTTGCTAATGGCTGTCCGGTCCCTGTACGACCGGAGCAGGAACTTGGTTCTCATTGCCGGCAGCAAGTCAGACCTGTTCCCAGTGCATGTTGGATTCCGGCAGGGCTGCCCTTTGTCACCGGTCCTTTTCATTGTTTTTATGGACAGGATTACTAGGCGCAGCCAGGGGCCGGAGGGAGTCTGATTTGGCGACCACAGGATCTCGTCTCTGCTTTTTGCAGATGATGTTGTCCTGTTGGCTCCATCAAGCCAGGACCTTCAGTGTGCACTGGGACGGTTTGCAGCCGAGTGTGAAGCGGCTGGGATGAGGATCAGCACCTCCAAGTCTGAGACCATGGTTCTCAGTCGGAAAAGGGTGGCTTGCCCCCTTCAGGTTGATGGAGAGCTCCTGCCTCAAGTAGAGGATCTCGGGGCCTTGTTCATGAGTGAGGAAAGGAGGGAGCGAGAGATTGACAGACGGACCAGTGATGCGGTCGATGTACCGGTATGTCGTGGTGAAGGAGCTGAGCTGTAAGGCATAGTTCTCGATATAATAATAATCTTTATTTTTATATAGCGCTTATCCACCTACTTTATTAGGGAATCAAAGCGCTTTGCACACATTAAACTATTACCAGTGTTACAGAACTTCACTGGAGGCAATGTAGGTTAAGTGTCTTGCCCAAGGACACAATGACAGTATGCGGGGGAGAGCGGGATTTTGATCCGCCCACCCGCCGGTGGAAGGATGGCCACTCTACCCACTGAGCTATACTGCCGCCCATATATATATATATATATATATATATATATATATATATATATATATATATATATATATATATATATATATATATATAGACATAGATATACCGGTCAATCTACATTCCTACTCTCACCTATGGTCATAAGCTTTGGCTCATGACCGAAAGAACAAGATCCCAGATACAAGCAGCCGAAATGAGCTTTCTCCGCAGAGTTGCAGTGCGCTCCCTTAGAGATAGGGTGAGGAGCTTGATCATTCGGGAGGAGCTCATAGTAGAGCTGCTGCTCCTCCACATCGAGAGGAGCCAGCTGAGGTGGCTCGGGCATCTGTCTCGGATGCCTCCTAGACGCCTCCCTAGGGATGTGTTCCGGGCATGTCCCACCAGGAGGAGACCCCGGGGAAGACCTAGGACAAGCTGGAGGGACTATGTCTCTCGGCTGGCGTGGGAACGCCTCGGTATCCCCTTGGAAGAGCTAGAGGAAGTGTCTGGGGAGAGGGAAGTCTCTGCTTAGACTGCTGCCCCCACGATCCGGCCCCGGATAAGTGGTAGAAGATGGATGGATGGATGGATGGATGGATACGTCAACAACATAAAATGTTCTGAAGCTATTGTCATAAGGGGGCTCCTTTTTACTATAAGACTCACTCTTCCAACTGCATGCTGTGATTAGTTTTGGTTTGCTGAGACGTGTCCAAACAAATGCTGTGCCAGTAGTTTAGTCTACATGACACACTGGTATACGGCGTATGCCCACCAGGAAAATTCAATAATTTCTATTTAACCACAACAAAATGCACACTGATGCGCAACTGTGTATGCCAAAAAAAATACTCACTGCCACTTGATTGTGTACACAGTCAAAATCTGCTTCTGTGTATCACTTCTCCCCTGCCCACCACCCCCCTCGCTCCCAGTTCCCAGTTAGTGCTTTCTGATTGGTTCAAAGTGCAAAGTGGGAGGGAGGAAAAAGCATGTAGAGGCAGTGGTGCACTTTCACTGCGTAAAACGAGTAATGTAAAATGAAACAAGCAACACTCTTTGAGTGTTTTCAAAAGGTTCATGCTACGCCCCCCAAAAAACGTGGAAACATCCACAATAATCAGCAAAAAAGAGCCTGATGTCTTTGTATCTCTTTCAATGGTGTCTACTAGTAGCCTGCACAGGGCTGGGCAAGCTCTGCTTCAGCAAAATCAAGCCAGGCCTCCTTGACTTTTACTTTAACTTCTTAAAAGACATAAGCATAAGCAGGGCTTCACATTAACACTAGCCAACTGAACAAATTTTAAATTGTGTCTTGTAACTTTGAACTGGGCACTTTGGACAATTGAATTGATGGGAGTCTTTCCCAGAAAACCAATATTAAACATTTTAAATCTACAATAAAATATTGAAAAATGTATTTTTTTGCCATTTGTTAAAACCTAATCAAAAAATAACGTGTAACTCCCTCCAGATTGGCCACTGTCAATTTTTTGTAATATTTTCATTGGTAATATTACTCCTAATTAAAATCTTAAATGGCTAATAGCTTAAAAAAAAAAAACAATTACAACAGTGGCCAATAAGCTAAAAAGTAAAGCCCTAAACATAGCCAAGAACGTAGGTTATGTGAGAGTAACCTGTATTTTTGTAGTTTAACTGTATTATGAAAAGAAACAACAAAAAAAGAATCTGTGTATATTTCAGAGCTCCCCAACCTAACTGGGAGAGCCGGGCAGCTACAGGGAAGCCGAAAAAGAGACCAAAACGGAGTGTGAGGTGATGGCGTTGGTGCTGGTGCTGTCAAGCCTGCTACGAGAGAGAAAGAATTGTGCACAGCTGTGGGACCCTTTTATGGACACCTGTTGTTTTAAATGATCAGCACTACCTCTTTCATTTTTATACAAATGTTGTGTGCTTTCAACTGAAAATATGTATGTATGGAGCGGGGGCGCAGTAGCTTAGTGGGTAGAGCAGTTGGCCTTCAACTGGAAGGTAGGCGGTACGATTCTCACTCTTCCCACAGTTCATACTGTCGTTGTGTCCTTGGGCAAGACACTCAACCCACCTTGCCTCCAGTGGCTGTAACACTGGTAATTACATTAGAACAATGTAAGTCGCTTTGGATAAAAGCGTCTGCTAAATGAATAAATGTAAATGTAAATGTAAATGGATGGAGCCTGTTCTTGTTCACATGGCCGTGGTGTACATGATGAACTCACATGACTTGTCCAGTGTAAGTGTCACTGAGGAAATAATTGCTTTGTTAAATACATAGACCACATGAAAGGTTTGCACACGTGTGAGGTAAAGGACAAACACACACACTTTCAATGTTCTTTGTGTTTTTAAAAGTATGAGATGAGTGAGCCGAGCGCTGACATGGCCCTCCTACTCTCACAATGCACACAGCAGCCTCTAGTGGACACACTATGTCATAGCATCAGTGTGTCTGCTCTGTTTATATTGTTTTATTAACATGTGCAAGACATGACAATGAAGACATTTAACTGAAAAAAGGGTGGGGGTGTATGTGCCTTTCTTAGGGATAATATTCTTATCATTTGAGTATGTATCATTCAAAACGGAGTTGAGGTTTTCTCCATCTATTTTATATGTTGTTCTTTACAAACCACCCCAACAATGTCATGATTTTATTGATGAGTTACTGAAATGCTTTCGGTTATCTTCAAATAATTTGAACAAATAGTCATATCAGGTGATTTTAATGTGCATGTGAATAATGTTTCTGACAGGAATGCCAAAGAACTTTCTACTATTCTTGATACTTTTGGTCTTTGTCAGCATGTTTATGAACCGACCTATAACAGAGGTCACACTCTGGACCTGGTCATTACTAAGGGTGTTCATATTTCAGATGTCACTGTGATTGATGTTGCTCTGTCTGATCATTCTTGTGTCTTTTTCCATCTGTCCATAATTCCAAAACTTGCTGCTGGACCTACAGTTGTTCAGAAGAGACACAGTTTATGGAGGCAATCAGGTTTGAAAATGCCTCATCAGGTCAAGTTGATGATTTGTTGAATTGTTATACTTCAGGTGTTTTAAATGTTATGGACACCATTGCTCCTGTTAAGGTTAAAGTGATGAAGAGGCAGAAGGCTTCGTGGAGCAATGCTCCTTCTGTCAGGGCACAGAAAAGGGAATGCCGAAAAGCCAAAAGAAAATGGCGTAAATTTAAAGTCTTAATTCATTATGAGGTATACAAAGAAAATCTGCATGTTTTCAATCAAACTTTGAAAAAAGCAAGAGAAATATTCTTCTCAGAGCTCATCAACAGCAACAGAAGCAACTCACGTGTCCTGTTTGCTACAGTGAACAGATTAACAAACCCTCCTGCTTCATTTCCTCCAGAATTAGTTTCCAACACTAAATGCAATGAGTTTGTATTGTTTTTTTTAACGACAAGGTTCAAGACATTAAACATGTAATACAGTCCAAAGAGCATACAACAACTCTGCAGCCACATAGAAGACCTTTGGTTGAGTTTACACATTTTACACCCATTAATGACAGAACAATTGAAAAAACTGTCTCCAGCCTGAGTTCATCCACCTGCTGCCTCGATGTTTTACCCACTAGTTTTCTAAAATCAGTAATAAGCAGTTTGTTACCACAAGTCACTGATATAGTCAATAATTCCTTACAGTCTGGAACATTTCCAAGGGCCTTAAAAACTGCTGTCTTCAAGCCTTTCCTAAAGAAGAGCAGTTTTAATGCTACAGTGCTCAACAACTATCGGCCCATATCAAACCTGCCATTTTTGGGGAAAGTCATCAAATTAGCAACTTAATGACTTTCTATTACTTAACAACTGCTTTGATCCTTTTCAGTCAGGTTTTAGGCCCCATCACAGACTGAGACTGCACTTATCAAAGTCACAAATGACATCCATCTGAACACTGACGAGGGCAAAGTCTCTGTCTTAGTTCTGTTGGACTTGAGTGCTGAGTTTGATACAGTGGACCATGAAATCCTGTCACAAAGATTAGAGGAATGGATAGGTATCTCTGGAATTATGCAGATGACACTTTACATTTCACTCACAGCAGGTGAAAATAGACAAATCCATTCATTGTGTCACTGCATCGAACAGATTGATGTGTGAATGCAAAATAATTTTCTCCAACTTAACAGAAACAAGACTGAAATAATCATCTTTGGGCCACAGAAACAAAGAGAAAATGTCAGCAGTCACCTCGAGTCTCTTTCTCTAAAATCTAAAAAATCAAGTTAGAAATCTGGGAGTCATCATGGACTAAGACTTAAATTTCCAGAGTCGCATTAAGTCAATTACATCATCTGCATTTTATCACCTTAAAAACATTTCCAGAGTCAAAGGGATAATGTCTCAACCAGACTTAAAGAAACTTATTCATGCTTTTATCTCCAGCAGGTTAGATTACTGTAACGGCCTGCTCACTGGTCTCTCAAAACGAGGGTTAAGACAGCTGCAGTTTATTCAGAACACTGCTGCTCGGGTTCTAACTAACACCAGAAAGTACAACCACATCAGTCCAGTTTTAAAATCTCTGCACTGGCTTCCTGTTGCTCAGAGAATTGACTTTAAAAACAGCACTGCTGGTTTACAAGTCTCTAAATGGTTTAGCACCAGAATATATTTCTGAAATGCTAGTAGCTTATGAACCTCCTCAGACTCTGAGAACATCTGGGACAGGCCTTCTGCTCGTGCCCAGAGTTAGAACTAAACAGGGTGAAGCAGTGTTTAAGTTTCATGCAGCAAAAACCTGGAACAGCCTCAACTTTAACAATGTTCAAGGGGAGATTAAAAACCTTTCTCTTTAGCTCCGCCTACACTACAACTTAAAGTGTTTTTTTCTCCTTCTTTTATAATGTTTAAAATTTTTCTTATGTTTCTAAATCTAAATCTTATAAATTGTCTTTTATTTCTGTAAAGCACTTTGAGTTAACCAGTGTATATTTAATTGTGCTTTATAAATAAAATGCCCTTGCTTTGCTTTGCCGAACTAAATATTGTGTTTACTGTCAAAAAAAAACAAACCCCAACATTTGAAAAAAATGTGAAAATGTGAAACAACTATGTGTTTCACATAGTTTCATAAGTGTCATATTTCTATAATGGCATTTCATCTTTATTGTAAACACAACATAAATATAACTGAAATGTGCAGGGTAAATGATCACTGCGTACACACATAATGTTCTAAAGCAATGTGCAGAAGAGTATATTTTTAAATTAATAAAATCAAGTCTTGTTATTAACAGTACACAGTATTGAAACTTTGAAACTGTGACCCATTGCTCTAATGATGTAAAATAACATATTAATTTATGATTAATATTTTAATAGTAGGCCTACTGTGCTGACCTTACTGCTCCTTCTTTCTCCTCCTTTATTCTAACACACCACTGTAAGACACCAGCCTATCATATGAAAATAGCTGCTTTTATTTCAATATCACCCAATTGGGTTTTATTGGATTTTAATGGATTTTAACAAATAACAAGAAAATATTTTCCAGTATCCTCCATAATAGTGCAAATCTTTCTGTGTTAGTGGAATTAATACTGCGAGCTGCTGCATCAGATGAAGTGTGATCTGAATAGCAGCTGAAGTTTTCTGCCACAGTCATGTATGCCATTTATCTGAAAAAGAAAAACCCTCTGAGCAGTAGGAAATTTCAGATGGACAGACTGATCAGGGCCCATTATTTCAAAACGTGAAATCTAAATCAGATTTAAATGATCCAGATTTCTAAATCACCATTTCCTGAGCTATGGATCAAAGTCATTTATCCCGGTATTTCAGAACTTGCTAGATTGGATCGCAATGATCCTGATCCTCTCAGGTAGAGATTTCCAAATCCATCTCACCCACAAGATCACAGACAGTAAACAGGAAGTGAGGCGGTGGATTTCATTGAAACAAGATTTTCTTCAGATCAGCCTCACCAAATGTCCTGTGTATAATCATGTTCAATGTTGCTTATTTATAAAACTGGACAACAAAGACACTACCAATTTGTTCAAGAAAGTATTAAAGTGAGCCTGTATGTAGCTTCTATGAAAGTTTCAACCAATGCAAATGTACTGCCTTTGTTAAACTGTATACCATCACCCTTACGCCATTTGAGCCTGATGAAGATGAGGCCAGCACCATTCAGAACTTGGTCTCTGAGGAGTTGATACTACCATTTTTAACCTCCAACACTTTGTGGAAAGAGGCGATTAAATAAACAAGATTAAGCCTATTACAGGTTTTACAAGGCTAACACTTAAAAGGCACCCTCTTCTCATTTAGGGCTAAATTGCTGGCACCTGGAAGTGTTTAAAGAGGAGCTCTTTTGCTGCATCAGTCTCTGTTTTTTGCTCTGGACTGCTGCTTTGTGCTGATCTGTTGGACTCTCCGAGTCCGTGTCTCGCCCAGGACGCCAGGACTTCACACCATGCACATTTAACCCTTTAAGCCCGAGCCTATTTTTTGGTGTGTCTGCTCAAAAAGGACATGTCCACAGTAAATTGACTATATCTCTGCAACTACATGGTGTATTTTAATGATTCTGGTGTCAAAATGAAGGGGGCACTTGTGAGATTTTCTAGAAGGGAAATTTTGAATGTGCAATGGTACCGTTTCAGAATAAATCAAAATGGAAAACATCTCTGCCTAAAAATAAAACAATATTTGGATTTATATCCCTTTAGATGAAGTCTGTTGAAACTCAAACACTATTTGAATTTACAGCCACACATGTCAATATTATCTGCACCAAATATAATTGTTATAATGTAAAACAAACCAAAACCATTAGGATATTTTTATGAAATGGTCAGGCGGAGTCTCCATTATAAAGAATAGAGCAGAATTTGGCATATTTTGGTACCACCTGTTTTTGTTTGCTTGCTGTTGGTCTGTGTTTGGAGAAAAATGTAATTTGTTTATTTATGCTTGTAGTTGTGTCTCAGAGATGTGCTGCATTGCCAATATTTCCTGAGTGTCTTAATCCCTAAAGTCCACCAATTTGGTCCCTTTCATAGCTAATGACTATGGGACCAGAACAGCCCTGGACCATCAGGTTTGGTTTCAGGGATAACTCCGCCCTCTAGAAATATAAGCTTAGCTCTCTTACCAGTTGATCTTAGAATTGATAAAGTCTCTTGGAATTAGAGACAAGACATCTTCACCTTGAAAACTGAGTCCAGATGCTTATGCTTTAACCTTTTTTTCAATGCTGATGATGTAATTGACTTAATGTGGGGAATGAGTGTCAGTATCAGTAGAGTAAGGCTGGTGCATGGGTATGTTGTGTGTATATGCAAGTGTTGATTGTAAAAACAAAAGACATAAACGTAGGTCAAACTTAAGGCTTAGGAGAGTCGTTTTTGACACTGATCCATTCAAATTTACATTTACATTTAGTCATTTAGCAGACTTACAAGTAACAACAAAAGGTAACAAAAAGCATAAGTGCACCAAAAACTATCCATCCATCTTCTACCGCTTATCCAGGGCCGGGTCATGGGGGCAGCAGTCTAAGCAGAGACCACCAGACTTCCCACTCCCCAGACACTTCCTCCAGCTCTTCCGGTGGGATTCCTAGGCGTTCCCAGGCCAGCCAAGAGACATAGTCCTTCCAGTGTGTCGAAGGTCTTCCCCGGGGTCTCCTCCCGGTGGGACATGCCCAGAACACCTCCCTAGGGAGGAGTCCAGGAGGCATCCGAAACAGATGCCTGAGCCACCTCAGCTGGCTTGATCTCCTCCCGAGTGACCGAGCTCCTTACCCTATCTTTAAACGCCTGTTCACACTGGGACGAATTTCGCGAGCGATATTCGCCGACGTTTAAAGCCTCATGGCTAAACAAAGGGCGCCAATGTGAGTGTGCACACTGACGCAAAAAACGGCACGCGGAATTTTTTAAAAAATGCCTTGGGTTCGTTTTACTATAAAACTATAAACTATACAACCAATGAGATTGGCGCTTTTGCTCACATGTCCGGAGCTTCTGAAGTTACAGTAAAACACAACTTGGGAGCGCTCAAACACAAAACGGTCTTGCCGAGCACACATAATTAACAGCGAAGAAGATATACGCCAAGTAGCGTCTACACTGCCAGGAAGAAATAAGACGAAGAAGATGCAAGGCAAGATGAATGTAGAGTTTCTGGTCTCGTTGGTGTCGGAACACAAAGAACTATATGACAAACGCAACATCGATTACAAAAATTACTTGCTCTCTTCTTCTGAGTGAAAAGCAAGTGTCAGAAGCGTAAAGTTGCGCAGCGCCACCTTGTGTACCGGATTATTTCTGTTTTACATTAAGCGCCATCTAATGTCAGGGAATGAATTTGCATGTTCACTCGGCTCATCGTCAGTGAAAATCGCTTGGGTGTGAACACAGAAAACGCGTTGAAAAACGCTGGCAAATAACGCGCGGCAAAATTCTTCCCGGTGTGTACGGGCCTTAAGAGTGCGCCCTGCCACCCTGCGGAGAAAGCTTATTTTGGTCACTTATACCCAGGATCTTGTTCTTTTGGTCATGACCCAAAGCTCATGACCATAGGTGAGAGTAGGAACGTAGATTGACCGGTAAATCGAGTGCTTGCCTTACAGCACAGCTCCTTCTACACCACGACAGACCGGTACATCGACCGCATTACTGCAGAAGCTGCACCGATCTGTCTGTCAATTACACGCTCCTTCCTTCCCTCACTCGTACACAAGACCCCAAGATACTTGAACTCCTACACTTGAGGCAGGAGCTATCCACCAACCTGAAGGGGACAAGTCACCCTTTTCCGACTGAGAACCATGGTCTCAGACCTGGAGGTGCTAATCCTCATCCCAGCCACACAGCTCCTTCTACACCACGACAGACCGGTACATTGACTGCATCACTGCAGAAGCTGCACCGATCTGTCTGTCAATAACACGCTCCTTCCTTTCCTCACTCATAAACAAGACCCCAAGATACTTGAACTTACTGCCGTCAATGCGAACCAAGCTCCTGTCTGGTTGTACAGGGACAGGACAGCCCTTAGCAAAGGGCATCGGACCCCATACATCCAGAGCACCCCCCACAGGGTGCCACAAGGGACACAGTCGAATGACTTCTCCCGTTCCACAAAACACATGTGGACTGGTTGGGCAAACTCCCATAAACCCTCCAGCACCCTGGAGAGGGTATAGTGCTGGTCCAGTGTTCCACGTCCGGGATGAAAACCGCATTGTTCCACATTAATAGACTTTGGGAATAGACTTTCCCAGGGAGGCTGAGGAGTGTGATCCCTCTGTAGTGGAAACACACCCTCCGGTCCCCCTTCTTAAAAAGAAGAACCACCACCCTGGTCTGCCAGTCCAGAGGTACTGTCCCCGACCGCCACGTGATGTTGCAGAGGCGTGTCAACCAAGACAGCCCTACAACATCCAGAGACTTGAGGTACTCTGGGCATATCTCATCCAGCCCCGGTGCCTTGCCACCGAGGAGCTTCCCAACTACCAGAATGACTTCAGCTTGCGTGATGAACGAGTCCACCTCTGAGCCTTCGGCCTCTGCTTCCTCAGTGGAAGACATGTCGGTGGGGTTGAGGTGATCCTCAAAGTATTCCTTCCACCATCCACTAATGTCCCCAGTTGAAGTCAGCAGATTCCGACCTCCACTGTAAACAGTGTTGGCATGGCCCTGCTTCCCCCTCCTGAGGCTCCGGAAAGTTTGCAGAATTTTTTCAAGGCTGACCGATAGTCCTGTGGTAGAATGTGAGTGCACTGCCCTCTTCAGGCCACAGTGCAAAAGGCCAACCAATCATGCAGAAAATGAAAATTAAGACTTAATCACTTACTAGCGAGTTCAAGAAGGCAGCATCTAAAGAAAAAAAAATTGTAAAACAGACGCAAATTGCAGAGCTTAAGTAGCTGTAATTATTTCAATGCCAAGTACCATATGAAATGTAATCTAGATTGAGCATTAACATCATGGGCTGCCAAATTTCTCTGAAGTGGCTCTGTAGTCGTGTCCCTATTTCACTCTTTGTGTCCTGTTTTTGTTTGATCCTCCTCAACTTTTAACCTCTTGTTTATAAATTTCCTATACTTGCTCCTCTTTAGCTCAAAGTTTATTTAAAATATATTGACCAAAAACTAGTCTGGTAAAACCCAGCACAGTATACAAAGCAAAGGATATGAGAGATTTTTTTTAAACAAAGGAAATCAATTTAAAGGAAGTAGTAGCAGTCAGGTGTTGATGGAAGAGATGTGTATTCAGGCATTTTTTAAAGATGGCTACCAAATCTGCTGATCTTGTAGCAGCAGGTAGATCATTCCACCAATGTGAAAGAGATCCAGAGAGGGTACGTGAGAGTGATTTTTTTCCCTTTTTGGGATGGTACCACCAGACGTTGTTCATTTGCAAAGCGCAAGGATCTGGTAGGAACATAGGTCTGTATCAGTGAGTGAAGCTATGGGGGTGCGGAACCATTAGTGGTCTTGTAGGCCAAGAGCATAGCTTTGAACCTGATGCGGGTGTCAACTGGGAACCTAATGAAGAGAGGAATCACAAGCAGTTCTGTTTTTGCAAGGTTTAGCTGACATGTCATTCAGGCATGCCGAGATGCGAGCAGAGACTGTCGGCTCGTCAGGTTGATATGACAAGTGGAGTTGAGTGTCATCCGCATAGCAGTCATAGTAAAGCCATGCTTCTGAATGACAGAGCCAAATGATGTCATGTATATGGAAAAGAGTAGCGGTCCAAGCAGTGAGCCCTGTGGCAACCCTTTATTGAGATGTTGTGACCTTGTTTCTCCAGGATACTCTGGATGACCTATCCATGAGGTTGAGAGTGGGTTTCTTCAGTAGTGGTGTGATGCGGGCCTCTTTGAAAGCTGTGGGGAATGACAAAGTGGAGAGAGATGAGTTGATGATATGGGTGAGAGCAGACACAACAGATGGAGAGATGGCCTGGAGGAGATGTGTGGGGATGGGATCTAGCGGGCAGGTGGTACAAAGAAAGACGCAAAATCATCAGCTGTTACATCCGATGAAGGTGGGGGAGCAGGCGGACAAAGGAGGGAAGAAAAGCTTTTAAAGAGAGTGAGTGAGTCAGGTGAGTTGATTCACTTACAATGGTAGTAGCCAGTAGGTTTTTGCAGATTTTACATCAGCGGAGAAAATAAAGGGGAGAGACTGGTAGATGCAGAGGTTAGTAGGATATTTTGACTTGCGCCATTTTCTCTCAGCTGACTGGATGCTGGCGAGATGCTTGTGTAGAACATTGCAGAAGAGACGGCATGTTGCGTCGGAAAGTGACCAGTGGTACAACAATTGCAGTGTCTGGAGAAGTTAGGTTGAGGTCGAGAGTTATGAAGAAATGATCAGACGTGTGCGGTGGCGTGACCTGAATGTGATGAGTGGAGCAGTACCTTATGTAGATTCCTGATATCATTCAGGTGTTGTGGTTGTTGTTCTAGGGTGAAACTCTTTTGATAAGGTATCCAAACACTGTTATAAATACTAGGCAAAATGAATCTGAAGCCTCCTCTGTTCAAAGAGGATATTTCCATTTTAACAAAATGGCTTTTTCACACCCCTCTCAAACCATCTGGCCATTGCTGTCTGCATAGGAATGCCCTTTCTCTTTGAGGTGGAGATAGACTGCAGATTCAGGTCCTCCAGGATTGGCTCTTCTGTGCTGATACATCCCCTTGGGAAGCTGTTGTTTAGTTTCATCGACATAACTGTTACTGCACTCTTCACTGAACTGCATAAACTACATTACACTGTTTGAGCAAGGGGTTCTTGTCTTTAGGATGGACCATGTGGCTTCCTATAAATTTCTACTTGGAGAGTCCTCTCCTCATGAATAACCACTGCACAGTCAGAGAAAGCCAGGTGGTTGTCTAAGGTGTCTTCACAGGTGAACTTGATGTTTTTGTCCACTGCGTTGATGTGTTCTGTGAAGGCTTTTACTTCCTGGGTTCACATGCCATCAACATATCTGTCCCATTGACTGGGCACTGCACCTGGAAAAGAGACTAGAGCTCTGTTCTCCACTTCCTACATGTACAGGAGAGCCACAATCAGAGAGACAGGTGATCCCATGGCACAGACGTGTTTTTGTCTGTAGATGTTAACTTTGAACTGGAAATAAGTAGTGTTTAACCCCTTTAGGCGTCAAGGTTTATTTTAAAAAATACAGATTTTTGAGATCATATAGTAAAATGTATAGAAATAGATATGATGATATACAAGTACTAGGTGTTTGATTGCAGTTGCTTTATCTGTTCTTATCCATACAAATGGCATAGTAGTAGAGCATGGGGTCTCTCATAAGGCAAAGCACACAACCATCACTTTCATTACTATCGCTGCTTTTACTAGTGCGTCTGCGCTGACTATGTTTACCCCTGCCCATCCATCCCTACTGGGTAAAGTGTCAGGATGAACAACATGTAACACGGCTTTCAGTGGAAGTCATATTATTCCCAACCTCCCTATCACTACCGTTTCCTCACAACTAGTTTCCTAGTGGTTGCAGGTGTGCCGACTGCCCTGCCCAGCCGAGGAGAGAGGAGAGCACAGAGGGGAGGGGGAGACACACAGACAGACAAACACAGATCCTGACAGAAACATTTTCATCAGTTATGTTTTCAGAGCACCAGGCTGCTGTAACGTAACATTTACTGAAAGAAATAACAGAACTATTTAATAATATAAAAAATGTATAAAAGATGTAGATATATGTGGGGAATTTAACATTAATTTGGATCATTTGATTAGTCATGAAGCGAGTGATTTTGTAAATTCCCAAAATAGTTTGTGTCTCTTACCATTAATAACTAAGCAAACTAGAATTACATCCCAAAGTGCGACTACAATAGAAAAAATCTTTACAAATATAAATAAGGAAATTGGTTCAGTTGAATAAGGTTAGGGATCGCTTAAAGATATGGAGTTGTTCTTGATTTGTTCACACAAAGGGAACTCAACAACTCATGAATGAGACGACTCTCAAAATCTCGTCCCTGGTCACTATGCATGTGTCTTAGAAAACCGTAATGTAGTATAGTAGAAGTATTTCTCAAGCAGAACTTTGGCTACAATCACAGTAGATAGGGAAGGCTTGAGCGTAGTGAGTAGTGATCAGTTGTTACCAGGACATTCTCTGTGTTGCTTGGGTCCATTTCAATGGACAGGAAATCCATGCATACTAAATCCAGAGGGCCATCACTTTGCAAGTAAAACAGAGGTGCAACTCTCTTTGGAAGTGATTTTCTCTTTATGTACCTTGCACAGTTCTTACAATGTTCTTCATCGTCTGAGTTTATCTTTAGACAATAGAATCTCTCTTTGATGGCAATAGGTCTTGTCAATGCCAAGATGACCAGAATCATCATGAAGTGCTTTCATGACTGTTTTTCTAAACTTTTCAGGCAAAACAATTTGTGAGCGACGGTTTCAGCCAGGTGGAACAGTGACTCAATACCTGACATCTTGTAAATTTAGTTGGTCCCACTCTCTTGGTAGTAGTGAGGTGGTTGGGGTTTTTCACTTGACTTGAATTTCCTTCTTTAAGAGCCTTCTCTATGGGGCGGCAGTAGCTCAGTGGGTAGAGCAGTCGTCCTTCAACCAAAAGGTAGGGTTGATTCTCACTCTCCTCACAATTTATATTGTTGTTGTGTCCTTGGGTAAGAGACTTAACCCACCTTACCTCCAGTGGCTGTAACACTGGTAATTACTGTAGAACAATGTAAGTCGCTCTGGATAAAAGCATCAGCTAAATAAATAAATGTAAATGTATATGTATATAAGTGCATTAATGGCCTCTGTCACATCAACATCTGCTTCTCGAGCTTGAGTGACAAATAACCATTGTAAGGGTAATCAGCCGGACTGAAACCCCATATCTGCAAAGTACTGATAGGTAACAACGGAAAGGTGGGTCAAGTACTTGTCATAAAAGGATCTGTAGAGCAGAGTGACTTGAGAGCCAGTGTCAAGTATGGCTTTAGTGTAAAGGCCTTCAATCCGAGGCCGACTAAGCCTTCAGGAAAAGTGTCTTTCACTTCCCTCTGTTTTGATGCTCTTGGAACGTGTCTTTACCTCCGGGACGCCAGGCCGTTCCACTACTGAGCCCTCTGGTAGTTTCCTGATTTCTTGGTGAGTTTGATCAGCCGCTTGTTTTTAACTTCATTACATTCTCTCATGTAGTGATCGTCCTCTCCACAAACAAAATATGCCAGGTTGCTTTGAATGTCTTTTGTCCTGGTGGAGGTGAATATCTATTAAACTTATTTTTGTTTGTATGATCAGTCTGAGCTGCTGCTGCTGCGACTTTTGCAACTTTGAGGTTATTCATTTCAACTTTCATTGCACTCTTCTTCTCTAAGTTCTTTGGAGGTTTGTGGAGCTCCTGAAGCTTATGGGTCATGCAAACGCACATCACAATCATGTCATGCTGCACAGCACCTCATGTCAGCTAACTGCAAACCTCCTGCAACAGTTTGTCAAGGCTGAGCAGACAAATTTTTTGTGTGTCTGAAATTGACAGGGAGATCAGATGAACTGTCAGTGGTTCCAAAAGCTGTTTCGAGTGCTTGCATGCAGTTGCATTGGGGTTTTGTACTTTCAAGAATCTTATCATATCAGCAGCTGAAACCTTGATGCTCTCCACAACTCTTTGTTTCTTTATGCCCTTCATTGCATTGCCACTACTAGAACATATGGGTGGTTTGCTCTTCCCAGGCAACATACTCTTCCTCTCCACTAGGGGTAGGCGCATTCCAGAGAACATCCGCAGTTTCCTGTCATTTTGAGTCTTGGCAGGTGTTTTATGGTTTAACCTTAAGCATGGTTTATAATCAAGTAAGGGATGCTATATAAATACATTTAGAATCATTTTAATAGAAAAAGAGAAAACATAATGTAAGAGTGTATGGTTTAAAACATGATTAATGTTAAATGTACATACACACACAGGGAAGACCTAGAAAAAAGAGACATGGGTGCCTAGTACCTAAGAGTTCACAGAGGAACTTGGATAAATGTTAACAGGAAGGAGAGGCCCTTAGAAGGAGGGGATCCTCAGGCCCCCTAAAGAAATAGTCATAAATAAACTGTCATGTGAAAACTGTATAAAAGCTCAAGTTCACTGTACAATCTATAGTAGAGCTGGGGAAAGTCTACTCGAGTTGTTGTTGTTGTCATAACAGTAAAGACTCTATGGCATGGAACTGGTTGTGTGTTTTGTGAGTTGTTGCATTCAGTCGAGCTGAATCAAACAATCAGACACGACATAGTGTAGTATGCCTCTGTCTGAGCAGAGGCATGTAGTTTTGGGATTTGGCCTAAACAGAGTCTGTTGAGGTTTTAAAAGACCATTGCCATGTCTTTTCAGTTGAAATACATTTGTTTGAGCAGTTTGGGCAAGGTTTCATGTGAAAAGGCAAAAATGGTGTTCTTTTGCTCACAAAAGCATTTTGCAGCCAAAAATCCTAACGTGTCTGTACACTCAAACAAATGCTGGGTTGTTTCTGTAAACAAATTGTTGGGTTGATTGTGCTGGGTCAAAAAGTTGGGTTGTTTGGGGTACTGTAAACACATTATTGGGTTGCTCATGCTGGGTAAAAGGATTTCTAACGGGGTCATTCATAAATAAACAGTTGGTTGGGTTATTTTGACCCAGCAACTGGTTTATTACTTTTTAATTCTTTGCGGAACTTTCTGGATTCTTCACTTCTGACTGGAGGAGGCACGCACTCGGAGCGGGCAGTGTTTTATGGTAAGTTAATATGAATGTTTACCTATATTTTTAATAAGTTGTGGTAACAGCAAGCTAATTTCACTGTTCAACATACAGTCTTTGATATGGAAGTGTGAGGGGTAACGTATTTATTCTTTGACAAAATGCAGCATCCTTAAATCCTTAGTTGTAAACCAGCTAGCCTATATATGCAGCCTTTTTGAAATATACTGTTTAAATTGTAAATTAATCACGTAATTATTATCGTATTCATTGTGGACGTTGCGTATTTAAAAGTGAGGAAAGCGTTTTGTATGAAATCCAAAGGCCTACAAGCTAAGTTAGTCCCTCACAGCATCATAGCACGTAAATCGGCGGGAAAATAGCGAGTGAGTTGTGTGTGGAAAGTCTGTTGTATTTTTTGAAATACTCGTCAGAAAAAGCAACTGAGGTAAGTTCCAGCACAGTCTGCGTGTGTCTTCTGTAAAGTCTCTGTTGGACTCTGAACCAGAATTGTTTTTGCCAAAAAAAAAAAAGGTTTTTATATGAATGACGTGCAATCTTTAGAAACAGCCTCAGAGTAAAGGAGAAATAAATCGATTTCATGTTAAGCGTTTTCTCGCCCTGAAAACAAATTACAAGTTGTTAAGATTTTAGGTGCGTTATTAAGACATGGTGGTCATCGGCCGAGTGTGCGCGAAGAATTTCTGAGGCCAAATAATGTTTCTTGCTATATTCACAACAGCGCCATCTTTGCCATTACACGGGAGGCTGTGACGAATAGACATGCATCTCTAAAAGCAAGTTGTACTGCTATTTACTGTGTTCTGCTGTAACACTAAAAAATATCTGTCTGAGAAAATACAATAAGACTCTGCAGTCAATATGAGCTGTGGAAAAATAGATCTAGGAGTTATATACAGCTTTTTTTTTTACTGCGGATGCCATTAAAACACGGTGAGTTTATCCTTTACAGCCTTGCTTTTATACTTGTCATGGCCATGCTCTGAATAAAGTCTTATAAACTAACAGATGACACTGATTTAAAAACAGATATGACCGTGGGCCGAAATGTCGGAAATGTTTAGAGGGCAACAATGTATTAAATGCAGACTTCAACGTTTTAAAAACGATTCCCTTTTACACAGATCTGCGAAAATGATTTAAAAGGCTGTATGCATGCCAGGTCATTAGTTGGTGATGTCACTTCGTCAAGAAACTCCCCATGTGGACACATAATTATCAGATAATTATGCGCAGACAGGTTTTGTTGACATGGAGAGAGACAGTAACGTTACTGAGTAAAGGCATCGTTTTCAAAACTTTGCACTTTGAAATCCGGTTTCAAAGCTTAAGTTTAAACTCAAAATTCCAAGACCAAAACACATTGTTGTCGTGTAAATGAACAGCCAAAACGCATAAAAAGCTCCTTATTGGTTAACATAATCTGTTCCTACTCTTTTCTGTGTTGCCTTTTTGACTTTCAAACCAGGAAGTGGATGAGGAGTTTCCGTTTGCTGGATGATAATCCAATCGCCTTCCTTATTCCTAAAATAGGTGTAGTGTCTCTCGTACCACCAGGAACCAACATCCTTCAGAGTCATGAATAATTTACAACTCTGAACTTTTAAAGACTCTTCGTTTTTGTTTATCCAGAACTGAGGAGATTTGATTAGCAGCACCTTGCTAATCTGGCCCAGATGCTCGATGTTGTTCTAAGAAAGTTCACGGAAAAGTGAAACTAAATTAACGACTTTGTTTTCAACACTTCAAAGAACCTGAAGGGGGCTATCTGTTGGCCGACCAGACCCCGGCACCAGAATTGACATTTAAATATACGATTTGTGTATTGAGACACACCAGACCTGAGAAAGGAATGCCTTTGTTCGGGATTCTCAAAATGACCGAACAGTGCGCTCTGCTGGACAAGCAGAGAAACAACGCTGCATCGGAATTACAAGTTGAAGTATCTTGTAATACATATAAAAGTGTAATAAAGATTGTTCGTAACTATGCAAACCTCACCATTTTCCCTTAACAGGATCCAACAGGACAAGAAACGTAACGATGTTACTCTGTTTGACTTTGCATAAGTGTATGGTACAATACAAACGAATTATTAATTTGTTTTTAGCTAAATGACAAGAGAATATACATGTGTTTGATATCCAAATGTTCGTAAAGACGTTTCACGTGCACTTATGATACAATGCAGAAACAATACGTTTTTAAAATGTGTCTAAGTTTATTTACTTGATGGAACGAGAAAGGTTTTTATTCTCTTTTCTTAACTTTAGGAACAGCCCCTTGGGTCCCCCCCAAACGTGTGTAAACACGCCTCCCTTTGGCCAGTACAAAAGTGTGCGCAGCCCGGAAATCGCTCTCTTGAAGCTTCCTCTTCAATCCTCTCTTACAAACTCGTTTCTGTACTCTTCTCTTTTCGCAACGCTTTGCACACTCTTGTTCGCGTAATCTTGTCTACTTTTCTACTAAGTTTTTGTATTTATCGCTTCGTAACTTTTAAGCTTGAAACCACGTAACACAGTCCTGTGTTAAGTAACTTTATTTTTGAAGATCCAACACATTCGATTTTTGTTTGAAACTTTTCAACGGGACTACGTAATCCACGCGACGGAAGTGGATATTTTGTAGTCTTTGTTCGTGAAACAGACCGCTAAACAGACAGCGCTCGTTAAGTACAAGAAAGACGACTCTTTCAGTGATACGTCAGTTTTAAAGACTTTATTCTCAACTGCTGGTAAAGTCTACTTTACCCTCAAGGACAATCACAGGAAGCAGCTTTGTTGCTAAGGCGCCGCCTTAAACCAGCTCAACGCGTGGACTCGTGTCGCCTTCTGTTGCCGGAAATCAGCCGCGACCCGGGAATCTCGAAGCCTACCTTTGGGACTGATCGGAACCGCACTGCTGGTACTGACCCCTCCGGATAAAGAGTGAGTGAACACGAGACACAAGAGAAAAGCTTGGCGTTATAACCACCTGTGTGATTAAGTCCAACAGCACATCTTCCCTTTTACAATCTTCAAATAGCCGTCAATAGTCCCTTTTAGCTAAGCCATTTAAACTTCCCCCTTTTCTCTCCGTAAGAACTCCGAGTAATTAATAAAATTCAACAGAATTAAACTCATCTTGTTCCATCAAAGGTATAACCATTGTGCCATCGTCAATCAATGTTTTATTTTCATCATTTGCCCTAATTGTCCCTTTATGTCCTTTCAACTGTTATTATTCATATTTTAACCTACATAATTTTTAATAAAACCCCATAAAGACATTTCTTGTTTCATTGTTTAATTGAGAATTGTGTCGAAAACGAGCAGAACTTCCTTCCTTCAAGATTGAGACATATCAAACATAATCAGTTTCCTTAGAACTGTTAAAACTAAGGTGGTGCCCCGAAAGAAATTAATATTTTCATAAACAAAATATTAATTATTAATTTTCATAATTCATATTAATATTAATTATTCATTAACGAGACCATATTCACTACATATTATTTTTGGTGCCCCCGCCTGAGGCTCGAAAGATCCAGTCTTGTAAACACTGAAATAAGTTAACATCCTTAAAGCCTTTTACATAAATCTCTGTCCGCTGAAGAACTAAGAAAGTTATGTCTTATACAAAACTAATCAATGTGTTGAGAAACGTGTGTTGTGTTGCCGTTTGATAAAAAGCGCTTGTGAAATTGTGTGTCTAAGATTTGAAAAATACCAGCTGGTCTGATGTTTTGATAATTCTGAGATATGCTTTGAAACTTGGTTAATATTGTACGTACATTTCTGCAGAGCAACCCAAGCAGAAATTATTAATGTATGCGAATTCGCCAGCTTGCTAAGTTTTCAGTGAAAGATTGAATCTTAGTGGAGTTTGTGAACAAAGGCCAGAGAGCCGGATTGATTAAATGCATTTGTGACACGTTGAGGACGTGTAATTTTTTATAAGGCCTAGCAACTGCGGATTCTAAGATGTTCTAGGATCTCAGCATATAGTTGTTTAAATAACGCGTGTGCAAGTTAAGAAAAACAGACTGCGATGCTTCAGTGTTTTATATAAACTTGTAAAACCAAGTAATTTACCTGTTCATATTGTGTCAGACGAATTAAAAACTTGGTTGGGAGAACTCTGAACGGATTAGCTACCCGCGTCAGAACTCCTTGTTAATACACAGCCAACGGACAAAGTCTTGGCCCACGTGGCCCGTGTAGTGCTTTGTGAAACGTTGTTTTATCCACAGCACTGCTGTGTTGGAAAGTTGCGCTTTTCAGAGCGCTGCTGTGTTGTAAAGTGGCTGTGTAGGAGCGGTTTTGCCCCTCAACAGCTAAAGTGAGGCTAACAAGCCATAGACACTCCGCGTCTTGGAAGGGGCGTGACACTGACGTCACCCGGAAAACAAACTCATTGTAGTTCCAACTGCCCCCTAGCGGAAAGAAGTGGTAAAAACAGACTTAAGAGAGTCCAACTGCCCCCTAGCGGAAAGAAGTGGTAAAAACAGACTTAAGAGAGTCCAACTGCCCCCTAGCGGAAAGAAGTGGTAAACCACGGACTCCAGAAAGTCTGCTACCCCCTAGTGGAAGAGAAGTGCGAAACTTCTAAAAATCTCTGAGAGGAGCTCTACGTCTCTCTCTGGTGGTCACTCAACGGAATTACACTTTTTCCTTAAAATAGTGACTAATTCAGGTTTAAGAACTTAACTGAATAATTTAAGCTTTCATTGACACTGAAAAGCCTGATTGACTTAACATAAAAAGTGAATTACTCTGCTTTATTAACAACTACTGAACTGCTGTCAAGCTGTTTTGCTTCTGTTAATACATGTGTTTTTCTTTTAATACACAAATTTGCAAATGCCATATTGCTTTGGAAAATAACTGCCTGTGTTTAACAACCTTGAATGCACAATAGGAGTTAACTAACAATTGTGACATTTTTAATTAACTTTGCATCTGTTTTTAGAAAATCTTTGATGCTAACCCTGCATTTGATTTGATTGATTAATTTGGCTTGATTAACAATTTAAGACTTGTTTTGTGACTTTCCTATCTACACGGGATGTGTCAAATTGGAATGCTAACGCTAACAGCTTACTAACACTATGACGACACTGCTGTTACGTCTAACAGACTTAACCCTGCACGAATTTTGTCATAGCTGTAATTTTAAAAAGCTGATTACCTGCATGAATTGTTAGATTAAACCCACTGATTCTGCACTGTTAATTTTACAAATTAGCACAGCAGCATCCCAGCACTGTCAACCCTCATTAACATTTACACCACTAGGCTATTGCTACATAGTCACTGCTTAATACTTGCATAAGGTCACTTCAATCACAAGTAGACCTTATACTAACCTACACT
Organism: Neodontobutis hainanensis; assembly: GCA_024349245.1. Classification (NCBI taxonomy): domain Eukaryota; kingdom Metazoa; phylum Chordata; class Actinopteri; order Gobiiformes; family Odontobutidae; genus Neodontobutis; species Neodontobutis hainanensis. The sequence goes on from JALDNG010000130.1 coordinate 707,448, forward strand.
TCAACAATTCTTTCTTTTATTACTTTCAATCTGACTTATTTGACTTAATACCCCTTTTATTGTAATTTAATTGGAATTTCATTTTATTTTAAATAAAATAAAATTTAAATTTAAATTTTATTCCTTTATTAATTTTTTTTTTTACACTTTTTACTCAGATTTTCAAAATTCTTTTACAGTCTGCTTGAGTTTTACGCTCCTTCTTCGTAACACTCTACAGGTAGTAACTCTCTCCTTGCAGTTAAAACTTAATCTAACAATAACTCATTTACCTAGAGAAAGCCCATTTCTCAACATGTCTAATCCACAGTCCACAGGCTCGGATAGTCCCATCAAGCTTCTGGATCACTTAGACTCAGCTCTAAATGATCTAACAGAACAGGTGCTACCTCAATATGTGGACGAGATTCAGACCACAAACCCCAACGAGCTAGATTCAGTTCTTAGCTCCTTGATTAGCATTGCGCTAACCTCTAAGCCAAAGGACAAGGATCTAACTAAGCTGTTAGGTCAAATGGCTATTGTTATGCGCGCACAACAAAAACAAGCCGAGGATCTCCTGGCACGCAGCCACGAGAAAATCCAGGTCCAGAAGCAGGATCTCGCCCGCTTCCAACGCGAGAACAAGGTGTTGAATCAGGAACTCCAGCTGACCAAAGGAGTCCTGGAGAATTCTGAAAAACAAACCCAAGAGTTACAAACTCTTGTCCAAACACTCCAAAAGGCAGACCCTGACTTTGAGGAGTTACACACGAAACTCCAGATAACTGAGGGAACCCTCAGTGACCTAAAGAACGAGCTGAGCGAAACAAGGTCTGCTCGTGACCTAGCAGAGCTTCAGCTCAATGACCAACGTGATGAGTACGACGCTATGCGAGAGGAACTCATCAAAGCAGGCAAAAGTGCACAGCTGTCCGCGAATATGCTGGCACAGGAAGCTCGGCGGAGAGAGTCCCTGAGTGCACGGGTAGAGGCCCTCACTCAACAAGGTGACTTAGACCGCCAGCTTATTGAACAACTTCAGGCGCGTCTGACAGAGGACGCCCAAACACAACCTAGTAAGAAACTGGAGTTCAAAAGTACTCCAGACCTAGAACCAGTTACTCCATTATACCAACCCAGTAGGTTTGGGGACTCCCAGACGGGAGCCACTTCACTAACTAATCCAATTTTGCGACCACTACCGCGCCTGGACGCAACGGAAAGAGGACCAACCGGAGCCGAGAGCCCAGCCGTCTTTCCGCGAGCTTCCACAGGTAGGCATTCGGATTACTTCGCACTACCAACAGGTAGGCAATCAGACTTTGTCCAACAACCAGCTCCGACACGGAGACATCTGGACTACGGTCCCACTGACAGAGACTTTGACAAAATCGCGCGTCATATCACTCGCTTCGAGCCCCATCAAGGATCGGCTCATGACACTAGCGCGTACCTTAGAGACATTGAGTTCTACCTCCAGAGAATACCCAATGCTACTGTTGAGGACAAAATCTTTTTGATAAAACTAACATCAAGCAGAGATGTTAGTAGCTTCATCGAACGTCAACCCCCTGAGGTCCAAGCTGACTTCGATCTCCTTAGTCAGTCCCTCATGGAGGAATTCTCAGATGTTACAACGAATGTGGGACTGACAGCCGCCCTAACAATCAAACAGGCACGGCAAGAGTCACCACAGATATATTATCATCGGCTACGCAAAGCCTACTTTGGTCCACTCAACGAACCAAACATGGAGGAGGATAAAAACTTCAAAACACTCTTTGTGCAAAACCTCCATCCAACTACCAACCATCATCTTGGCGTCGCTGCCTGCCCGCTGACTCAAACCAGCCGCCAACTCCGCGAATTGGCAATAAGGGCATTTACCAAACAGAAGCTGACTCAGACTAAACCGCAAGAGTCAGCCGCTCTGTATACTGTTGATCAGAGTCTAGCGCTCAAAGGAGCACCTACCTCCAAGCCAAGCGGCCCAGGAGCCTCCCGCTTTCCAGACACAGGCCACACAAAGGAGAGCCGGGTCCACACCCGACCTGGCCCGAACGTAAGTTCAAAGACCAGGACCCTCAATGGAGACCTCGGTTCGAATAATAAATAATAAATAAATAAATAATAAATAATAAATTTCGAACCAATCCAAACCGTAACCAAGGGGGGTCCTATCAAAACCGCGACGACAGGAGAAGCCATTATCGTCGGTCCCAAGACCAACAATCATCAGGTAGCCCACCTGTCGAACGACGAAGTCATGCGAGGGACCGAGCCCCTGAAAGTCAGACTAATCGCGTGGGAAACCCCATGAGCGACAGTAATCTGACTACAGAGGAGGCTCGGGCCATAGAACGCATACTCAAACGAATGCGCGAAAAGTCCAAGGACAAGGCTGATCTGTATACGGTGGAGGCCTCTAAGGCCCCGATTCAGAAACAGTCACAACCGATCCAAGTCGACTTAACACTCAACAAAAATACAGAGTCTACTGAAGGGAATGAACATCTCCCAGACCTGTACTTAGGCTCTGACGATCCAGAGCCACTCAATGACATTGTCCAGGACCCTAGCATGGACAACACGGAGGGAAGTGACACAGATCACAAAGACACCACTCCGTCTAGCGCCGTCCTAGTGGTCCAAGCAAATCCAAATGTCGGGCTGTGTCATGACCACGCCACGACTATTGAATGTGAAACACCCTTTTACCAATTCCTAGGCCACCTAACTGAAAAGGGAGTAGCTCGGAAACTTTATCTCTCTGTCTTGTTAGAAGACCACTTGACGCACGAAGCACTTCTCGACACAGCCGCTGACATCAGCCTAATTTCAGGCAACCTGTTCAGATCACTCCAGGCTATAGCGAGAAGATCCCACAGGGACTTGAAGTCCCACCCGTGCTCTCTAGAAATAAGGCCTTACTCTGATGATCGGACGATCATCAACGAGGTAGCCTTAGTTCAACTGACCATCGGACCAATGACACTGGTACACCCAGTGTACGTGTCCCACCTTGACAATGTCCCACTTCTGATTGGAAAAGACGTCCTCAATCGCTTTGAACCACTGATCGACTTCAAGCAGCTGGAGATTTGGGCCCAAGTGCGAGAACCACTTCCAATCTTACTGAATGAATCTCAGTGCTATGCGATTGATAGGGAATCACCAATCGACAGGGTAGCCACCAACACCACTGGTACAACAACCATGCAACCTCGGTGCGAACCAAACCCCTTTACATTGCGTGACAACTTCCTATGCACGTTGAAGGACCCATTAGCGATGACACCCCAGATTGTCAATGGCATCTCACTGGAAGCAACTCCAGTCGACAATGTCGTGATGGCCTTATGGGCTGACAAATCTGCCATCAGCCAGGAGCCGTTTAACGCTCTAGCGCATAAAAACCCAAGCCTGACCTTCGTAAAGAAGCGCACTCGGTTCCCTGCTAACCCCACACCGACTCACGCGTTAACCGCCATCGGTCTATGCTCTGCCATCGTACGATGGAACAAAAGAGAACTGACCCACACTTTTGCGGTCATCCCCGATCTGCCACATTCAGTGTATATTGGGGCTGACATGCTAGTCAGACTCGACGCACAAGTCGACACCATTAACAACGTTCTCTGGTCACTGACTGGAGTACGTAAGGAATCACCTTCATTGACCGAAGGAAACTTGAAATCGGGTCAAACCATTCCCGATGTGTGTCAGGTAAGTAACGACTGCCATCTCACAATACCGCCGCGTACCATCATGGACATCCGTCTGAACGCATCTACAGGACAACAAGTTAACTCTCCACAAGCGTTCTTCCAACCATCGCCTCTGTTCTTTGAGTTAGGCTTGTCTGTTCAGGCAACACCCCTGGTCGAGGTCGACTCCCGATCAACACACGTGCTAGTGCAGAATCCTACTGCCGATAGCATTCTCGTCCCGAAGTCCACACCTTTAGGGTGGCTAATCGACACAAGATTCCATGACTTTGAACTCAGAATTCCAGTCATAGGACGCATGCCACCCTCACTCGTGACTGAACAACAGGAGACCGGAGTCGTCTACACGAAGCCTTCCGGAGCAATCGCCATATACCCCTCACTTGTGGTCGATACCGACACTATCTGCAGGGTCGATCTGGCTGATGCTGAGGTAATGGTCGTACAGACAGTCTCCCTGCTCTCCATTGATTCAGATATAGACAAAACCACGTCTCTACCGAGTAACGTCACCACGGACAAATCGGTAACTGTGCAACCAGACTCTAAACCCGAACCGGACTTTGAGTCTCAGTTAGAACAAGCACTAGACTTGGCTGATGCGATAAACAACGCTGAGGAACGGGACCTGATGCGTCAGGTCCTCCTCAAATATCGCACATCATTTGCGACAAACTCGCTGGATTGTGGTTTAACCCACATCCACACGGTACGCATTCCAACAGCCGCGAATGCACCACCAGCTTACGTTCGCCAATACAAAATACCACTGGCGTCTTATGAACCGATACAGGAAATCATAGACGACCTTTTGAACAAAGGCATCATTCGTCCGTGCAACAGTACTTATTCGGCTCCTATCTGGCCAGTACTCAAGCCCAATGGCAAGTGGCGTCTAACCATTGACTACCGCCAATTGAACAAGTGCGTACCACTTTCCAGGTGGCCAATGACACAACTTGGCCAAGAACTGCCCAAAGTACAGGATGCCAAGTACTTCTCCACACTGGACATAGCATCCGGCTTCTGGACCATTCCTGTAGACCCACAGGATCAACACAAACTTGCCTTCACGTTTGCCAATCGGCAATACTCTTTTACAAGATGCCCATTCGGGTACTTAAATTCCCCAGCCGAATTTAACATCTTCTTGAACAAGGCATGTCCTGACGCCGCTAGCCGCGGAACTCTCATCTACGTTGATGACATCTTGATGCGCACCACGACACTCCATGCGCACATTAACGAAATCGACCACGTCCTGAAACAGCTCACCATTGCTGGTGCTAAAATCTCCTTGGAAAAATGTCAATGGGGCAGAAAGAAGGTAAACTATGTGGGCCTTCTAGTAGGCGCTGATGGCATCGAACCACAGGTCAGTCGAATCCAAGGCATTGCCAATCTGAAACCGCCTTCCAACTTGTCAGAACTCCGCAGTTTCCTGGGAGTCTGCAATTATTCTCGACAATTCGTCGATGACTATGCGGCATTGGCTAAACCACTGACGGACCTTCTCAAAGGACACCGCCTTTGCGTGGGGTCCACAACAAGAGCAGGCAATGCAGGCGCTCAAACACAATCTGTGCAGAGCCCCGTGCCTAGCTTACCCGGACCACACCAAAGTCTTCTACTTAGAGGTGGGCTTCTCAAGCCACAGCCTCAGTTCAGGCCTCTATCAGGTCCATGACACGGATAAGAGAGTGGTGGCCTACGCCAGCAAAACTCTCTCCGGACCCGAGGTCAAGTATACCGACTGTGAAAAAGCCCTCCTAGCCACAGTATGGGCCGTAAAACACTTCACCCACTACTTAGGAGGCCAAAAGACAATCGTGAACACCAATCACCAACCGGTGACTTTCTTAACAAGTCAAAGACTCAGGGACGGCGTTGTAACTAACGCCCGCGTGGCATCGTGGCTCATGGCTCTCCAAAGTTTCGACGTGGAGATACGCTATGCTCAAAACCACAAGTCGCACTTAGGCATGGAACTCGCTGCATGCCAACAATGCGCAATCGACACGCCCGCCACAGCCGTCCCGCTAAACGAACACACCTCCACTGTGCCAACACGCCATCACTACTTCGATGCTGACGTGTGCCAAGACATGACCACTGCTTATGTCGATGGATGCTCCTTCCACCATGAAGCTCTGGTCCGCGCTGGTGCAGGTGTGGTATGGCTCAACGGCAACCCTTATGAGCCACAAAAATTTCAGTTAGGATCTCAATCCTCACAATATGCGGAGATCGCAGCCGTGCTCATAACTCTCCAACTAGCAGTGACCAAGCAGATCAAACAGCTCGTAATTTGCACAGACTCAAATTACGCACGACTCAGCTTCTCTGCCCACCTGCCATTATGGAAGAGCAATGGCTTTCTCCCATCCGCGAAAAAGACGATCAAACACAAAGACCTGTTCGTCGTAGGCGACGGTCTGGTCGAGGACCATGACATGCAGGTGTACTGGAAGAAGGTCAGGGGCCACTCTCGAGCCCCTGGACTGGACAAAGATCTGAACGATCAGGCAGACCTCATGGCAAAACAAGGGGCTCTAGACGGTACGCTCTGGCATTTCCAGCCAGAACCCTCGTGCGATCGACCCCTTCCCACCCAACCCACCCATTCTGTCTGTCTGGTTACCCGGTCTAAAGCGACCGCAAACGACGCCTCGGCTCCGGCCCCCGCAGACGCATCGACTTCCTCTCTTTCTTTCGCTGGTTCCGACCTCGTTGCCCTTCAAGCAGCGGACTCGGCAATCCACAAACTGATTCTTTACCTTTCAGACCCGGTGCCTAACCCCATCGTTGACACTGATTTTTCCTCCGACGCATATCTTAAAAAGCTATGGGCAGTGCGCGCTCGGCTCCACCTGCGTCATGGCTTGCTTGTCTACGTCTCTGACACCCTCACTTCACCTGCGTTCGTAGTGCCTCAGAGCCTAAGGGGGGGTCATGCTAACGCACGCACATGACGCTCCTGTAGCAGGCCACAGAGGTGTTCGCGCAACACACCAGGCACTCCAACAAGTGGCATACTGGCCACACATGCAAATGGACGTGGCAGAATACATCAAAGGCTGCCTAGTATGCTGCCAATTTCAACCGACAAGACCACTCCATCGTGCACCCTTACAAAGAAGGGGCATTTCTTTTCCGTGGTCTGACCTCCAAATCGATTGGATGGGACCCTTGACTAAATCAACAAGGGGCAACAAATACATCCTAATGGTCACCTGTGCCTTCACTAAATGGGTAGAAGGTCTTCCAGCCCCAAACGACACGGCACAGACCACGGCCTTTCTACTCATGAACCACGTGTTCTCCAGATTCGCTTACCCTGTAAGGTCGATTCTGACCGTGGTACTCACTTCACCGCCGAGGTGATGGGACAACTGTGGCAAACCATGGGCGTGAAAGCAAAATTCCACGTCAGCCACCACCCCCAGTCCTCAGGCCAAGTAGAAAGAGCAAACCGAACGGTGATCGACATTCTAAAGAAATATGTCGCATCTAATCACCGAGACTGGGACGTCAAACTGCCCTTGGTCCTGATGGCTATCAGAGCCACGCCACACACGGCGACCGGAGTCTCCCGCTTGAGCTCATGACCGGTAGGCAGATGACGCTTCCCTACACTTACTGTATCAGCCAGGAGAGGCTAACATCGCTACGGCCTATACCACACATCAGTACATGGCTGATCTCCAATCACACCTGAAAACCACCTTCGCCTTTGCCCAAGAAAAACTAGGCAAAAGTGTAGAAGGACGTAAGGCCTATTATGACCAAAAGTCATCTAGGGATGAACTACAGGTGGGAGACAAAGTGTGGTACTACATGTTCAGTCAACTCACTGGACAAAAAAAAGGTGGTACCAACCGACTGACGCGGAAATTCCTCCCGCGTTGGGCAGGACCGTACACCATTGTCAACAAGCTATCCCCGGTGGTGTATCAGATAAAGATCACCAAATGGAGAAAGGAACCCACTCTCAAGTGGATACACCGCAACCAGATAAAGTTGCACAAAACCCCCATGGGATCTACAGGGGACGTTCACGCTCCCAAGTAATCTCAAACAGATCCCTTAACTTGCAGTAACCACTAACAATTAACCTCTAACTCTGATCTCCTAACGCTTTTCATTTCTCTTTTTCAGTGGTAACTGTGAGTAATTCAACAACTGTAACTGATAATTCCGGTTTTTACTGTCAATGAAACACTTGCTAAAAAGTCCTCTCTCTTTCACCAGGATGATGTGGACGATACTCCTCCTGATCACCAGCCTTATGGGCATGGGATCACCAGATGTTATAGAGCCTGGACCAACAGCCGGGATCGTTTTAAAGGACCAACCCGGACTGTTGATCACAAACTGTCGCCTGCATACCCAAAGGGTTTTTGTCAGGTTAAACCCAAACGACGTGTATCGGAAACACGTCCGAGCCACTCAAGGGCTCACCAGTTGGGCCGGCGCTAGCTGGACCACCTCTATTCTTAACCACGCTGAAACTGATATTTCCCACATGCTTAACCAGCTTGAGAAATTTACAATTACTCAGGCTGAACTCACTGGAGCTAACCAAAGGTCTAAACGGTTTATAGGAGGACTTCTTGTTGCAGCGGCTGCTGTGGGTACCTTGTTTAACCTCGGGTTGTCCACAGTCAATACTGTTAGCATTTCCACGGTCAAGAGACATGTCTCAGAATTACAGGCTGAAATCCCTGACATCAGAGCGCAGATCATCCAACAGCAACAGCAACTCCAAGCAGTAGGGAAAACGTTGAAGGACACTGTGTTGGTGGTAAACACACACAGTGAAGCTCTAAACAAAAGCCACCGAGCTGTAGAGTTACTTATGACCCTTTTCCAGGTGGACTACGTACAAGCACAAGTAGTCACCGCACTAATGGATGACATGCTCTGAGACATAAGCTCTTCAGTGGACAGCTTAGCCATGGGAAGAATTCCACCCTACCTTATCCCTCTGTCACTAGTACAATCCCTCCTTGGAACCGCCACTAGGGATCTTGTAACCCCACTTCAGGCCCATTTAGCATACACTTTAGGTAGTGCCGTACCCATTTACGTCAACCCAGAGTTCCGGGAAATGGCTTTTATTCTAAATCTGCCTATCATTGAATCCCAGAACATCTATCGTCTTAAAGACGTCGTAAACGTCGGGTCCTGGCACGGAGACACGCACGTTAAAGTGCACACTCCTTCAGTAGTGGCATACCATGATGCCAATCCAGATTTGTACCTGGCCCCTAATTTATGCATGTGCACCCTAACCAAGGACATACACTACCTATGTCCCAGTAAACCTTTTGTTCGGGACAACACCGACGGGATCTGTGGCCTTAAGCCCATGAGCCCTCAAGCCAGATGTCCAACGACAATCACGGCTCGCCACCAAGTTACCGTCACTCAAGCAGAGATCATCGGTAACCGCTGGCTAGTAAACACCCCTCTTCCAGACGGAATGCTGACTTACGATCAGCACGACACCTCATCCCGTATTAACTTGCCCGACCAAACTTTCTGGGTAGATGTACCCCAAAACGCAATTCTTCACATTAGGGACGTCGCCTTGTACCACCTTGACGCTGACCAATACGAGAGTGAAATAGAAATATCCGATTTCTTTTCAACCCATCCTCTCGAAATACACCCTGCTACACTCTATCAAATCCAGTTTGAAGGTAGCAGAACCATTGACATTGCACCCCTTGATAATGTGTTAAAGGAAATAGAGCAAAAACAACAAGCTCCTATCCAACCCATTATGTATGCCTGGTCAACTCCCGACACTGTTCTTGCAGCCACAGTAGGAATAGGTTACTTCATGGCCATCATTATCACCATCGTGCTTCTTAGAAGCGTAAAACGTCTTAAAACCCGTTTAAACCGCTGTACTCAGGGCGTTGTACCTAATCGCGTCGCCGTCCTGGGAATAGAGAAAACGTTGCAGGTAGTCCATTACCCCCTGAAGCCGATGCATTTAACCAAGATCTCTCTGTTTCCGAAGAATCCGAACCAACCCCAGGAATACTGAGGTTGACGGATTCAGTTTAATGTGCTGTGTTGTTATGTATGTTCAATATAACCAATATATACCTCATGTAACTTTTATGACTACCCCTAAAATGCATGCAATGTCCCTTTAAAGTTATTATCATTTAATGTGTGTTCTTTTATTATCAACAATTTAGTAAACTCTAAACCCATTTAAAATGAAATAACTCTCTTGTTCTTTTATCCCCATTAAGTCCATCTTTTAAGTGATAAACTCAATCTACCTCCCTTAGCAGATGACTTAATGACGCCCAAGTAAAAACCCCCTTTTACACTTAAATATACTTGTTTCCCTAACCATGCTCCCATTAATACACATGTTATAACGCCAAACTCTGTGTCTTTAACGTGTTACTTGCTTCCTGGTCCTGGTACTTCAAGGATGGAGTCGGCACAAGACATTGGAACCTGCCTTTCGCCGAAAGGGGGGACTGTAGTGTCTCTCGTACCACCAGGAACCAACATCCTTCAGAGTCATGAATAATTTACAACCCTGAACTTTTAAAGACTCTTCGTTTTTGTTTATCCAGAACTGAGGAGATTTGATTAGCAGCACCTTGCTAATCTGGCCCAGATGCTCGATGTTGTTCTAAGAAAGTTCACGGAAAAGTGAAACTAAATTAACGACTTTGTTTTCAACACTTCAAAGAACCTGAAGGGGGCTATCTGTTGGCCGACCAGACCCCGGCACCAGAATTGACATTTAAATATACGATTTGTGTATTGAGACACACCAGACCTGAGAAAGGAATGCCTTTGTTCGGGATTCTCAAAATGACCGAACAGTGCGCTCTGCTGGACAAGCAGAGAAACAACGCTGCATCGGAATTACAAGTTGAAGTATCTTGTAATTAGGGGTGTGACGGTTATTATATAACCGTGTGATCGGCGGTTATAGTTGAACACCGTCATTAGAACTCTATAACCGTCAAAACCGTGTCATTAAAATATTTTTTACAAACATTTTTTATCAAAAATTATTTTCATTTTTTGATAGGATCATAACATGCGCAATATATCGGGAGACATGGTTTTTTACCACTTAATGAAGTTTTGTAAATCGTCAGACATGATATTTACCACTTCATTAAATTTTGCTTTGTAGAAAACTTTTCTTAAAAACAAATTTCGTTTTGTACAAATTTTATCTTAATTTTAATAAATGTTTCATCAACCAATTGCATGTATTTTAATAAATAAAAAGCAAATATAGCAGACAATGACAACCGTGACATGGAAGCGCCACCGCGCCGTGTTCACTTGCAAAATGAAAATGAAACTCAGCATACCTTAGCATTAGCAATTTCGTGAAGAAAGGTAAAACCATGGATCTCGTTGTGAAAAAAAATGTTACATCGCCTATATGGGCACATTTCGGGTTTAAACCAGATGAGCCTCTGTGCAGAATATGTGGAAAAACGGTATTTGTTACAAATGCCAATACAACTAATCTCCGTAACCATCTTACCCCCCCTCCCCCGCCCACTTCCCCCGCCGACGGTTATGTTATGAACCGTCACATTTGACTCACGTCATAACCGTCATCACCAATTCTTAAACCGGCACACCCCTACTTGTAATACATATAAAAGTGTAATAAAGATTGTTCGTAACTATGCAAACCTCACCATTTTCCCTTAACAGGATCCAACAGGACAAGAAACGTAACGATGTTACTCTGTTTGACTTTGCATAAGTGTATGGTACAATACAAACGAATTATTAATTTGTTTTTAGCTAAATGACAAGAGAATATACATGTGTTTGATATCCAAATGTTCGTAAAGACGTTTCACGTGCACTTATGATACAATGCAGAAACAATACGTTTTTAAAATGTGTCTAAGTTTATTTACTTGATGGAACGAGAAAGGTTTTTATTCTCTTTTCTTAACTTTAGGAACAGCCCCTTGGGTCCCCCCAAACGTGTGTAAACACGCCTCCCTTTGGCCAGTACAAAAGTGTGCGCAGCCCGGAAATCGCTCTCTTGAAGCTTCCTCTTGAATCCTCTCTTACAAACTCGTTTCTGTACTCTTCTCTTTTCGCAACGCTTTGCACACTCTTGTTCGCGTAATCTTGTCTACTTTTCTACTAAGTTTTTGTATTTATCGCTTCGTAACTTTTAAGCTTGAAACCACGTAACACAGTCCTGTGTTAAGTGACTTTATTTTGAAGATCCAACACATTCGATTTTTGTTTGAAACTTTTCAACGGGACTACGTAATCCACGCGACGGAAGTGGATATTTTGTAGTCTTTAATCGTGAAACAGACCGCTAAACAGACAGCGCTCGTTAAGTACAAGAAAGACGACTCTTTCAGTGATACGTCAGTTTTAGAGACTTTATTCTCAACTGCTGGTAAAGTCTACTTTACCCTCAAGGACAATCACCGGAAGCAGCTTTGTTGCTAAGGCGCCGCCTTAAACCAGCTCAACGCGTGGACTCGTGTCGCCTTCTGTTGCCGGAAATCAGCCGCGACCGGGAATCTCAAGCCTACCTTTGGGACTGATCGGAACCGCACTGCTGGTACTGACCCCTCCGGATAAAGAGTGAGTGAACACGAGACACAAGAGAAAAGCTTGGCGTTATAACCACCTGTGTGATTAAGTCCAACAGCACATCTTCCCTTTTACAATCTTCAAATAGCCGTCAATAGTCCCTTTTAGCTAAGCCATTTAAACTTCCCCCTTTTCTCTCCGTAAGAACTCCGAGTAATTAATAAAATTCAACAGAATTAAACTCATCTTGTTCCATGAAAGGTATAACCATTGTGCCATCGTCAATCAATGTTTTATTTTCATCATTTGCCCTAATTGTCTCTTTATGTCCTTTCAACTGTTATTATTCATATTTTAACCTACATAATTTTTAATAAAACCCCATAAAGACATTTCTTGTTTCATTGTTTAATTGAGATTTGTGTCGAAAACGAGCAGAACTTCCTTCCTTCAAGATTGAGACATATCAAACATAATCAGTTTCCTTAGAACTGTTAAAACTAAGGTGGTGCCCCGAAAGAAATTAATATTTTCATAAACAAAATATTAATTATTAATTTTCATAATTCATATTAATATTAATTATTCATTAACGAGACCATATTCACTACATAGGACACCGTGTCAAATTTCAGAAAAATCACAAGGAACTTGTGAGTAAAATGCAGTAGTAGGTTTTATCTGAAGCAAGTCAGTTTCTGTTCTTATCTAGACACCACACTGTTTTAGACTTTTCCTTTGTATAATATTACTGACCAGGTGGATAGTGGTGGGGTGAGCATTGTAAGAACTGTTGTCCTACGAACATAGCTTAATAATGCCATATACATGCTTCCGCTGCAAACAAGTAATACCCGGTCATCCAAAAGGTTTGTTTATTCACCTGAGAGCAGTGTATGGGATAAATTATGCTTCAACATTCTTTCAGAGCTGCGAAGATCGTTGCAGGCGGACTTTTAGATACATTCGATCTTTCGAGCATTCTGTCCCAGAAAAGCATTACCGTAAATACAAATATGCAGAATGCAGATTTAGAGACACCATCTCGAGAAAACAAAGATGAGGATTACTGGGATGAGTTGGAACCAGAAACCATTACAGAGCGGATAGCTCTGTTTTTAGCCACCCTTAAGTCAAAATCAGCTCAGACCTACAGTACAGTTAGCTTTGTTGTCCAACAGACATCAAGCTTGATTTCAGACATTGCTGGTTCACTTCAGAGTAAGACTTTGTCTCTGTTTGAAAAATTAGGTCATAAGGATGATTCAGGGGTCCAAAAACTTGCCTGTGATTTTGAAGAAGCTAAAAGTCCTTTCAAAGGATTTGAATCAGACTTTAAACAGATGCAGTATTTTACAAAGTCAGGCAACTTCATTTACCCGATAGAAGAGGCTTTGCCTGGAGTCTCCTATGTGCAGAGAAGGGACTCTGCTACTGGGACAGTACGACAAGTTGCGGTTCAAGATGTGTTTTATCGCGTCCCACTGAAACCCCTTTTGACTAAACTGCTAGAGCTCCCTGGCATTTTAGATGCCATCTATACTTGGCAGCAAAGAGAAAATGGAGTCCTTTTAGACTTTTATGATGGTGAGTATTGCAAATAGCATCCTCTCTTATCCAGCAAAGTGTCTGTTCCACTTCTTTTGTACAATGACGACTGTGAAACAGTCAACCCACTTGGTTCAAAAGTTGTGGTGCACAAGTTGGGGTTTCTTTACTTCACAATTAAGAGTCTGCCCCAAGAGTTTCTGACAAAACTTTCATCACATTTTCTGGTTGCAGTTTGCAAATCAGATGATTCCAAAACATATGATATTGATAGCAGTGTTAATTTTGACACAAAATTTTAAATTAGTTTTAGTCTTAGTCTTTTGACTATAATTCTTTTTAGTTTTAGTCAAGTTTTAGTCATCTGATTTGTTTTAATTTTAGTCTTATTTTAGTCGACTAAAATTGCTTGTTATTTTAACTAACTATGTCGACTAAAATAAGACTAAAATAAATAACAGTTTTACTAGACAATTTTTTACAATATTTTATAAGTTTGGTATAGAAAATAAACTTAACCAAAATATATAAAACACAAATTCAACTTTATGTCAACACAACAGTCTCTTTAATTCAATTCAAAAGCTTTTATGCAGCAACAAACACTGTCATGGTAATGTAAACAATAACTAGTTGCCAATTCACCATCAATAAAAGAAAAATAAAGTTAGGTCCAGGACCTTAAAGCTTACAGCTGAGCTGAACAATAAGTGCAAACATTTTTAATTTCGAATCTAAAGTGCACTGAACGACATTTTCTTCTTGCTACCACAATGCTGGCAATTCAACCACAGAATAGTAACACTTATTTACCTCTATTCATTTTCAAGAAAGCACTTCGTGCTAAAGTGACTTCTCTCTTCTTCTCATGCAGTTTCGCCTGTTCTGTTCTTCTTCTTCTTCTCTAGTATTAATGGCGGGTCGCAACCAATTTTTTTTGGTGCATACTGCCACCTACTGTACCGGAGTGTGTTCGACTGTTCCGTTTTGCGGATTGGTTCTTTTGTTCATCTATCCCGTCTGCTAATTTGATTTTCGTCAGAGTCTATTTTCGTCTCGTCCTTTATTTGTTGACGATAATGTCAATCAATTTAGTTATAGTTTTAGTCTCCATCAGTGACTTCTTTTTTAGTTTTCGTTTCGTTTTCGTCCGCAAAAAAAATATTTGTGACGAAGATAATGACAAAATTATTTTGTCAACGAAATTAACACTGATTGATAGTGTTCTGCTCCCAGTCATAGAGGAACTGAAGGATCTTGAGGTCAATGGTATAACCCTCAACACACCACACTTCAAGGGTGAAATGTGGTTTTCAGTTGCCCAGTTGTGTGGGGACAATCTTGGCTTAAATGCCATTCTTGGATTTACAGAGAGTTTCTCGGGTAATTACTTCTGTCACATGTGCAAGGCACACAAAACCACTGCAAGGGCACAGACAAAAGAGGATGTTACTCTGCTGAGAAATAAAACAACCATGCTGAAAATGTTCATCTTGCCAACTTGTCAGAAACAGGTGTTAAGAGAGACAGTATTCTGAATAATCTGTGCTACTTCAATGTGAAACACACAACCAGGTTGCAGATGTCATACATGACTTGTTGGAAGGGGTGGGACCATATGAGTTGAAGTTAATACTCTGTTCACTGATTGAGGACAAACACCTTACCCTTGAAAAACTCAACTTCCGAATCAAAGTTTTGATTATGGCTTTCCTGATCTGAAGAACAAGCCATCTGTAATTGGTAGGCATGAACTTAAAAATCTTGAAGGAGCAATGCATCAGTCTGCAGCCCAAACATGGTGTCTCCTCAGGTTGTTGCCGTGTATGATTGGAAACCTCATACCTGAAGAAAACAAGCACTGGGAACTCTTGCTGCTCCTTCTGGAATGCATGGAATTGATTTTCTCGCCATCTCTCACACAAGAAGCTGCAGTTTACTTGGCTGCCATCATAGATGAGCATCACTCTCTGTTTCTTGAGCTGTACCCTAATTTGCATCTTCGCCCAAAGCACCATTTTATGGTCCACTATCCTAATGCAATTTTGAAGTTAGGACCCCTGATACAGTTCTGGTCTATGCGATTTGAGGCTAAACATGGCTTTATTAAACGCATCAGCCATGTCACCTGTAACTTCAAAAATATCTGCAAGACCATGGCATTTCGACATCAATGCTACTCCCTTCTTTCTGGTTCAAAAGTGAAACAGAAGTTGGCCCAGGTCACAGCACTTTGCTTGCTGTAATGGATGGTTTTGGTGATGTACAAAGTGGACTTGAAGATTTCCCACCTTTTACAGAAACTTTTATTCCAGCATGGATAAGGGTAAATGGTACACAGTACAAGCCTGGCATGACAGTATTTCTGCTGATGGTGAGCCCCAGTTTGGTCTTGTGAAAAAGATTCTAGTCTGGGATCACTCAGTCAAGCTTGTAGTCCAAAAGTGGGATACAGTAGGTTTCGAGAGGCAATTATTTGCCTACGGTGTAATAACAACCACTAATGTGTTTGCTGTTGATTTTAGTTCTCTCCTGGACCATCACACTCTGCATGCAGTGCAGTCCTACAGAGACAATGACCTCCTCAACCACCAGAAGCCTTTTTTTCCTTGGTACCAGTTTGCAACAATTATTACTTAACAAACTGGTACCACCAACAAAATATAAGGGCATTTCTGGAACTGGGCGTCGTTACACTACATCCTTATGCATCGCTTTCTGCCAGGATATTATATTTAAATTTGAGTAGATAATTGTATATTTTTGACCCTGTATTGATTTCAGAAAAACAGAAGCAATTTTTTTATTGTAACTAAAGTTGTATGTTCTACAATCATTCTGCCCCAGTAAAATAGCAGTTAAAAAACATGAAAGCCCAGTATTGCCATTGCATTCATGTCTACGATGAGTGTATAAATGTCTGAACTGTAACTCTCTAGTTTGCCAGTCTCAGCAACCCGCCAACAGAGAGTAACAGTTCGGTAGAATTAGGAGAGATGGAAATGGTAGAACAAACCCCGACCCCAAATCCTCTCACTGTGGCATTTGTAAGTATTGACTTTATTTGCATTTGTATTGGGTATTGACCAAATATGTAACAATGAAACTGAAAATGAACTGCTTTTACAATTGCTCAAAGTTATTTGAATATATTACAAAATGCAAAAAGTCCTCACAGAGAAGGTTATGTTGCTCTTTCATTGTTATTCTATTTTTTTATAGGAAATTCATTAGATATTGCAACGTTCCCTTGAAGGGAAATCAATACTAAAGAGTTTGAATGAAATGCAATCTATTACCACCAAACAGAGGAGGCTACTTGTAAGAATCCTTATATCCCACTTGCTGGAAACAAATGGAGAAATGTGAGTGAGCTATATTTAAATTAGCATGCGAACACCAGCAGCTACTAAGTGCTTAGAAGACATAATTGGCAATTCTCATTATTTAGCATTTAAACATAAAAATACCAAGATTACTTCTAATTCTAAAATGGTTAGTTCCAGTCCTTGATTCTGACTGGTCAATAGCAGTGTTTTATTTACGATAAAGCATGGCTATGACCGCTTCACCCCATGGTTCTGTGTATCACTGCACAACACCCTTAGCAGCCACTCTTTGACACATAAACATATCTTCTCAATTGATATTGTTCATTGAAGCTTACTGTATTATGTAGAAGAGTAATGTGAGAGAGAGATCGGCTGAAGGGGTTACTTTGCTTCGCGTACCTAACAACCCCCTTTAACCGTGACTTATTCACGAGACAGGATTAGCATCAAGTACCTAATTACTTATGTGAAGCCTGAGTAACATAATACTGGCCTCTGCAAAAGCCTACCATATTGCCCCTTTTTTGACAACTTCATCAACTTCTGTTGTTTACATAACAGGCCATCCTCAGACACAAAGAAAGGACTTGCCATGGCTTTGGTGTATGAATTTCCATGCCTAAAGGATGGTACAGGCACTAGCTACGTAAGTAAAACCCGCTTTACATAAAAGGATGTATTTATTTATTAATTACTATTATTGTTATTTGTTTACTAACTTTGTGTTTGTTTAATTATTATGGTGGGAGGGGTTATTCTGGGGACAAATGTTATAACTTTAATTGTATGAAGTTTTTTGTTACTGTTTTGGAAAAATGTACAAGTAAATATATATATAAATATATATAAATATATATATATATATATATATATATATATATATATATATATATATATATATATATATATATATATATATATATATATATATATATATACAGAGTATACATATTAGGGCTGGGTGATTTATGTTATTGAGCAAGTACATAACATTAGTGTTGAAAACTGTCTCTTTACTTTACCCTGATTTTGCAATAATAAGTTCATAATAATGATTTATAATTAGAGCTGTTGGGTTTGATCTTGTGGGAAATGTCGGTTTGACTCTCTACTTTTTTCCTCTTATTGAATAGTTGAGCAAATGGGAACGCAAAATTATATTTAATGTAGCCTCTTATACTATGACGACATGACGATATGTGGAAACGGTCTATATTGACACAAACAATATTTATTGCTCCCTAAAATCCCTTTCAGTCATCTCTTGTACAAAACTATGCTTCACCCAATCCTGGTCACTTTAAGCTGAATTTATTCTAATGTTACAGGGAGCTTGGTACACACCTGGAAGTAAACACAGGCCTGCTACAGGTTTCCTTGAAGAGCGTCTGCGGAATGTTAGGAAACGGATGAGAAAGTTAAAGCAACCTGGTCACCTAGAACCACAGCAGGACCATATCATCTCTACACCAGGTAATGGATCATAATTTTCAATCAGTTCTAGGTCTCTGAAAGGATTAGTCAAGCAGGTGTTATTAAAATTAATCATACAGTTGTTATAAAGGGAACTTTTTTTATACCAGGCTGTTAACAGCTTTATTTCTGCTGTAAGTGACCATTTGGCACTTAAGCCCAAATTATAGTTCTCCTGAACATGACAGTCTGCTTACAGTTCACACAGGTGCCAGATTTTTTTGCTCACACAGACAAACATGCATACACAAGGTTGACCGTGACAGTGAGCACCCTATAGTGGTCAGAAATTGCTTAATGCCGATTAAAAAACCAGGCAGCATTAGCCAATAGCCAAGTTTCCATCCGGTATTTAACGCTGTTTTGTTATTTACAAAGTAAATATGCACAAAAAAAGCTTGTGAAATTTGTTGTCCCCAGGCTGTTTCCATCCAGGTGGCCTTTTACCAATTAAATGGTGTCTGTAATGACGTCATCCCTAAAAAAAAAAAAAAAAAAAAACTCATTGCTTAAATTTGATTGTGTCGCTATACAATCCTTTGCTGAAAAGCTGGCTATAGTTATTATCTGCACATAACACAATAGTACTTTTATGCTTGCACTTTATCATTCTTATTTAACAGAATATGGAGTGCCTCTCGAAAAAGTTCAGGAGATGGTTGAGTGGTTGAAGGTCCACAAATATCCCATCTCTGAAGTTGAAAATTATATGAAGGAAACGGCTTTGGATCCGCAACAATGAGTCTAAAAGCATTGCGGAAGTTTTGAAGGAGTTCCCCATCCAATCCTGGCATGGTAAGAATTATTTTTGTTGATTTTTATTATTATTTTATTAATTATTTTTTATTGAAGAAATTTGAGAAGTGGGCATTCAAGTGATTTTTATCCTGGTTATTTAACTTTGAACATCTTTTTGAACTTTGATTGCTGATTTGTTGTCATGGCACAAATAGCCAGATTATAAATTTACCTTTATGATTAAAGCCCGATGTGTTGTAGGTACTCATGTAACATTTGGCGAATTTAGACTATACAAAAGGAGAAGGGTAAATTTATATCCAGTGCACTGATTAAAGGCGACTTCTCTTACTAACTGTACTGTTACTCTGAACTGTCTACTTCACTGATCTAACTAACATACTTGACTATTAACACCCAAGTTACAACCTTTATTATAGGAAAAAACCTGAATCCATGACTCCTACAAGTGAGGGGATTTTGCAGGTATGGTTTTGGTCCACTTATCTTCTTAGAGCAGGGGTCTCCAAACCATGTTCCTGGAGGTCCACAGAGTTTAGCTACAACCTACTCCAACATTAATGCCTGTATGTTTCTAGCAGTGCCAAAACATATTCAGTGGGTCAAAGTTGTTTTGAGTGATCACCTTTATCATAAAACATTTTTATCCTCCTGGAAGTGGTCTCTTCCACGAGGACAATGCCACCTGAATGGTTTAAATTAAATGCTGAATGGTTTAATCTATATACAACTGAACACCTGTGGGAGATTTTAGACCAGCACTGTCTAACAAGCTTTTCTTTACCATTATCAAATCACCAAAAGATTTAATATCTTTTAGAAGAAGGATGTTTCATCTCTGTAAAAGAAATTCAAAAACTTGTCAAATCAATGCAAAGGAGCACTCAAGCTGTTCTGGTGGCATTTGAAGTACCAAAACTTTACTTTACTTTACTTTACTTAAGACATTTTATATTGGTTTTTCCTTTAATTTCTAACTGATAATCTGTCAAATTAACAACTTTTAGTACTTTCTGCAAGCACATTTTTTTTAACCGTATTGTTCTAGTTACATGTGTTTTCTATGTTTTCAAAATGTATCAGATTTCACAAGATTTCTGTATCCTGTATCCTGATGCAGCGAGGAAACTGTTTGAAAACTGGACCATGATAAGTGAAAGAATTCTTCCATATGCCCAGCGAGAGGGTAAACTGCCCTCAGTACTGGGTGACATGACACCAGGTAAGCTATTTCTTATAATGTTATAATTTTGTCATAATTTTCTTTTTGTTTACCTACCTAAAGCATTTCAGCCTTCCATGAAGTAGCTCTAAAAACAATGTATTTTTTTTTTATTCACCATGTAGTCTTCAATAGGATCCTTGCTGTTACGTCTCTGTCTACCACCACTGCTGTAGTTTCAAACTTATATCATTCATAGCCTATATTTAGCACAAAAATTCTAAATAGTCCCCATAAATTTAGAAAATTGATGTGGGTATTCTTAGTCAGTCAGTCATTTTACAATGATAAAATAAAATTAAAAAAGCTTAAATATCCCTTCCTTGTTTCACATTCTTTTTAAAAGCAAGATGTCCAATGAACACCATATTTAAGACTTTTTTTTATATAAAAGGCTATCGAATCAACACTCTCACGCTGTAAAATCGATTAATCGCATCTAACATAAAAGTCTGTGTTAAAATAATATATATGTGTGTATGTTATATTTAGCACCCATAATAAACACAAACATATATTATGTTACACATACATTCCTTGGACCACTTTTGATAGATACTGACCACTGCTGACCAGGAACATCCCTCAAGTGCATCAGTTTTGGAGATGCTCTGACCCAGTCGTCTAGCCATCACGATTTGGCCCTTGTCAAACTCGCTCAAATCCTTACACTTGACCATTTTTCCTGCTTCCAACACATCAACTTTGAGGACAGAATGTTCACTTGCTGCCTAAAATATCCCACCCTCTAACAGGTTCTGTGATGAAGAGATAATCAGTGTTAAAAAAAGTCAGAAATGCTACTTTAGAAATATGAATTGTTATATACAGCATACTATATAAATGTTAATTGCAACTTTATGTATTTTGGTCAAATTGTTTAGTTTCTAAAGAGGAGACAGCTTTGAAGGTCCTGCCAACTCTGCTTCCCCCATCCATCTACAGGAGAGGAGGAAAGGTCCACAGAGGAGGCCCAGAAGTCATTTATTGACATGCAACCTGTAAGTTTTGCTTTAGTGTTTCTACTTCAATAAGGGTGGATATGCTTGATAACTATGAAAGTAATTCAGGGTTACAATATTGATAATTTACAATATTTATAATTTTGAAAGCTGCAGTTCATAACCTTTTTTTTTGTGTGTGTTCAAAATTTACAAATAGTATATAATGAGTGAGTACATCATGAATCCATTTTCCAAATCGTGTTTTTATCTTATCCTGAATCACAAACGCTACACCTATATAATAAGTCTTTATATTCAGACTATTTTAGACTGGCGGAGGAGCACAGTAACCTGTGTGACTCTTCATAGACATAAAAAAGAAGAGTAACTCCGGTTACAATGTTCTTCCGCAAAACGCATGCAGTTCTGTTTATTAACCGCTAGAGCACCAAAAGTTATGGACTGCAGTTTTACCCAACAAAAATTAAGGAAAGCTGCAATTCGTAACTTTTTTTGGATACAAATTTTTACAAAATCTGTTATTGAGGAAGTACATGAAAGATCAGTGTCCTTTCCCAGTGTTCCAGTCACCTTAAAGGATTAGTTCTCCCCAAAATGAAAATGTGCTAATAATTTACTCACCCCAATGCCATGCAAGATATCCATGTCTTTCTTTCCTCAGTGCGAGAGAAATTATGTTTTTTGAGGAAAACATTACTGGATTTTTCTTCTAACAATGGACTTCATTGGTGACCATTCTTTTTTAAGTCCAAAAATTCGGAACGCTGACTTACGATCAGCACGACACCTCATCCCATGTTAACTTGCCCGACCAAACTTTCTGGGTAGATGTACCCCAAAAATGCAATCCTTCACATTGGGGACGTCGCCTTATACCACCTTAACGCTGACCAATACGAGAGTGAAATAGAAATATCACATTTCTTTTCAACCCATCCTCTCGAATTACACCCTGCTACACTCAATCAAATCCAGTTTGAAGGTAGCAGAACCATCGATCTTGCACCCTTAGATAACGTGTTAAAGGAAATAGAGCAAAAACAACAAGGCCACACTGTTCTTGCAGTCACAGTAGGAATAGGTTACTTCATGGCCATCATTATCACCATCGTGCTTCTTAGAAGCGTAAAACGCCTTAAAACCCGTTTAAACCACTGTACTCAGGGCGTTGCACAAATTGTGCGTCGCCGTCCTGGGAATAGAGGAAACATTGCAAGTCGTACTCTACCCCCTGAAGTAGATGCATTCAACCAAGATCTCTCTGTTTCCAAAGAATCCGAACCAACCCCAGCCCTACTGGTGTTGACAGATTCAGTATGATGTAATATGTTACCTGTATGTTTGATTATGACCATTATATACCTCATGTAACCTTTATGCCTACCCTTGTCCCTAAAATGCATGCAATGTCCCTCAAAAGTTATGATCATTTAATGTGTGTTCTTTTATTATCCACAATTTAATCAACTTTAAACCCATTTAAAATGAAATAATTATATTGTTCCTTTATTTCCATTAAGTCCATCTTTTAAATGAAAAACTTAATCTACCTCCCTTAGCTAACGACTTAATACAGCCCAAGTGAAAAACCCTTTTCCACGTAAATACATTTGTGTTTCCGTTACCATGCTCCCATTATTACACATGTTTTAACGCCAAACTCTGTGTCTTTAACGTGTGACTTGCTTCCTGGTCCTGGTACTTCAAGGATGGAGTTGGCACAAGACATTGGAACCTGCCTTTTGCCGAAAGGGGGGACTGTAGTGATGTCTCTCGTACCAGGAGATTCCAACACCTTTCAGAGTTATAACGAATTTACACCTCTGAACTTTTAAAGACCTTTTTCCTTTGTTTATTCAGACTGAGGAGATTCGATTAGCAACTCTGTGCTAATCTGGACCAGATGTTCTAGGTGTTGTGTTAAGAGACAGACCACGAGGAGGAAACAATATTTACAGTTTAGTTTTCCACTACTTCAAAGGACGATGTAGGTACTATCTCTTGGCAAACCAGACTTTGTGGTGCCTCTTGACACCTTAAGCCTTTTGATATACAGCTACGATAAGACGCATCAACTCAACAGGCTCAACCCAACAGATGGTAACCCCTTTTGTTTCAGGATTCTAAAATTGATCGAACAGTGCACTCTGCTGGATAAGCAGAGAAGCAACGCTGCATCGGGACTACAGTCAAAGTTAATTTGTGACATTGAAAAGTGTATTAAAGATTGTTAGTAAATGTGTAAACCTCACCATTTTTCGAAACATAAAGATGCTATTCTGTTTTACTGTGCACAGTCTTAGTGTACAATAAAAACAAATTATTAATTTGTTTTCAGCTAAATTACAGAGAATATACATGTGTTTGGACTTTAAAGATTTGTAAAGATATTTCCTATGCACTTATGATACAATGCTGAAACAATATGGTTTTTACAATGTGTTTAAGTTTGTTATTTGGTGGAACAAAAGAAGTTTATTTTGAACCCCAAAACTTCTAGGAAACGCCCCCTCTGACCAAACTTGTGTAAACACGCCCTCTTTGCGTCTCTTACAAAAGATTCTGCAAACAGGAAATCACTCTCTTACTCTCTTAGCTCTCTTCAACGTCTTGAATTTTAGCTTACTCTCAACACTCTCTTAAGCTTGCGCTCTTACGCTCTTTCTTAAGCTTAACTCTTTGTTTTACCCGCTCTTAATTCAAGCTCACTTATTTTACTTTCGTAACTTTCAAGTCTTCCAGCCCGCAGCGCAAACTGTGCAGACGTGAATTTTTATCTTTTTAAAGAGTCAACGTATTGATTTTTTTTTGAAAACTTTTCGACGGAACTACGTAATTCCCGCGACGGAAGAAAATTCTGTAGTTTCCAACTAGAGACTAGTTCCCTAAGGAAAGCTAGTCTTCTTCAAATCCAGAAAAGACGACTCTTTCAGTTTTTCAGTGACTCTTCAGTTTTTAAAGACTTTAATCTCAACTGCTGTCGAAGTCTCCTTTACCTCAAGAACAATCACAGAACGCCGCTTTGTTTGCTATGGCGCCGCCTTAAGCCAATTCAACGCTGGACACGTGACACCCTCTGCTGCGGGATTTTGAAGCATCTCTTCGGAACCGTTTGGGGCCCGCACCGCTGGTACCGAATCACCAGATAAAGAGTGAGTCGAACACGTGACACAAAAGTTGGCATTATAAACCTGTGTATTGTGATTAAGTCCAACAGCACTTCTTTCCCCTTACGATCTTCAAATAGCCGTCAATAGTCCCTTTTTAATTAAGCCGTTTAACCTTCCCCTTTTCCCTCCGTAACAACTCCGAGTAAATAGCATAAAATATGGTTAAAACTACTTTAATCCACCAAAGGTTACAACAAGTAAACCATTGTCTCATTGTCAATCAATGTTTTATGTTCATTACCTTCATCATTTGCCCCGATTATTCCTTTGTGTCCTTTCCCCTGTTATTATTCATTTTTTAACCTTGCATAATCTTTAATAAAACCCCATAAAGACATTTCTTGTTTCATTGTTTAATTTAGATTTGTGTCGAAAACGAGCAGGACTTACTTCCTCCAAGATTAATGAGACTATACTGACCAGTTTCCTTAGAATTGTAAAACTAGGGTGGTGCCCCGAAAGAAATTAATATTTTTGATAAACAAAATATGAATTATTAATTTTCATAATTAATATTCCTATTATTAATTAATAAGACTATATCTACCTACACGTTGGAGAAACAATCCCTCTTAAAATGCCCACTGCAAACTCCAGCTCCAGGGAACTCACGGTGTTCCAGGCCAAGTGCACGCAACCACTGGCGCATAATTTTCAACTCCACTGGAAAGCAATGCAGTCCAGCAGCGCTACTGCAACCAGCAACACTATGAGTACATGATAATATAGCTAGCTTGATGTTTTCAACACCCGCTGCGCTACTTGGGAACAAAATGTTTTTATACCAGGGGCGTGAGCCAATGCCAATGGTGTGGTGGGCTCGTGCCAGGGGCGTGGGTAGTGAGCCGTTAGTCGAGCCAGTATACATCACACAAGTAAACAACCTCAAATTGAAAAAAATCAACTGCAGTAACCACTGTTCAACCTGAAGAGGGCAGCACTTAGACGGTTTTACACCATATATTGTAAAATTAATATACTTTATAATCAAATGTCAAAACTTTTACTCAGATCAGTGAACAGCATTAATAAGGCCCCATTCTTACAGATCATTAACTCAAAAAAGTTGTTTTAGGGTTTAGTTACTCTTTAAATTTTAATGAAGGCGGAACTAAAGAGGAAGGTTTTTAACCTCCCCTTGAACATTCTTAAAGTTGAGGCTGTTCCAGGTTTTTGCTGCAGGAAACTTAAACGCTGCTTCACCCTGTTTAGTTCTAACTCTGGGCACGAGCAGAAGGCCTGTCCCAGATGTTCTCAGAGTCCGAGGAGGTTCATAAGGAACTAGCATGTCAGAAATATATTTTTGTGCTAAACCATTAAGAGTCCATGATGTCTCTTAGACTTCTAACCTGATTTTTAGATTCTAGAGAAAGACTTGAGGTGACTGTTGCCAAAGATGATTAGTTCCGTTTTGTCTCTGTTCAGTTGGAGAAACTTATATTGAATCCACACATCAGTCTGTTTGATGAAGTGACACAGTGAATGGATTGGTTCATTTTTACCTGCTATGAATGAAATGTAAATCCGTCAAAGCTGCGTATTAACTGGCCTAAAGAAAGCATGTAGATGAATGATAGGGGTCCCAAGATAGACCCCTGTGGAACCCCACATGTCAGGGCCAATTGAAAGTACCGATTCAAAGTACTTCCTGTCTTCAAGATAGGACTGAACCCTTTTAAGTGCAGTTTCAGAGATGTCTTTCCAGTCTTCTAATCTTTGTGACAGGATTTAAAACACAGCACTCACGTCCAACAGAACTAAACTAACCCAACCAAGTGTCTCCTAGATGGCTGCAGTTTTTTTTATGTTCCTTGGACTGTATTGCATGTTAAATGCCTTGAACCTTGTCGTTGAAAAACAATACAAACTCATTGCTTTTAGTGGTGGAAACTAATTTTGGAGGAAATGGATGTAGTATGTAGTGCCGCGTACATATACTAATGTTAAATAGTGCCTGCTTGGAGGCGGAGTGATCTGAAGTTGTTGTAAGTTGGTTGTAGACGTTGTGGAACCTGAGCCGTTATTAAATGGAGTAAACAAACTTACCTTGTGTCATCCTTCCTCTCACTACGACGCACATTGTAAGCGACTACAAACAGAAAATACTACATGGTGTCAGAAGTGGTCTAGTGTGCCATTTTTTTGGTTAAAAAAAAAAACAATAATTTTGTGCCGAAGTTAGACACGGATTTAGCCGACAGTTAAGCTAGCGTGAGCGAGCAGGCAGCTATGCTTTGAATGTAAAGTGATGGAGCAGTTCAAATTACCGTCCCCGCTGCTGTTAACAGGCAACATAAGTGAAAACTGGAGAAGGTGGGAACAACGCTTTCAAATATACATGATTGCAAGTGGTGCTGAAGGAAAAGAAGTTAAAGTACAGGTGGTTATCTTACTGCATGCACTCGGAGAAGACGCTCTTGAAGTATACAACACACTAGACGTTGTACAGGCAGATGAGGCAGAGCTAACAGTGGATGATATTTTATCTGCATTTAAAACATATTGCCAGCCAAAGAAAAACACAGTATTTGAAAGACATCAATTTGGGCTCATCCCATGACAGAATCGGTCACCATTGAAAAATATGTGACAGAGTTGAGACAGAAAAGTAAAGACTGTGAATTAGGTGTATCCGAAAACGACATGATCAGAGACAAGATTGTGTTTAGTTTGAATGATCCACGGCTCAAAGAAAGGCAGTTAAGAGAGTCTGATCTCTCTTAACTGCCTTTAAGAGAGATCAGTTGAACTGGAGAGAGCAATTGAACATGACCAAAGGCAAAGACAACCAACAGTGGAAACAAGGAAGAAATCCACAAGTCCAGAGTGACAGTAAGAAAATAAAATATCAAGTGTGCAGAAAATGTGGAAAGTCACATCAACCAAGGCTTTGCCCAGCATTTGGAGTCTTGTGCCGTAAGTGTGGCAAGCTCAATCACTATGCAAAGATGTGTAAGTTTACAAAAGCAACACATAAGATGAAAATGCATAATTTAGGCTCAGAAATAGACACACTTTTCATTGGGACAGTGAACTTTGACCACATAAACACTAAAAGAGACAATTCCTGGTATGCAGACACAGATGCTGGAAACATGTCTATTAAGTTTAAGTTAGACACAGAAGCAGAAACAAATGTACTACCGCAGGCTGTGTACAAAACACTGAAGAGGAAAGCCAGGTGTGAAAAACAAATAAACTTACAATTGAGACCAACAAAGACTGTGCTGGTGGCGTACAGTGGGGTTAAGCTGAAACCGGAAGGAACAATCTCACTGGAGTGCTCCAGTGCCCAAACTAAATCCAACCTGCTGTTTTATGTGTCAAACCACTCAGACACAGCTATCCTAGGCAAGGATGCATGTGAAACATTAGGTCTGATAAAAAGGATGGACATTGACAGGCTCACAGTCAAGTTCCCAACTACAAAAGAGGAGCTGCTGAAGGAACATGCAAGTGTCTTTGAAGGACTTGGTGAGTTCTCAGGTGAACATCACATCCACATTGACCCTACAGTCACTCCTGTCATACACGGCTGCAGGAAGATACCACTGCCAGTTATGGATAGACTGAGAGACACGCTTGATGACCTGTTAAAAGCTGTTGTTATTGAACAAGTAACTGAGTCAACAACATGGGTCAATAGTCTTGTAGTCACTGAAAAGAAAGATAATAAGAAGCTGAGGGTTTGCTTAGACCCTACTGACTTAAATAAAGCCATCTTAAGACAGCATTACTCAACTCCCACAGCAGATGAGATGTTGTGCAAACTTGCTGGTAAGAAAACCTTTACAGTGCTGAATGAGAAGGAAGGCTATTGGCAAATAAAGTTAGACAAGGAATCGTCGCTATTGTGCACTTTCAACACGCCATGGGGGCGCTATAGGTTTAAGCACCTACCATTTGGGATCAAGTCGGCGAGTGAAGTTTTTCAGCAGCGCAACTGTGAGACATTCGGAGACATCACAGGTGTTCATATAATTGCTGATGACATGATAATTGCTGCGTCCACAGAAAAGGAACACGATGAAATATTGCAAAATGTGATGACTAGAGCGAAGGACGATAATGTCAAATTCAACATAGAGAAGATCCAATACAAGGTAAACAGTGTCAAATACATGGGTCATGTTGTGACATCAGAGGGTGTTAAAGTTGACAAGGCAAAAGTTAAGGCAATAGTCGACATGCCTTCGCCCACAGACAGATCTGCACTGCAACGCATGCTTGGGATGATCAAGTATCTCTCACAGTACATACCTGGAGAAGCGACAGTTACAGCGCCACTGAGACAACTACTGAGGAAGGACAGTGTATGGCAGTGGCAGTGGCAGCAAGCTGTAAAGAACCTAAACGTAACAGCCCCAGTACTCAAATATTTTGACCCAAAGAAAGCTGTTGTGATACAAGCAGATGCATCCAAGGACGGTTTAGGAGCATGCCTAATGCAAGATGGACATCCTATTGCCTATGCATCCAGAGCTCTAACAGAAACTGAGAAAAACTATGCACAGATAGAGAAGGAGCTTCTGGCTATCATGTTCTCAGTGAAGCGTTTTCATCAGTATGTCTATGGAGTCAAAGTTAATGTGCAGTCGGATCTTGAGAAAGCCACTTGGAACAGCCCCGTCCAGACTACAGCGGATGCTACTTCAGCTGCAATGCTATGACCTGAATGTAGTATAAACACCAGGTAAAGAGTTACTTATCGCAGACACACTCTCAAGAGCAACGACACATGAGCAACAGAGACAGTGTTACATTTTTGATGAAAAAGTGATCTATGCCCTTGAGCTAACAGAGGCCCTGAGTCCAGTGACTCTGATACACTTAAAGGATGAGACACAAAAGGATGTCATATTCCAAAAGTTGCTAGACATTCACATGCATGGCTGGCCACAACACAGAAAACAAGTTGACAAAAAGGTGATACAGTACTGGCCTATTAGGCACTCAATGTCAATAAGAGAAGGAATAATGTTTGCAGGAGACAGAATTATTCTACCGAGTAAAATGAGGTCAGTTATGTTACAGAGGCTGCATGTGGCACACCAAGGTATGCAGCGCACTAAAGCCTTGGCCAGAGTACACTGGTATTGGCCCGGTATGACAAGAGACATTGAAAAAATGGTGGAGTCATGTGCAACTTGCCAGCAGTTCCAGCCTCGTCACCAGAGGGAGCCAATGATCTCTCATGAAATCCCAGAGCTTCCTTGGCTAAAAGTAGGAGCTGACATATTTGAAATCAGCGGTCAGTCATTTCTTCTGGTTGTGGATTATTTTTCCAAGTACCTGGAAGTACTAATCATCAGAGACAAGACGGCACATACAATTGTTAATAAGATGAAATTGGTATTTGCCAGAATTGGTATACCTAAGGAGATTGTGTGTTTTGTGTGTGTGTGTGTGTGTTGTTGGGTGCCCTCACTCCCACTGGATGTAGCCTCCCCATCCTTCACACTTCCCCTCACTGGTAGCCTCAGCTCCTTGAATTTATGTAGCTCGTTTAAAGATTATTTTAACCCTTTTCTAGAATTGGCATTTTACTCTTGTAATAAACATAACATTTATTTTACTCCAGCAGGATTTTATTGTCTTTTTCTGCCACTTAACCTAAATAAACCTAAATGATTGTTTGTAAATACGGAAATCTTGTCTCCTTTATCAGTGAGTGAATCTGTGTGTCCTTGTTTTCATAATATTCTCTAGGTGAAATTCCTAGGGTGGCGTAGTTGGCTATTTTTATACAGACTCTTTAAAATATATAACAGTTAAAATATATCAGCCCCTGTTTTCGGTCGCGCCACACTCAGTTTGAACTAAAGACCTGTCACTGGCTTGTGATTCTGGACTTGACTGAACATGAACATCTCATGGCTCATGTAACATGTAATACAAAAGGGCGCACCATCAGTGTATGTTGTTTATTGCGGCTCCTCGGAGGAAACCAAGCAGAGCTGGCGCTGCAGAGGAGACAGTGAACCACAGGCTGTGGCCAACCAGATCGACCCAGTGAAAGTACACCTGGATTAAAAGACTAGCGCTTTCACGGAGGATATACAGTACAGTAATAATTGTTCAGAGCCAAATGAAAATAAAAGGAGATTCACAGAAAAGTGGTGACTCAGACTCCAGTAGGACACTAACTTGTAGGCTGTGGCAACAGTGAGTGATTGTGTTTAGATGTCTTCTTTAGAATTTTTGTGTTATTAATATAATTTATAAACATTTTAAAACCTCTAAAATGAATTAATACAATACTGTAATTGTAAACAATAACACAAATTGTTTTGCCTAAGATGGTGGGTGCCAGCCTGAACCAGTCGCTGCAGATCTGCAGGTGTGCAGGCAAACGTGAAGCCTAACAGGAGAAGCAAAGATGAGTTTGAATACTGTAAAGCTTTTTTATGTTTAGTTTAGTTTATTCTTTATTTCTCAGGCACCATGTACAAATACATTCTTCTCACAAGAAAAAATATGCTTTGTACCAGATTTAGAACTTCAGACTGTCCAGGAGTTGATTCCATTGTTTGATGGTTTGAAATGAAAAGGCAGGTTGTGCAAAGGCAGAGCCTCTTTTAGGGATTGTGCAGTTTTTGTGAGTTTTGGATCGAGATGTTTGGGTCTCCTCAGATACTCAAGATAACAGATAATTTGTTGTAATTTGTGTAATTTGCAGCCACCCAGGCCAGAACACCTAACAGGAGTGTGTCGTGTGACAGATGTCCCAGGACCAGCTCTTCACCAATAAAGAGTAAAAGGTGTGAGGTGTCCACTGCTGACTCCAGATAACATCCAGATAGAAGTGAGAGCATTATGGACTGTACAAGGTAATGTGTTTAGTCCCATTCTTCAGTTTTTTTTTTTTTTTTTTTTTTGCTGTTATAGTGAAATTACTTGTTTTAAATACTCTAACAAGAACAAAAATGGTCTAATTTAAGAAATAAAATCATGTTTATGTTTATTGTATTTTCAGGACCTGGTTACAGCTCGTGAAGTTATGATCAGACTGTTTAACACTGGCTCTTGCATTTCACCATCTTTGCTCCAAATAAGTGCAACAGACAGTGACTTTAAAACACAAACTGAAAAGACTCTGTCCTGACTGTGCAGGAATTAAAAAGTTTTGGACCTGCCTTGAAATGATGTTTAAGAATTTACTGACATATATTTTTTATTTAAATTTAGTGTGTATATATAAAATATTATATCAATATAAAAAATGAAACAGTCTAGAACAATCCCTAAAAAATATAGGAATTATGGAAAGGCAGTTTAAGAAAAGTGTGTCATTTAGACATTCTTTTGTAAATGTTTATGTTGATACATGTTCATTTTGAGTTTTATAGCTGAAATTATAATGCATGTTTTTAAACAATTGTTTTGTGTGTAACTCCAGGTATAAATGTTTCTTCATATTTCAATATTTATTTTTTATATACCAACTATATTAATCTAATGTTGGAATCCTCTGTAAACACAACACAAGGTATGATCCGTACATTCAGGCCCAGGTCTCCCCAGCACCACCTGACCACACTGCAGCAGACAAGTGTCTATAACTGGTGCACATGTACAGTATGTGGAAGTGGAGGGTAAAAAATATAATTTACAATACAAGTGATGGAGCCTGTAACACAGGGGTTTAGTGCTACTGCCTCAAAGCCTGGATGGACTGTTATGCGGCTCACTCACCAACCTGTCACCTGTGAAACACCTGTGACCTACAACATTAGAAACAATGTTTGATACTACTTTGTTGTGATGTTAGTATTTTATTTGGTGAGAGTTGTGTCTTTTGTGCATATTATTTATTAAATGAATAAAGTGAAATTGACACTGGTCTTATTTCATATCTATACCTTGAGTATCTCTATAACACATTCTGTCCCAGGACCAGTGAGCTGCAGGTGCACAGATGCACCTGTTGAGACAACAGTTTTTTTTACTTAAATTCTCTGTTTTGTGTGTAATTATTAACACCAAAATCAAACTAAATGTATAGGTTTGCAATTTCTGAAAGTTTTTTAGCATTTGCCTAGCATTAGCCTAAACTAGACAATGCTAACGTTTTATCACTGGCCCTGTTGTAATATAATAATTTCCCAATAGGTGTCACTGTTGTATTGCCATGTAGTTGTGTCACTACAGTTCTGTTATTCTTTCTTCCTCGTTGGATATATATAATAAAGAAGCACATGTAACTCCAATAGGTTATGGGCCCAGATCTTCGCTAAAGTAAAAATAGACAGTGTTGTGGAACTCAAAATGGAGGATAAACTATTTATTGAAAAGCTGAGTGGGCCAGAGAACTGGGCAACGTGGAAATTTCAAATGGAACATTTGATGAAAGCTAAAGGACTATGGAGCATGGTGATGGAGACTGACAACGTGGCAGAAGGAGCAAATGCACAGGCAAGAGCAGAAGTTAAAAAACGGAAAGAAAAAGCATTTTCTGTGTTGGTGCTGAATGTGAGTGCGTCTCAGTTGTACCTAATAACAAGCTGTAAGACCCCTAAGGAAGCGTGGGACACGCTAAAAGGACATTTTGAGAGAGACACTCTTGCAAACAAACTGTTTCTGAAGAAAAAATACTTCAGATGTGAAATGAAGGAAGGGGAAAACATAACTGAACATTTGAAACGTATGAAGGAGCTAACTGACCAGCTAGGGGCAATAGGTGCGGTGATTGAAGAGGAGGACCAGATTGTAACACTGCTGAGTAGCCTGCCAGCAAGCTATGCTACAATTGTTACTGCACTGGAAACTAAGTTGGACAGTTTAACACTGCAGTTTGTTCAGCAAGCATTAATAAATGAAGAACAAAACCGAGTGTCTGCTGATGGTAACAATGGCGGTGCGATGTCCAGTGGTGCTGCGCCTGGAGGCGCATCAGCAATGTCAACACAAGTTTGTAGTGATTTGCAGGCTAACTCCAAGGCAGGAAGAGCTGACAGATCCGGCTCGTGGAGATGTTACAAGTGTGGGAAAGAAGGACATATCAAACGTGACTGTCCAAGTAAGAAAAAACTAACAAAAACTCACAAAGCCAAAAATGTAACATGTGAACATGATGAAGACTCGTCTGAGAGTGCCTTCGTCGCCAGAGAGGCAAATCAGGATAAAATGACACAACAAGTAGAGTGGTTGATCGACTCTGGAGCCTCAAAGCACATGACGTGTCATGAAGAAATTCTCCAAGACTACCAGCAATTTCCAAAAACACAGTCTGTGAAACTTGGTGATGGCAGAGTGGTTGACGCTCTAGGACTTGGTAATGTTAAATTGAGAATGGCATTAAAAATCAGTGATGTAAAAAATGTCACAATGTTTGATGTGCTGTATGTTCCCAAGTTATCCGGGAATCTATTCTCAGTGGGAGCTGCTGTAAAAAAGGGAAATACAGTACAGTTCAAGAAGTCTTGCTGTTACATCCGTGATAAGAATGGAAATCTCAGAGGAATGGGAACACAAAGATCTGATGGATTGTATCAGCTGGATGTTGAGGGAAGTTTGCCCACCAGTCACTGTGCATCAAGTACATTAGTAGAAACCAGTTTGTGGCACCAGCGACTGGGTCACACCACTAAGTTGATGGAACTTAAAAAACTGGTGAATGGAGTGGACTATCCTGCAGAGAAAGAAGTTTCATTCTGTGAAGCATGTGTGGAAGGTAAGCTGTCTAGGAAGCCACATAAGCCAGTGGGAGAAATCCGTTCTAAAAGAAAACTACAGTTGGTTCATAGTGATGTCTGCGACCCCATGCAGACTGAATCTATAGGTGGATCAAAGTACTTTGTGACTTTTATTGATGACTATTCTAGATGTTGCAAGGTTTACTTTATGAAACAGAAAAGTGAAGTTATTTGCAAATTCAAGGAATTTGAGAAAATATTATCCAATGAGTGCGGACAGAAAATAGCAAGACTCAGAACGGATAATGGTGGGGAATACACATCCAAAGAATTTCAAGAATACTTGAAGGCTCAAGGTATTCACCATGAGACAACTGTACCTCACACACCTCAGCAAAATGGTGTTGCAGAAAGAAAAAATAGGACATTAATTGAAGCAGCAAGAACCATGCTCGCTCACGCTAAATTATCAAAGTCTTACTGGGCAGAGGCTGTAGCAACTGCAGTTTACATACAGAACAGACTCCCCACATCTGTTCTGAAACAAGTGACGCCCTACCAGAAATGGTACGACAAACAGCCAAATGTGAGTCACATGAAAGTGTTTGGTTGCGTAGCTTATGCACATGTTCCAGACACTGAAAGAAGAAAACTGGACAAAAAGGCTGTGAAGCTTCGTTTTGTGGGATATGCCAATAATGCCAAGGGCTATCGCTTGTTCGACGAAGAAAAAAAAAGGATTCTAATTCGTCGAGATGTGATCTTCAACGAGTCAGACTTTGACTTGAAACAAGAAGTGGATATTTCTTATTCGGAGAATGAAGTTATCATGAAAACTGACGAGAGAACTCCAGTCGATGCTACTGTCGATGAAACTGCTAGAGAAGGTGGCAGAATCAGAAAACCACCTAAAAGATATGGCTATGATGAGTTTGCCGACCTGGTTACTGTTGATCATTATGCTAGTGTTTGTTGTGTTGCAGAACCAAGCACACTGAAAGAGGCAATGATGAGTCCAAATTCAAAGGAACGGCAGAAGGCGGCTGACTTGGAATATGAATCACTGCTGGAAAATGAGACATGGGATTTAGTGAAACTACCAAAGGATCGGAAAGCCATAGGATTGAGATGGGTGTTTAAAGTCAAGCATCATAGTGACGGACGAGTGGAGAGATACAAGTGCAGACTTGTCGCTAAAGGTTACTCACAGAAGTATGGTGCTAACTACGATGAAACTTTTTCACCCGTGGTACGTTTTAGCTCAATTCGTACGTTGCTGTCTTTTGCCATCCAGAATAACATGCATGTACATCAGATGGATGTGGTAACCGCATTTCTAAATGGATACCTGGATGAGGAAATCTATATGAAGCAACCAGAGGGATACATCAGACCAGGAGAGGAAAGTTTGGTGTGTAAGCTAAAGAAATCAAGCAGTCCTCCCGCTGCTGGAGCAAAACTTTCACAGAGTTCATGAAGAACATTGGATTCAAACAGAGAACATCAGACTCATGTGTGTTCGTGAGATCTCGACAGGAGCTGGAGATATTAGCTGTGTATGTTGATGATCTAATTCTGATCACAGAGTTGATGGAAAACATGGAAGAGCTGAAACTCGCTCTTAAGAAGCACTACAAGATGAAGGACATGAGAGAACTGTCCTATATCTTGGGAATCTCTGTCATCCAAGACAAAGAAAAAAACTGTGTGTTTCTTTATCAGAAGCATTACATTGAAGCCATTCTTCAAAAGTATGGTAGGCATAATGCAAACCCTGTTGCAACTCCAGCTGATGCAAATGTAAAACTAAAAAGGGACGATGGTGTCAGCAAGCCTGTGAACCCAAGTACTTACCAGTCTATGGTTGGGAGTCTACTGTATGCTGCTGTAGTGAATATGGTCTCATTAATGAATAATTAATATGAATATGAATTATGAAAATTAATAATTTATATTTTGTTTATCAAAATATTAATTTTATTCGGGGCACCACCTTAGTTTTAACAGTTCTAAGGAAACTAATTATGTTTGATAAGTCTCAATCTTGAAGGAAGGAATTCTAACTCGTTTTCGATCCAAATCTAAATTAAACAATGAAGCAAGAATGTCTTTATGGGGTTATATTAAAGATTATGCAAGGTTAAAATATGAATAATAACATAAAACAAAACAAGATTATTGACAAAGGATGAGAATAATGAACATAAAACATTGATTGACAATGAGACAATGGTTTACTTGTTATACCTTTGATGGAACAAGGTAAGTTTCACCATAATTTTACGCGATTTAATCGGAGTAGTTACAGAGGGAAAAGGGGGATTAGACGGCCTAATTAAAAGGGACTGTTGGCGGCTTTTGAATGGTGTAGGGGAGAGTTTCTGCTGAGCCTACTAAAGACAATTTACAGTTTTTATAACGCCAAACACCAGTGTCGTGTGCTCACTCACTCTGTCGTTTGGTGGATCGGTACCAGTTGTCCGAGAAGGGAAAGATCCAAAGTTCCGCTTTAGAACTTCCCGCGCGGGTTAAACTGATGGTTTCCAAGCGACTAGATGGTGATGACGCATCCACTGATCCCACGAGACTTGGAGCTCCGTCGTCGGGAAAGAAAGGCGTTCTGTTATTGTCTTTGAGTGAAAAGGCCTTTGCCAGCAGTCGAGATTAAAGTCTTTAAAAACTGAAGGTTCGTTGAAAGACTGAAAAAGTTGCCTTTTTGGATTTAACGAGGGCTAAACTGTTTAGCGGACTCGTTTTAACTTAAAGAACTACAAAATTTCCACTTCCGTCGCGTGGTTACGTAGTTCCGTGGAAGGTTTTCAAAACAAAAGATCGAATGCGTTGAGTCTTTTAAAAAGGATAAAAATTCACGTCTGCACGGTGTGTGCTGCGGCTAGAAGACTTTAGAGTTGCGAAGAAAAATACGGCTAAGGTTAAGCTTAAGGAAGAGCGTGAAGAGGTTTCAAGAGAGCTTAAGAGTTACGAGAGGTTTGTTAGAACTAAACTTAAACTATGTCTATCTGACTCCTATACTTTCCTATATAAATCACTCAAGCTTTAGTCTAACAATTGGAGCATGTTCAGAATCGAGAGAAATGAGCCAGGCGACGAGGAATTATCCACCAAGCAATTTATTCTAACAAAATAAGCTAATACAGAATATTCTGGGTCTCAGGTCCCTAACACACAATCTGTGTTGTCCTCTTGACCATCGGAGAGACAACAAGTCATCTGAGTTGCCCAGTACATGTAAGGCACAATATGAATATGCATGAATCTATTCTAACAGTCTTCTCACTGGACAGGCGCTGTTTCAGTTCCTCCCAGTAACATCCAAGGCCACATCAGCACCTGGTGTTTTTCCACTGCTGCTCAACTATGCCATTATCTGTAAAAGAACATCCTGTGCAACTAAGCAGCAAACTACATCTCTATCACTCTATGTCTCTAATAATGTATTTTTTAAGCAGGCAAATAAACTTTGTATTTATTATTCTTCATTCCCTCTCTTGGCCTCAAAGAGGCCACATCAAATAATAAACACAGCACATCTAGATAAAATAGTAAAAAGAGTAAAAATTATAACAAGTAAACCTTCATATCACCGTGTGACAGCACAACTCATAATAACACAGAATAGAGGAAACACACTACTTCATAATTAAGCATACTACGTTTAGAAACATCAATCACCATCTTCCAAAAGGATATATGGCTTCCTGTGTTTATAGCCAGAACTGGTCCTCCATGGCCTCCACAACTGCAGGCATGGTATCAGCATTTGGGTCTTCCAGGTCGTGAACTGGGACAAGAGTGTACATTCCTGGTGGCTTAAGAGGGGTTATTGACCTATCAATCAATCTCTGAATAATGCCTCTAATACATGGAATACAACAACATCCACATAGGGTCAGCAAAGCTGCAAAATAGCAATGGAGATTAAGACAGAGGACATTAGATTTCTCCATCTGCCAAAGGTTGACATCCAGTTGTCCCACATGGACGTGTCAACACCTGAATGTTCCTTCATTTTGTGATTCAATGTCCTCAGTCCATCCAGGGCAACATGGAACTTTCCACCTGGGGAAGTATTATTAGGAATAAATGTACAACATTGTTCACCAAAAAGAGCACACACACCACCCTTTTCAGACAATAGCATGTCAAGGGCAATGCGATTCTGGAACGTCATCAAAGATGTAGCTTTGAGCTGAACTGCCAAGGCTTCAAAACCTGCAGTGGTAAGATTACTCAAACATTGGACATTATAGTGAATGTAATTAATCCTATCAACATTTTTGTTAG
The DNA here is from genome assembly GCA_024349245.1 of Neodontobutis hainanensis. NCBI lineage: Eukaryota > Metazoa > Chordata > Actinopteri > Gobiiformes > Odontobutidae > Neodontobutis > Neodontobutis hainanensis. The sequence continues at coordinate 746,144 of JALDNG010000130.1, forward strand.
GGGTAACAAAGAGTGCTAAACTCTCCCATCCGGCAGCTACTTGATCAACCAGTTTATATTCATTCGGGACACCCCTGGGCACACCAATACTATCAATATAAGTTGGATCAGGAGCATACAGCCACGGTCTATCTTCCTGATCCATGGTCCTAATAAGTGCTGTATTCTGTAGATGTTAGTGTACCTGGTGGTTGTGCTGGTGTTGTCAAGGCATACCTGTTGTTTGTACATGGATACTGTCTAGGGTAGTCGTCAACGTTAATTTGTCTGGCTGTCCGTCCAGCTGTCTGGTGTTTACCATCAATGTTTTTCTGAAAAAAGAAAATCACAATCACAGTGGTCCTAAACCCATAATGACCCCAGCCACATACTTCCCTCTCTTGGACTGTGGAAACAGTCCAAACAAAGAGACAATTCAATGTAAATAGAGAAAAATAAAGAAAAAGTATACTAAAGTTAAGCAGAAGGTGGATCAGCAGGTCTGATTTGAGAGAAGTGATACCACCTCGAGCCCTTAAACTCGAGTTGAACAGCTTTGGTAGTGCTGGCAGTCACTTTAAAAGGTCCTGTCCATCTAGGTTCAGACCATTTCCTAGAGAGAACCTTCAGGTAAACATGAGTCCACAGAGGGTCAGGTAGAGGAGCCGCAGGGTCAGCCGTCGATGAGGCAACCTGAGGAAAAAGACTACATGCAAGTGAGTGAAGTTAGTTCCAATAGACATGATGAGACAAATCAGGGACGGGGATTTGTGAGTGAGGGACAATGGTACCAGATGGGCCTGGCATAACCCTGCCAGTCATTAGTTCAAATGGAGCAAAACCAGTGGTTTTATTAACTGTCTGTCTAACAGACGGAAGAGCCAGTGGGAGGGCTTGGACCCAATTTAATTTTGTCTGATAGACAATCTTTGACAGTTTTTCTTTTAACGTTCTGTTCATCCGTTCTGTCCTGCCCTGGGACTGTGGATGATAAACACAACCAAATTTATGTTGTAGACCTAACATCTTTTCTGCTTTTTGTAAACTGTGGGCATTAAAATGGGTACCATTGTCAGACCTCACATACGCAGGAAAACCATGGGTGGGGATGTAATGTGTAACCAGAGCTTTGATAACAGACGTGGCATCTTCCTTAGCACAGGGGTAAGCTTCAGGCCACCCTGTGAAGGAGTCAGTAATGACTAATAGGAATCTTTTACCATTCACTGAGGTAATCATGTCAGTATAGTCAATGACACACTCCGCTTCTAGCCAGGGAGCAGAGTGAAAAGAACCTGGAGCAGGAAGTATGTGGGCACGCGGTAGCTTCCATTTCCTACCAATATAATTGATCTGGAGTCAAATCACAAGATGCAGCTACACCCTCTCTAGCCACAAATATACAGGTGGACTTAATGTTCCAGTCATGCCCTTCAATTCCTTGAAACATGTCAGCATAGACATCATCATCATTTCTGTCATAGCACAATGTACAGTGAGTAGGGTCATGTGACTAATTGATGATCAACTAAACTTCACAAGTCATGTTGCCAGCACCACCAGGTCCTGTAGATTCATCCTCTACAACATCAGGAAAATTAGACCTTTCCTATCGGAGCACTCGACGCAAATCCTAGTTCAGGCTCTTGTCTTGTCCAAACTGGATTATTGCAATGCTCTTCTGGCTGGACTCCCTGCCTGCACAACCAAACCTCTGCAGCTCATCCAGAATGCAGCAGCAAGAGTGGTCTTTAAAGAACCGAAGAGAGCGCATGTAACTCCTCTCCTCATTAGGTTACATTGGCTCCCGGTTGAGGCACGTATTAAGTTCAAAGCTATGCTCTTGGCCTACAAGACCACCACTGGCTCCGCCCCCTCATATCTTCACTCACTGATACAGACCTATGTTCCTACCAGATCCCTGCGATCTGCTAATGAACAACGTCTGGTTGTACCATCCCAAAAAGGAAAAATCCTCTCACGTACTTTCTCTGGATCTGTTCCACATTGGTGGAATGATCTACCTGCTGCTACAAGATCAGCAGATTCTGTAGACATATTTAAAAAACGCTTGAAAACATATATCTTTTGTCAACACCTGACTGACAAACACTAAATTCTTAACTTCCTTTCTATCAATTCCTTCTTTAAAAAAAAAAAAAAAAAAAAAAAAAAAAAAATCTTTCCTATCCTTAGCTTTGTATGCTGTGCTAGGTTTTTAACTGACTAGTTTTTTGTGCACTTATGCTTTTTGTTACCTTGTGTTGTTGAAATTGCTTCCATTGTTTTCCTCACTTGTAAGTCGCTTTGGATAAAAGCGTCTGCTAAATGACTAAATGTAAATGTAAATGTAAATGTGACTCATGGTATGAGGCAAGAGAATATATCCAAGGTTTCCACAAAAGAAACGTAGACACAGCACCACCACCCGTGGTCAGTTCAGGGTCCAACAGGGCCCAGTAGATTCTGGCAACTTTGTCCCCTGGAGGCAAGGGCTTCATTAACCATTGTCCACATTGTTGTGTTTGTTCATTACAAACAATCATTTGTCCATTTGGAAATGTCACAGTAAGTCCATCTGGACCACAAAGGATAGTGGCCTTGGTTTTGATTAGAATGTCTCTCCCCAGGAGATTGACTGGGGTCTGCGGTGAAAGTAAGAATTGATGTTTCAATTTTTGTCCAGCAATGGTTGTATCCAACGGTACAGTAAAGGGCAGAGTCTGTGGATTACCTAAGAAGCCGACCAGTGTTGCAGACTGTGCAGAATTAAATTTCTTGGGGACTGGAGTGTTCAAAGATGAATGAGTAGCCCCAGTGTCCACAAGGGCTTTGACTCCATTTCCATTTACAGTCATTTGAAGCATTGGCTCTGCCGGGCCACTACTTCCCGAGCTTCCCAGGCCTCCCTATTCATAACTTCCTACCATGTCTGGCCAATCTTGATAATATTGACCACCTGACATGGGTTGCTGCCATGGGCTGGCCCCACCTCGTGGAGGTCCTCTTTGGCTAGGACCACCCCGGCCACGCTGATATGGATTAGGTCCTGGCGGTGCCATCATATTTTGTGGACTAGGTTGTCCATAGAACATTGCTCCTTGTGGGATCAAAGGACAGTTTTTGATCCAGTGGGTTGGATCTCCACAGTGAAAACAGCCTCTTTGGGGCCTCTGCTGGAAACCCCTTCCAGGGGCAGAACCACGACCACGTCCCCCGTGTCCACCTCTAAATACACCTCTACCACCATGACCATGACCCCGACCCTGACCCGTCCCAGTGAACATTTGCTTGTCAGTCTTTGCCTCCTTCTTTTCTTTCTTGTTTTCACTGTTTAACTTAGCCAGTTGCAAGCGGAGAAGTTTATTTTCCAAGTCACCTTTTTCAGTTTCCAACTTAGTTTGTTCTTACAGAAAAGTTTTCAGATGATGATTGAGATGTCTAGCAAACCTACCAGGCTCACAGACTGTGATGTCTGGGTCATCCTGTAATTTGGTTTTTACTGGATCAGGAAGTCCAGTTAATACAGCATTCCTAAACATTCTGCTTGTTAAAGGGGAGTTGTCTGGATGACTCCCAGTAGTATTAGTCCATTCTGCTACACAGTTATCCAAAAAGACATTTGGATCTAGTTTACCTGTATATGGGAAGGAGACTGGTGCAGCTGAATCAGGGGTGGGATAAACTTCCCTTATTGCCTTGAATAGTTGTGTTGACACAGTGGTTAACAAAGTGTCATCAGGGACATCAGTTATGTCTGCCATTTGTTCTATATTTCTCATTTGCAATGGGGCCACAGACGCACCCATTGCTTGGCGGGCGTCTCCTACAGTGAGTGTGTGTCCCGACATCAATGTAATAAACTTGACAATCCATCTCTTACCTGATGCAGACATGGGAGGGAGTTGGCCTGCCAAACTGGCCATGTCTTTCAGGAGGATTGGTTCATACCTTCTACCCCCTGCAGGGGTCGTCAGTATTGGAAATTCTCCTTGGTGGCTTCTCAACTGGTACCTTCCACTCTTTCCCTGTGTCTTTTTACTTTTCCTCTTCACTTCTTCATCACTGCTTTCATTGTCACTACTAGAACTGCTCTCACCACCTACTGCTTGGTCAAACATAACTGTCTGAGCCGTCCTTTCCCTACTTTCCTTACCCTTTCTGTCTTTGTCTGACCTCACTTTCCGATTCCCTGTCTCTACTCCTCTGGTCTTGTCTTAGAGTGGTCCTTATCTGGTCTATCTCCTCTGCCAACTGTCCCATGGACGTCACCAGGTTGTGATGTGGAGTGCTGGTTGTCACTGTTTTAGATTGTCTAGAATTAAATGTTGAGTTATATGCTGCCGCTGATTCATTTTCAGGCATTGTGTTATGCTGACGGATTTCTCTCACTATCATTTCTTTCAATTCTTTCCTCTTGCTTCAGGTGTCATTGGTCCTGGTTGTTCATCCACCAATAGCTGTCCTGCTATAGTCACAACTGGCATCATACTTACTGTGGCTGGTGTCTCCTGATCATAAGAAGGAGGAGCTGATGGGGAGGGTTGTGGGAGCTGTGGGTACAGCCTCCAGTCACTCTGTGCTGCTTCCTCTTTCTTGGTCATTGGCTTATTTTCTTCAACATGAGCCGGCAAATCCTCTTTAGTTGTCTGCTCAGATTTTCCATATCATACTTACCGTAATCTTTGCCTTCTTTACTGTGCATTAATTTGGTAAAGACCTTCCTGGCCCTTTCTTTCTCTTTTTTATGTTTTTTGGTGTCAATACTGCTTGGGATTTGTGCTTCTATGTCTTGTTACATTTGTTTCATGTGGGGAGTTAATTTCAAGGGCATTTGATAAGCTGTTTCTGTGTCCCCAGGACAACCACCATACTCATCACATTCTCTATCAAATTCTCCGTCCATGTTGTTAAATTTTATTTCTCAATTAGGTTTATTGTTGTTTTCAAATTTTCTTATTTCTTTATAGATATAGATTTTAGATTTTAATTTTAATTTGGGTGGATCCTGGTCATTTATCTGCTGAAGATGTCCACAAACACATAAAACCAACCACACTCTCTATTTAATTAAGACACAATTATTCTCTTTATACTTTGTCTACCTAAGACAATATACAGTTTTCCTATGTAAGTTAACACTGTAACATTACTTTAGACTGTTTTACACGTACTTCTCAGAACCAAATTTCGAAATATCAATGGCACAATTTTAACTTTTAAGAAATAACCTTTTTAGAAGTGGCGCCAGATCCGAGAAGTTCGCGTAGAGACATCTGGAGTTACCTAAACTCCTATCTGACTGTTGCCAAAACAGTCCGGTGTGGACTACCAAAGTCCAGGTCTGCCAAAGACCTCTTGAAGTTACCAAAACTCCTTTTTGACTGTTACCAAAACAGTCTAATATGGACTACCAAAGTCCTAGTCTACCAAAGACTCTTGGAGTTACCTAAACTCCTTTTGGACTGTTACCAAAACAGTCTAATATGGACTACCAAAGTCCTAGTCTACCAAAGACTCTTGGAGTTACCTAAACTCCTTTTGGACTGTTACCAAAACAGTCTAATATGGACTACCAAAGTCCTAGTCTACCAAAGACTCTTCTTCTCCCTCGATCACATCGGGGTCGCCAAGAATTGTTAGAACTAAACTTAAACTATGTCTATCTGACTCCTATACTTTCCTATATAAATCACTCAAGCTTTAGTCTAACAATTGGAGCATGTTCAGAATCGAGAGAAATGAGCCAGGCGACGAGGAATTATCCACCAAGCAATTTATTCTAACAAAATAAGCTAATACAGAATATTCTGGGTCTCAGGTCCCTAACACACAATCTGTGTTGTCCTCTTGACCATTGGAGAGACAACAAGTCATCTGAGTTGCCCAGTACATGTAAGGCACAATATGAATATGCATGAATCTATTCTAACAGTCTTCTCACTGGACAGGCGCCGTTTCTGTTCCTCCCAGTAACATCCAAGGCCACATCAGCACCTGGTGTTTTTCCACTGCTCCTCAACTATGCCATTATCTGTAAAAGAACATCCTGTGCAACTAAGCAGCAAACTACATCTCTATCACTCTATGTCTCTAATAATGTATTTTTAAGCAGGCAAATAAACTTTGTATTTATTATTCTTCAGGTTGAAGAGCCGTTGAAATTGCCGTTGAAAGAGACGTTGAAAAGAAGCAAGAGAGCGATTTCCGCTTTGCCGACTCTTTTGTAAGAGACGCAAAAAGGGCGTGTTTACACACGTTTGGGGGATAGGGGAGGTGTTACGAAAGTTTCGGTTTGAAATAAACTTTTCTTTGTCCCATCAAATAAAGGATTTTAAAACACATTTACAACCCATATTGCTTCTGCATTGTATCATAAGTGCACGGGAAATGTTTTTACAAATCTTTAAAGACTAAACACATTTACATTATTCGTTGTTTGACCTGAAAACAGCATAATTCATTTTATTACACAGCCAGCTGTAAGGATGAAGAAGAAAGAATTCTTTTATATCGTTATCACTCTGGATCCTGTAAAGGAAAAATGGTGAGGTTTGCACATTTAATGACAGTCTTTAATATACACTCAAATGGACCAGAACGGAGAATTGTCTTTAGTTTCGAAGCAGAGTCATTACTCTGTTCAACCAAAGGAGGGCAATGTTCAATCATTTATAGAATTCTGAAACAAAGAGACACAGTCCGTGGGCAATTAAGACGGTCTTATCGTAGGTTGTATTTCAAAGGATCACAGTGTCAAGAGAGGCACCACAAAGTCTGGTTTGCCAAGAGATAGCGACTACATGTCCTTTGAAGTGTTTCGAAAACAAAATCGTTAATTTAATTTCACTTTTCCATGAACCTTCTTAAAGCAACATCGAGCATCTGGTCCAGATTAGCAAGGTGCTGCTAATCAAATCTCCTGGTTTTCCTCAGTCTAAATAAACAAAGGAAAGAAGGTCTTTAAAAGTTCAGAGGTGTAAATTCTTTATATCTCTGAAAGGTGTTGGTTCCTGGGGGTACTGCGGGATTTCACTACACTGCGATGGCCACACGGCCTGACATAGCACAAGCTGTGAGGGTTGTGTCAAAGTTCAATGCAAATCCAAATGTTTCACATCTGACTGCGGTGAAGAGAGTTCTACGGTACTTGAAGGGTACACTGAATCTCGCTCTCAAGTATGAGCGATCTGAGTCTGGAACTTTGATCGGGTACTCAGATGCTGACTGGGCAGGAGACCAGGATGATCGTCGCTCTACAACTGGAAATGTGTTCTTACTGGGTGGAGGAGCGGTGAGTTGGCTCAGCAAGAAACAGTCAACTGTTGCTCTTTCAACAGCGGAGGCTGAGTATGTTGCAATTAGCCAAGCAGCTCAGGAATGTACCTGGCTTAGACGTCTACTGAGTGATCTTGAAATGGATGCTACTCCTGTGGTCATCCTGGAGGACAACCAAGGAGCCATTGCAATCGCAAAGAATCCAGTTGATCATTCAAGAACCAAGCACATTGACATTCGCTACCATTACATTCGTGAATGTGTGCAGAATGGACAAATACAACTGCAATATTGTCCCACAGATGACATGAAGGCTGACATCTTGACCAAGCCATTGGTGAGGCAGAAGTTTGAGTATCTTAGGAGTGAGATTGGACTTTATTTTATTTAATTCTGTTTAGTCTGAGCTTAAAAGAACTACAATGTGTTTAGTGTTAAATATGTTATGGTGTAAACCGGTATAACATGGCATAAGATTATGATTATTTTTTTTTTTAAATATAATTTACTAAGAAATGGTTTAGTTCTATTGTAAAATTAAGTGGGAGTGTTGTAATATAATAATTTCCCAATAGGTGTCACTGTTGTATTGCCATGTAGTTGTGTCACTACAGTTCTGTTATTCTTTCTTCCTCGTTGGATATATATAATAAAGAAGCACATGTAACTCGAATAGGCCCCATGCGCAAGACTTTGCTCTTTAACTTTGGGAGTTGTTGAGACTTGTTTGAGCCAGCGGCACAAATTGATAAAGCTCTAGCCCTGTGTGCACAGTAAAGTCCTCCATTCCGTAGCAAAGCTACTTGCGTCCCTCCTGTCTCCATCTTTGCGAGTCTCACAGCTGCTGTCCATTGTTGGCAGATTGGGTTGACGATTTCCAGCCCAAAAGCTCACTAAAACCCGCCCAATCCAAGAAAAAAACACCCAAATTTTTAACTAATAAAATAATGTGATATAATTGGATTGCTATATCAGTCAAGATTGATTAGCACCATTGTATTTTCTTAAAACAAAATGATGACAAAAATAAATAAATTGGAAAACGGATCAAACAGGGCAAATACATTAAAATACAGTCGTGTATGACTAAAATTTCTAAGAAGAAACTGTCAAAATCATGAAATTAACCAATGACACGTATAGGCTATCATTTTCGAAAGACAACAGTAAGAATAAACTAATTAAAGTTCAAAGAGTGTCTAATATAAGTGATTGTAATAAAAAACGTAATAGCAGGCATTACACACATTAAAGTACGTAGACACCACAGCCAAAATGTGTCATTCACTGAACGTTACATACTGTATGATAATAATCCTACAACCAAAAATGACCAAGAATGCGTTATCTATATGTTGTGCTTTAGACAGAACTACAGTAAAGTTATGTATTTCGTGAATATTTATAGAACATAACGCAGAACAAAATGATTAATCGTTGATTCAAACATCTTTCAGCAGCGGTCGGGACAAGTAGAACGCAGTCGTGTTTAAAAGGTGCATGTCAGGCCAGTGTGCACATGATGGACAGGAGTCATGACATACAGTATATTTGAGTCATTCATCTTCTTAGAGTTGGTTAAAGAATCTTCGAGTCACAGGTGTAATCCACGTTTTGTGAGTTGGTTCACTCTCCCACTCATTACTGTATATTTATGTCACTTTTGCATTGCGATCACTTGAATATCCAGCTACAATTTTGCGCTAAAAATCTGAAAAAATCCTGATCGCTGATTGGCTGAAAGTATGTGCTCAATGACGACGTCAACAGCTACACCAGCTGACTCTAAGCTGGATCTGTGTTTTGATGACTGATTTTATGGAGTACATGCACATTTGAGTTTGTAATTAACCCATTAGTCTTTACAATATAGATGTTTGAAAACCGCCAAACTGACCGCAAACCAGCCCAAATTTTGTCCACCCTGCCCAAACACATTTTTACCCGCACAATCAAATTCAAAACCGCCCAATCTAGCAACACTGCTGCTGTCAATCGATCCGTCACTGTTGGTCTCACCCTGGTCCAGAACTTTCATGTTTGAGTACTCCTGATGAGTTTAAAGCTAAGTGTGGCCTTGGAATTGCTCATCTTAATGTCAGAAGTCTTCTCCCTAAATTAGATTTGGTAAAAATCTGGGCTGACAGATTGAACATTGATATTCTTGTTTTGTCTGAAACATGGCTGACAAAATCAATCACTGATAAAGACATTGCTATCCAAGGTTACAACGTCTTTTTTCTGTAACCATCCCAGAAAAGGCGGTGGTGTCGCTCTTTACGTAAGGAACAGATTTTTGGTAACTGTTCTGTCATCGTTGTCTATTTGTAAAAAATTTGAATTTCTTGCTTTGAAATTAGAACTTTATGAGGGCCATTCAATCACAGTTGTAGGCTGTTACAGACCTCCCTCAGCAACAAATGATGCTTTGTCCTTATTAACGGAACAACTAGAAATATTAAACTTTAACGAGATTCTTCTTGTCGGGGATTTTAATCTGGATTGGCTGACGTCTGTTTCTGATCATTTTAAAGTAATTTGTGTTTCTTTTAATCTCACACAGCTAATCAGTAATCCAAATCTTAAACAGCCAATAAAATCCTCCATCCTTGGTCTAATTTTTACGAATGTCCCGCATAAATATTCTGCTGTTGGAATATTTGCCAATGATTTAAGCGACCATTGTGTTATCACCACTGTCAGACAAACAGTAATTATTAAAAAAAGACCTCAATTTGTGTTTAAAAGGGATTTTAAACATTTTTGTGAACAAGCTTTTTATTATGACTTGTGGACTGGAAAAAGATTTTTCTTATTAATGATGTAGAACTAGCTTGGAAATATTTTTATGATGCTTTGTCTGAAATTATCAACAAACATGCACCTTTTCGCAAATTTAGTAAATTGAGTAAAAGATCGCAATAATCCCTGGTTTTCCTGTGAGCTGTCTGAACTTTTAAAAGAAAGAGATGATGCTTGGGCTAAGGCCAGAAAAACAAAGTCTCAGGTTGACTGGCTGAGTTTTAGACAACTCAGAAATCGCTGCACTTCCATTATTAAAAAGAGTAAATCTGAATATTACTTGTCTAAAACTACAAGTAATTTAAATGATCCCTAAAAATTTTGGAAAGTTATTAAATCATCTTATGGAAACATACAGACCAATGAACTCCCAAACATGCATTGTGGAAAATTCACTTATTCTCAGGGATAGATCAAAAAAACATTTAGTTTCATCAGGTTGTCAATATGAGACATTGAATCCAATTACAAAAACTTTTGAACAAAAAGGACATTCATCGTACCCTCCATTACCTTCCACAACTGGCTGGTTTGTTTTCAGAACAGTGACTGAGGCAGAGGTCTACAGAGCCCTCAAGCGGCTGGAAACAGACAAATCTGCAGGTCCAGACAATCTTAATCCTTTTTTTCTGAGCCCTTGACATATCTTTTTAAATTTAGCCTTTTAAACAATGTCATCCCTATGGTCTGGAAGTCTGCTTTTGTTCTCCTTTGTTGAAAGGAGGGGACTCGGCTTATCTTAATAACTACAGACCGATATCAAAGTTATGTATCCTGGGAGAGAATTGTTGCGGAACAGCTTAAAAAATTTATTGAGGTTCATGAAATTTTATCAGTCAATCAATCTGGTTTTAGAAAATAACTGTTAAATAGTTAGTTAGTATTTAGTTAAATAACTGCTGCAGTCAAAGTAGTAAATTATATCATTGAGGCTCTTGATTGTAAAAGGTTTTGAACAGTGTTGTTTATTGACTTGTCAAAGGACTTTGACACCGCTGATCATGTCACCTTGTTAAATCGGCTTTATAAAATTGGTCTGTCTGACACTGCTGTTGGCTGGTTTTCTAACTATCTATCAGGTAGGACTTAGTGTGTACAGCTCGTTGGCATGTCCTCCTCCTTTCTTTCAGTAACTAAAGGAATACCCCAGGGTTCTGTTCTGGGGCCACTGCTGTTTTCTATTTATGTGAATAATCTTTGTAAAAATGTGTCAAATGCTTTTTTTCATTTTTATGCTGATGACACAGTTATTTATTGTTCCTCTCCTTCAGTGGAACAAGCCTTTGAGTTCTCTCAGTCTGCATTTGATGCAGTTCTAATGCTCATCTAAATCAGCTGAGGATATTGTTAAATGCAGACAAATCTAAAGTTATGGTCTTCTCAAATAGAAAACTACCCTCTCCCTAAAATAAAAACAGCTGATGGAAAAGAAATCCAAATGGTCTCATCTTATAAGTATTTAGGCTTTATTATTGATGAAAATCTGTCCTTCAAACAACATATTGAGCATCTTGTACGTAAACTGAAGCTAAAGCTCAGTTTTCTTTTCAGAAACAAATCCTGTTTCTCTGTTTTTACCTTTTAATTTCTGCAACTTTTTTACCTTTATTGGATTACGGCAATCTCCTTTTTATGAATGCATCTGATCGTCTTTTGAAAAAGCTGAACACTGTTTATCATTGTGCTTTACGTTTTATAACTGGTTGTAGAAATCGTGTTCACTATTGTACATTGTATGCTACAGCTGAGTTTCCATCCATGTATGTTCGCAGGTGGTCTCATTTGCTGATTTTCATTTATAAATAAATTCTTGGGCTTCTCCTATCTTACCTCTGCACATACATGCATAAAAAACAACAATAGTATGCTCTGCGTTCTCAAAAGAACATTCTGATGGTGGTTCTCAGAGTCAGAACAGAGTTGGGTAAGGCAGCATTTCAGTACACTGCCCCCTGTGCTTGGAATGAACTGCAAAAGGACTTAAATCTATCCGAACTTGTGACTTTGGGAGAATTTAAATCTATTCTAAAGAAGCGTGAACTCAGTGTGCTTGGAAAACTTAACCGTTTTTAAACTTGTACACATTGACTGTTAATATCATTTGTTTTGTTGATGTCATGTATTTTTTTTTTTTTTTATTGTATGTAAATTCTGTTGTCTTGGCCAGGTCACTCTTGAAAAAGAGATTTTTAATCTGGTTAAGTAAAGGTTAAATAAAATAAAAATAAAATCTGTCTCTGCAGGGCTTTTCCTTCTTTTCCATCATTTTACAAATTTTATCAGTGGGTGGAGTTAGGCTCTGACCAGTGGTTGAATTACATTTTAAGTTTAAATTTAGTCTTGTGTCCCAGTCACCTTGTGTGATTGGAATAGTCTCCGGAAGTCCTCCATCAAATTTCAAAACAAAAATCCTTGTTTGTAGCGCTGATATTCTGTAGATATTTCTAACAATTTTGGCAGAATATTTTTTTTTCCCTAACCACAGACATGCTGAAAAATAGATACCAAGGCCCTGTCGCTCAGCAGATCCAACGTGTTGTTTAAAAAGTAAAAATAAGTAAAAACATAAAAATCCAGTTAAAAAAAAAAAAAAGTAAAAAGTTACATAAAAAGCTGATCAGAATATCTTTGGCTAAAGGTAGAAAATACTAAAAAGAAAAGTAAAGTTGGCATGAGCAGGCAGTCGATCATCTGCACTCTTGAAGAGTAGTAGTCACAAATGTTTGACAATAAATGGATTTACCCAACCACTGAGTAAAATATATTTTTGTGTTATCATTCATATTCACTTAAATAAATCAAATCATATTCTGCCAGGATACCTTATTAGCACAACTGTAGTTTATTGCCAGTAACTAGCAAAAAAAGCAGTTTTACTAAAGTCTGAATAACTCAGTGTACTCTTAATGAGGTAATAATAGAAAATTGACATAAACTGCGATCAAATAGAAACTGTGATCAAATAGAAACTTATCTAGGAATAAGACCATAGTGGAGGGTCTCTTTAATTTAAACACTTATTTATTTTGTCACATACAAGACTGTTCAAAAGGAAAAAATAAAACAGATGCTTTTGATATAAATTTTGTATTTATTTCACTGACAGTGTTCATTAATATTGTATAATAAAACAGCATTTTCTTTATTTTGTTAAAGTGAGTTTTTGGCTGCATACAAAAGGTCCAGATATTAAAACATTACTTGAGCTCTAAAGTGTTTCTGTTTGACAGCATTATGGCTAATTCCCATCTTTAACATCCATTTGGACTTCATCATTTGGACGTATTGCAGGTCCCTCTGTCTTAGCTGCAGTGATCCGCCTGAAACCGAAAATAGTCATTATTTATTACTGGAAAAAATAGTTATTGCCTCATGTGCCCTAAAGGGCACAAGCTGGATGATCCTTATGCAAACCTGTTACTCTAAAATAAAGTTGATGCATATTGTATATTGACCCTATTATGAGCACAACACATAGCAACTGTTATTGTCCAATAAATAAATAAGTGTACAATCTCATATGAGCTTTTCTTAAGTCAAGTGACCTCATAGGCCACTGTGCTCATCTGAATTGTATAATCAGAAATAAATCTTGAGGATATGTGATGATGAATAAATGTTACGTTACATTACCTCTGTCCCCTGCCCAACCAAGAGCCTTGTACTGACGCAGCACTTTCCCCACTGCCTTCTGGTTATGGGACAGGGCTAAAGTTCGCTGTGCCCCAAAATGCTGTTTGTAGTACCTCATGAGAGAACGATGACCAATTATAGCACCTGCAATAGTCCAAGAAGCAATTAGACCAGATGTGATAAGATGGGCCAAGTGAGACTTATGGTATTTTCTAAATATTTTAAATTTAAAAATGGCTCTATAAATTGAAAGTACTGAAAAATAATCACCCGAAGGGAGGGTAAGCTCCAGTGTCTCTTCATCGTACACAAGGGTTTTCTCATCTGTGAGCTCATCGGTGTCCATCTCCACACCATCTCCATCTTTTCTTTCAGGATAACTGCTCCTATTTAAACAAATATTAAAAAATAATAATTGTCAACATATTTCTCTGCCATAGGGTGTTTCCAAAAATAATCCCTTGATCCCTTGAAATACTGTATTTTGTGCTTTAAAGCCACTGAAAATGTCTTCAACACTCTTCATCCTCTTCTTGAAGAGGGTAAAAACTTGGAAGTGGCTCATCATCTTTTCCCAGCTTTGCTGTTTTTGTACATTTCCATGCCAGATATACACTCACCTAAAGGATCATTAGGAACACCATACTAATACTGTGTTTGACCCCCTTTCGCCTTCAGAACTGCCTTAACTGCATTCTTTAGAAATGTTGGCCCATATTGAGAGGATGTCATCTTGCAGTTGATGGAGATTTGTGGGCTGCACATCCAGGGCACAAAGCTCCCGTTCCACCACATCCCAAAGATGCTCTATTGGGTTGAGATCTGGTGACTGTGGGGGCCATTTTTAGTACAGTGTAAGTATTTGAAATGATTTGAGTTTTGTGACATGGTGCATTATCCTGCTGGAAGTAGCCATCAGAGTATGGGTACATGGTGGTCATAAAGGGGTGGACATGGTCAGAAACAATGCTCAGCTAGGCCGTGGCATTTAAACAATGCCCAATTGGCATTAAGCGGCCTAAAGTGTGCCAAGAAAACATCCCCCACACCATTACACCACCACCACCAGCCTGCATAGTGGGAACAAGGCATGATGGATCCATGTTCTCATTCTGTTTACGCCAAATTCTGACTCTACCATCTGAATGTCTCAACAGAAATTGAGACTTATCAGACCAGACAACATTTTTCCAGTCTTCAACTGTACCCGGTGGGGTCTTCTGCTGTTGTTGCCCATCCGGGCTCGAGGTTGTGCATGTTGTGGTTTCACAAATGCTTTGCTGCATACCTCGGTTGTAACGAGTGGTTATTTCAGTCAAAGTTGCTCTTCTATTAGCCTAAATCAGCCGGCCCATTCTCCTCTGACCTCTAGCATCAACAAGGCATTTCTGCCCACAGGGGCAGCATACTGGATGTTTTTCCCTTTTCACACCATTCTTTGTAAACCCTAGAAATGGTTGTGCATGAAAATCCCAGTAACTGAGCAGATTGTAAAAATACTCAGACCGGCCCATCTGGCACCAACAACAATGCCACGCTCAAAATTGCTTAAATCATTCTGACTCGATCTCAGTTTGGAGTTCAGGAGATTTTCAAACTTTGTGACATGGTGCAATATCCTGCTGGAAGTAGCCATCAGAGTATGGGTACATGGTGGTCATAAAGGGATGGACATGGTCAGAAACAATGCTCAGGTAGGCCGTGGCATTTAAACAATGCCAGGACCAGGATCACACCCCTAAATGCCCTGAAGCAACTGCCATGTGATTGGTTGATTAGATTCTTGCATTAATAAAAAATTAAACAGGTGTTCCTGATAATCCTTTAGGTGAGTGTATATATGTGATTAAAAACTAAAAATGTATGTAATGCACAAGCCAATAAAAAAAAATTAAATAAATCTAATTCTGTTAAAAGCAAATAAATTCAATGTTTGTCAAGGCAGGTCATTAGAGCTTTTTTCTCACCACTTAAAAAGATGCTATTACAATCCATATCATTCATATATTTATATTGTAGTTTTCAAAACTTTTAAGTTTATATTTTTCTCAACTTTTAAAAACTGCATGGATATTTCAAAAAAGCAATGGGTTATACAATTTAGTGTTAGCGTCTTCATTTCATCTGCTTTGTGTTGTAAAAAATAAGACCAACTAATTGGAGTGGCAGCAGCCTGGTGTAAATTATTTGAATGAATAAAGTTGTCTATTAACTCTGTCAGACACGTCTCTGGTGTATCAGGGTAACAATGTTACCTGAAGTCATAGAAGTCAGCAAACTCCAACGCAGCATCTCCATCTGTAAAGAGTTTACAGTGGCTCTTGTCAGTCATGTGACTCTGAACTGCTTCAGTTGAATAGAACGAGCGTCCCTTTTCGTTGCACCACAGGCACACATTTCCTGCACCAACTTTTTCTCCTGCAAATCAAAACACAATTTATGTTTATGACACATAGCAAATTACAGAATAATACATTCTCAGACTGCAACTTATGAATATAGGATCACTGTTTGCAAGCAGTAGTACTGTTAATTTTTTTTTCCAGTGCCGTTTACTTTGCACCTGTTGTAGGTTATGCACTATTACAGGCTATACAGTATTGCTAACAACTTGACTATACTGTATTGACTCAACAAGATTCATTAACTTCTTCACACAATGCCCAAGAAAATAGCGCATATGTGGGACTCTTTCTTTCCATAAAACCATACTGCTGCTCACAATGCTCACTTCCCCCTTTAGCCTAGCTTCCACTACTCTCTCCTACAAACTGATTGTATCAGCTAAACCTCCATAGTTGCTACACCACTATGTATTCCTTGCTCGTAAACAGCATCAAAACACTTTTTCTTCTCCAAGATTTAAGTGAGACAATTGGGGAAAGTAGACAGGAATATAGGGAGATTAAGACAGAGGTGGCAGAGGCTCAACAGAAAGTTTATTAGAACAAGTATGTTAGGTAAAAAAGGTTGAAATAAAAGCATCTAGACTTAGTTTTCAAGGTGCAGACATTTTTTTCAAGTTTTAAATTGAACTGAAAACGTTTCTTGGAATAAGAGATGAAACTTAAAAACTTGAGTCCTTTTTTTCAAGATGACCTGGATGACTGAGAACCTTCAGAGACATTTATGCTAGGTAGTAAAGAAGGTGAAATGGATTTGTATGAGTTGGCAAGTTAGATGGAAAGATGTGCAGCAGATTAGAGTGATTAAAGATAGAGATGGAAATGTGTTAACAGGTAACAGGAGGGTGATGGAAAGATGGAAGGAGTACTTTGAGGAATTGATGAATGAGGAAAAGGACAGGGAGAGAATAGTAGAGGCAAGCTGCCTATACCATAAAGCACTGGCCGAACGGTTGAATACACCTTATTGAGTATTGTTGCATTGCGGTTTCAGCAATATATTTGTCTTACACTTTAAACTCACCAAGATATTGAATGAGTCCTTTGAGATCGATGAGAAACTCTATGTCTGGGATGAAGAAGCTGTGAACGTTGGTCATGTGAGCAATGTTCTTCATGAAAGAGTGAGAGTGGTGAGAGCAGAAGAGACAGTCTGTAATAGGGATAGTACCCAGCAGAATTTTTGAATTATACTGGGCCTGCGCCGATTCCTGCTCCATCTGCTCCTCCTCAACCTCCTCCTCCTCCTCATCATCAACATCCTCCCACTCTTCTGCAACATTTAAAAGAACAAAGAGTTGTTACATACAAATATCTTTTGAGGTAAAGGAAATTCCCGTGTCAGTTCTATTCATAAAATTTTTAGTTTCTCTGTATTGCCACACATTTGATTTACCTGGAGTCGGTTGAAAATTATTTAACATATGTGACACATATATGTAAACTTGGTTGAGCTGTTAACTGAATTGCAAAACAAACAGGGGACGTTCTGTTTAATGTAAACTCGCTTTCAACAAGTTATTGCAAACAGCTACTAGCATGGCAACAAGTGTGGCTGTTGATATTGAGGAAGTCTCATTCAAATCCGAGGTGTGGCAGACTAAATAAATCCACTTTAGCAAAAGGCATTTACTCGCTCACCATCTGTCTCTTTCTGCTGCACAAACCGGTACCGGGCTCCGCGCGGACTTAACGGACAGGGCTTAACGAGCAAGCAACAAAAAAGTTTGTGTCCGAGATTGCGCTTTACTCTCTCCAAAATGGACATAAATGTACTGTTGGATTACACACATGAATATTGTTCTGGTGGATCATGTGCTTCCTTCTGCGAGTCTCTGCTGCAGCCACTCGGAGTAAAGACCAGGGGTGTCCAACTTAAATTCCGGGGACCAAATCCAGGTCTTTTGTGAAGAAATTCTGGTTCTCAGATTAATTATTACCGTTTATACATTCTTATTGATAAAACTAAATTAAAAAGATACATAATCTCATTTGTTAGTTTAATAAATGAGATGTTTTGATAAAGTTCTACTGTTTTAGGGAAACACATTAGACCAGTGTCTATTATTGGGTTTGATCTAGGTCTCAGATAAAGTTAACTAATTATTGAACACAAAATAATTAACCAGGTCTAAATCCATCAGAGGCAGATTAAATCTCCATTTTCAAGTACTTTCAACTTTGTTAATATCCACTTATTTTAAGTACCTTGCTTTATAAGCAAAAAAAAAAAAAATTATGATAGATGCAAGTGTCTGTCAGGAGCCCACAATTTGAGGTAATTGTAATGATTTGTTT
Organism: Neodontobutis hainanensis; assembly: GCA_024349245.1. Taxonomy (NCBI): domain Eukaryota; kingdom Metazoa; phylum Chordata; class Actinopteri; order Gobiiformes; family Odontobutidae; genus Neodontobutis; species Neodontobutis hainanensis. The sequence continues at coordinate 764,539 of JALDNG010000130.1, forward strand.
CACATGGCTTAACTGGTAATTTCCTGTACACCAGCCAGACCGGTTATGGATATTCAAATGATCGGCTCCAGCTCTACATCAGAGACCGAGACCCCATTTTGAGCTGCAACCATCCACAGAGCACTCAACATTGACCCACCAGCCCCTACACACCCTGCAGATTCCCGTGGTCCATCACCAAAGCGGGGGAGGTGCAAACTTTGCTCTCGCCAGAGTGATGTCATAACAACAAAGATGTGTGCAATGACCACTCTTGCAATTATCACTCCTTTGAAAATCCAACAGGCTTTAAAATTAAGCTTTGTATGTTCAGTAATTAAAGGAATAACCTTCAAAGGTTATTGGAGCGCAAATTCTTCCCGCTCAGCTCCACTCACATACTCTGGTGTTGGGCTAAAGTCAGACTAAAGATAGAACCCAAGATATTTGAGAAATGTTATTCTATACCTTCAATATAGGTAAAAACAAAAAGGACCACCAGTGAAATATTTTGCTCTCATTAATAACTATAGAATTTTTCAAAAAGGGCATCCACCTCATCTTTGACCATTTCCACTGAGTAATTGATGCAATAGTCTCAATGCAATTTGGAAAACTAAAGATATTTTATCTGTAAGATTTGTTCAATTTTTGTTCAAGATTTTTAAGAAAGGTCTACTGGCCATGAATGCTAAAATAAAAGGCAAATTTGTTATCAGTGCATTGGAAATTAGGGCTATACATAGAACATAAAATATTTGAGAAATTTTACTTTATGCAAGTAAATATTAAACAGTGTGGTCAAAAATTACCCCCAAAGACTACCAGTATAACTCTATTTAATAAAATTATTATTTTTGAATCAATTTCCTTCAAACTAAATTTGTCGACAGAGGTCGTAGAAGTTAAGTTTTTACACCATTTGATAAAAGACACCGGGGACAGCACAAGAATTAAGGTAAGAATTCAAGCTTAACTCAAGGATTGACGTGAATATTGAGGCATACCTTCCGGTGCGGTGGGTGTATCTTCTCTCTCCCGTCTCTTTGCCTGCTCCTCTAGCCACATAGTTCTAGGGGGTTTCTCGGGTCTTGGCCTAGTTCCATTGTGGTCTGTTTGGTACAACAGTGGTTTGGATGTACTATGCCTTTGTTCCTCCTTCAAAGCCCCCCACAGTGTTTTGTTGCTGGAATTGTTGTTTATCTTCTCCAGACCTGAATAGGTGACAACCACAAGATCATATACTATGCCTCTGATCACATAAAACAGTCGGCGAGACCCTATTGATACCAAGGTCAGAAAATAATTTGATGGAAATAGTAAGCAGCTTACCATTTTTTGATTATCTAGTACTGGTTCAAGGTTCAATATGCACTGGTAATTTTTTTTTTTTTTTAAATTGCATAAAATTATTAGTCGCCGTCTTATTCCTCTTCAGTTAGCCATGTCTTTGCTTAAAGCTTTAAATGAGATTACGGAATACGCCTCTGTAAATGAGCAAGATTAGCTACGACCCAGTTGATTAAACTAATATCTAGCAGAGGCATCTGCATCTAGAGCTCCAAATCATTGTGCCCTACTCAAGCCTGCCGGGTTCCGGGGCTTTGTGGTGAAAGTGAAACCAACTTGTGCTAAAGTCACAAGCTGTAAACATTGGCTGTACATGGAGTCCGGTCTTTTTAGAGCGGAGTCAGCAAGAGGTTCCTAAAAATACTAAATGTCCCGTTTCCCAACAAAAAAAAAAAAAGTGAATCCTTTTAGCCAGGTGAAGTTCTGTCTGAGATATTATTTAAACCTATAAATAATCATTAGAACCCCTCAACTGCAGGAGATATTGTCACGCTCACCTTGATGTTTAAGTTTTCACAGGACCTCAATACACAGGAATAGTACAACTGAACACAGAATTTACCTAAAATTTTAAATGCACATGTATCAAGGTTTTTCTACACGTTTAATTGATATCAAATTAAATAATGGCGCCATTAATTCCACTGTACCGAAGCAACCCAAAACCTGTGAGCAAAAAAAAAACGAGGCACGTATTGAACCATAGCTGTAACTAGCTGTATTGTTGCAGCCCTAATTTTTTATTAACCTAAGTTAATACATCATCTTATTAGCATGGTATTTGTTTTGTTTTTTTACCCAAAATACTAGTGTGATGCATTGACTCTCAACCCAATTGGAGAGATCTTATTAGCTTACATAGTTAATAGGTACATTGTACCTGCGCACAGATTGGTAAATATATTTAAACAGTTGCTATCTAGCAATCATTTACTTCTAAGAGTAACCTACATAAAACTTTAGCTCTGCTTATTCTAAAAACATTACTATGTTTAGTATGAAATTACAGGGCATTGCTCAGACAGCAATACTCAGCACCTCATCTAAAAAAGGATAAATTATTTGCTTTTCCACGTTTGAAAGGAAGCTACTATGCACCACTTGGACATTGTGGAGTTAAAGGTAAGGTCTGTAACTTTTTTTCCAAATCAGTAAAATTGTGACTATTGTTTAAAGTGAGTAAGTATACTAATATAGTTATTATATTCCGTAAGTCCCTCCCCTTTGATTCTACAGCAGTTAATAGTTGACATGGGGTCTGAATAAACCAACCAATCACAGGCAAGCTTGTGACATCAGCTGTCAATTTTCAAGCTGCCCCGTACGTCACTTATCGCTCACAAGTTGTTCGCTTTTTCAACAGGGGAGGGGGGAATTGTCAGTGATTGTTGCCAAGGTGGCCAACTTAACTGCAGGAAACACTTTACTAGAAGCAGTAGTGCATAGTAATAGTCCTCTGTATTGGGGATATAGGCAATAGTGAAATAATTTAATATTATGGTCTTGGAATAAGAAAATCACGATGTGAAATGTTTGCCATATCGCCCCCTCCTAAGGTGAAGTTGTGATTTTGATATCAGAATAGAATATGCCAATTTTACCTAAGCCCTTCTCCAGGTTCTTCTCGTTCATCTTGTCCACTTCACTTTGAGTGTTTGTCGACTGTTTCTCTGCATGCTGGTGTTTATGTGACTTAAGGTGGTTGTAATAGGCGTTTGCAGAGGAAAACTTCTTATTACAGACAGCACAGGACTCAATGATGGCTGCGTCGTTCAATTGCTGCTCTGCCGCTGTCCGTTGAGCTAAAACTCTCTCCTGGAAGTTTTCTGCTGTGACAGGAGGCATGTCAGCCACCTTACGCTTTAAGTTGTAGCGATGCCAATCTGTTTTATAATGGGCTCGTTGGACGTCACCATCGGCAAAAGCCACTCTGCAGCTGATGCAAGTATAGGATGCCATTCTTATCTGAGAATACAAGGAAAGAGTTACAACTGAGAACATATTCACACATAAATGGGTAGTTTAAAAATAAGTAAAATGTTCAAAATGATTACTTTTATCATAATTACACCTGTGCCAGCTGTCAGCAAATACTCCACAGTCCAGCTCTCAATAGACTTGTTGCCTTTTTACTTACTGCACCTATTTTCCTGACTGTTCACTGTGTCCTATGTGTAACAAACAAGAACCACCCCTAATGGCCAAACCTGTGAAATAAAAAGTTATGTCTTATAACAGCTCTATCTTAAATAAATTCTCCAAAATGTTTCCTCATGTTCTCCTAATTTATAAACAGTAGCAAAAATCCTCTTAGGAGAAATCATTTCTAGCTGGGGGATACCAGATCTTATCACAAGTAATAACGATACTCACTTTGTGAATGAGATCCTGAAAACACTAAGTAAACACCTAATTTTTTTTTATATTTTTGACCTGAAAACTCACTGCTCCTACAACTACATCCTGGTGAAAAACCTGAGAAGGCACAGCTGGAGACAAAAACCCTGGTGTGGCCACAATCACATTCTGCTCACGACCCACACGGCTGTGAAGGTCGCAGAAAGAGCTTCTTGGATCAATGCACAACGCTGCAAGAAAATTCCTCCACCTGACCAGCTCGCCAACTGCTCTCCCACTGTCAAAGGAGGGAAACAGTGAACTTTGAACAGTAACAAAGGTAAGAGGCTTGTCCCAAGAACAAGCTCCTAAAGTGGGAAGTCCAAGGTGAGATTTTCACTCACCTCCTCCGCTGAAACTGCCCAACAACATGCTCAACATTGAGACCAGTGCCAAGAGCTGGTCCAGCCTACAATCAAGTTTATGACAGACTCTGTACCCCCTGAAGAAATAGAGCTGACCATTGTCAGCAAAATCAACACCATAACTAAAACATGACACACACTCATCTGTCCTACAGTTCCTCACGTCACTGATGACCAGTTTCATACTGAAAAATATTTGTCTATAGTTCTATATGGCATTTTTAATAGCTCTAATCTGATATTGGTTGATCAATTTTGTTTGATCAAAAAGGGGATTGTAATGGGAAAATTATCCATTTCTCTTAATTTACACGTTTGTTACTTATTTGTGCTGCCCTTAAGCGCAGCAGAATGATAAGTGCAGGACAATCTATGTGTACTCAAATCTGTTCTTAAATTGCCACAATTGTCACATACAGAGACAACTCTATTTTCTGGGAAATCAAAATGCTAACTCATATTAGATGACTCACTCTTTGTGAACCAGTGTTATTTTTTAGTTTTCTGCTGTGATTTCAGTATAAATTCTAAGCCTGTCTACATATCATGGGGATTGTTCATGTAACACAGACTTGTATGTCCGCGCAAAAGGTGACTCTGGACTCTTTTTACTTAAATAAATCAACAAACATCTGTTGTTTTTTTCTCAACCTTATTTGACAATAATATACTTTTTTCAACAACAAGTTGTTAAACCTATTTGTTAACTCCTCGCTTTATCAGCAAGGAATCTGGAAAAGCTCAAAGCCAGCTTGTTTTCCTCAAGGCGGGGCAACGCTACTCTGGGCCAAAAATCTACGAACATGGCGTGCAGAAACATCTTCTTAGCGTGATTGAAAAGCAGAGGCAAACATACTCTTGGGAGTCTCATCCACGCACCATCTTGAGTGTTTTAAAAACGTGACATGGGTCGCCATATGTGATGAAGGGCAACACTCCAGCGGAGGTCCTCATAGTTTCTCATAGCTATGTGAATGAAGTATGAGTCCATGTGTATGTCCATGTGTATGAAGCTACCATTATTAAAAAATAAAATACTCACGATTTCGAAATGCTGACCGTTAATGTATATGATTTACGACGTTGTACGAGTTGCTGTTTGTTCCATGAGGCCCTTTAGTGGCACGATTGAATCCCGGAAATAAAAATGAAAAATACCCTTTTTGTTGTTTTGCGCATGCGCAATAATAACGTAACTTCCTGTAAACGCTTTATGGAAACGTTTTACGCTAAATTATTATACTATTTACAAGATTTACAGTTCATATTTATACATATAGATACACCTACCTATATATATATATATATATATATATAGACTGTTCATGAAGACAGTAAAATGTGGTTATTATTTTCTAAAATGCAAGTAGTTCATGTAAAGCCAGGACAATAATGTGTTACACGAATGACACTTGTATATTATTGACTCAAAATGTGTTTGTAGTTTATTTGTTCTGATCATCAGACATTATTTTTTGATTAGCCAAAATTGAGGGAAAGGTTTTTGATGCTTTACTCTCACAAGCAGATTTAAATATTATTGCAATCTTAAGGGTAAAAAAAAGTTTGACATTTTAATACAATGATCAAATAATCACAATAGACTGATTTAACTATATATTAATAGTATTGTGAGCAGTGTTTGTCATCTTACTTCATAAAAGTAATTAGTTACAGTTACAAATCTCTCCCAAAAAAATTTTCTCCCAAAAAGTAATTGAGTTAGTAACTCAGTTACCACATTGTAAAAGTAACTCAGTTACTCAGCAAAGTAACTGAAGGTAATTTTTACATTCTATAACAGCATAAATATCAAAGATGTTTAAATTAACTGATTGAAGAATAAAAACACTATATACAGTATTTTAGAACATTTGGTATTTATTTGAACTCAATAGATTGCAGTCTGCCATATGATATACATAGAAATAAAAACATATAAAAAATAAATATAGAAAATTAAATTCAAGGGCAAAATTCAGTCGCAAAAATGTAAACCTGTGTAAAAAGAAACAAAGGAAGATCTGGCCAATAAGTAGTGCAAATCTCTGACTTCCAATCCAACTCTCTGTAGATTAACATTCTCATTCTCTCACCAAATTTTAGATTTGATTTTATAGAAAACTACTAATTGCCAAAGGGTCATTCCACTTCTGGTGTGTAGTAGAGGACCTCCTGGTGCTCTCCAGGAAATTTCAGAAGAATCTGATGTACTATATATATTTAATATTCTAAATAAGATAAAAGATATTCTAAATATTTCTAAATAAAGATCAGTGTTGGAAGTAACGGCGTTAGAGTGTAACAGCGTTACTACTGGCGTTAATTTTTCAGTAACAGAGTAATCTAATTATATACTTTTCCTATTGTTGTAACATCGTTATCGTTACTGAGAATGTTAAGTGTTGCGTTAATCCAATTGGGTTGAATAAAGCGCGAGGTATCATACTTTGGCTACACATCAGCTGCTGCTGGAGAGAGCAGGGGTGTCCTGCTCACGTGGTCTCACTGCACACGCTGACTTTCACTAACACAAGACAGCGTTGTGACAGTAAATTAATGAGGTGGTTGGAGGAGTCCGAAAACAGTCATATTATATTAATTACATACAATTCAAGAGAGTTTATTTGTCACATACATAGTTATATACAGAATATACAACCAGCAGTGAAATGCAAACACAGTGCAACATATAACGTTTATACATAGATAGACACACAAAGATTGCAACTACACCAATGCAGCCATTTGTTCCGGCGCAAAGATCTTCCGGAAAATGAAATATGGCATTGTACAAACATAGCAGACATTAAACACAACAACATCAACATCAAACAAGGGGAGAAAGGGGGGAGAGAACAGGGTCAGACAGATGTAAACCTGGCAGACTCTTGGTTTGGGCTTGGTGTTAGGATAGCAATACATTACAACATTTTTACACCATGACTTTCAAATGTGATGTCACTGTTTGCACTCAAATAGAAAAAAAAAAAACAATACATGGCCTTGGTGCACTTATATTTTACTCATGACATCCTGTTGTTCTTATTTAAGGCCATTTTAAAACACTCCCAGTAGAAGTTAAATGCATAATTTAGGTTGTGTTAATAAATGGTAAAACATCAATTTGAAAATATTTTTTTTTTTAAAAGTCAGCAGTTAATTAGTGAGAGTACGTTTTTATAAAATCAATTCATTTATGTTAAATTGTGGTGAGTGCAGAGCCATTATAAACAGTAAATATTAGTACATGTAGTAGCTGATATAGTGTCGCTGTTTCTATTAAGTGTCTAGTTGAATTGAATTGAATTGAACTTTATTGTCATTACACGTGTAACATGCAACAAAATTTTGTACGGTGTTAACGGTGCAACATATTACATTTATACATTGATAGACACACAAAGGTTGCAGACCACACCAATGCAGCCGTAGTACAGTGCAAATGATCTTCAGGAAAATGAAATAAGGCATTGTACAAACATAGCAGACATCAAACAACAAACAACAAACATCGAACAACCACATAACTACAGATGCAGTTAAAAACAAAAGAAACACAACAACATCAGACATAACTACATTTGCAGTTATAGGATAGGGATAACCTAACACGCGGTCACGTGGTGGACTTTTAATATGGCTTACATGGGGGAGGGGAGGGACAAGGGGGTAGAGTACAGGGTCAGACAGATGTAAACATGGCAGACGCTTGGTTTGGGCTTGGTGTTAGGATAGCAATCCAAGGCTTCTGTTGGGCGATCACAAGCCAGTCTGTTGGAGTGTGAGTCAGTGGCCTTGGTTGAGTAACGGAAAGTCTCGAGAGGATAAGATAAGACCCAGCTGCCGTCTAGGCTTCCAAGAAGGACAAGGCGTGCGTCCAGTTTGTGAAGTGACCTTGATGTTTTCTATTCCATGTCAGAACTGTAAAACACCACAACGCAACCCAACGGGTTTTCTCGATGTTATCCCTCTTCTCTAGATGAAAACTTTATATCCCTTAAGCAGCATAGTAGCTCACAGGTCTGACTCCCGGTGTTAAAGTCCTTTCTGTATTGTCCACAGTCCGTGCTGAAGGTGTCGAATCAGCTCCTTGGATTGTGCGACTCTTTGATGTAATCCTTATAAACTGTCACTCACGCCACAGTGAAGACACGTCTGCCTAGTCTGAAGTCAGGAAGTGAAGAAGAGAAGAAGAAGAAGAAGAGTTCTGACAAGACAAAATACAAAACACAGATCCTGAGGTGTGGCAGACATGAACTTTATTTTCAGGGAGTTGCAGGTGAAGCTGGTCCAAGTGGTTCTTCGTCAAAGTCACAGGTTTGACACAGGTCTGATCTTCCTGTAACAGCTCCAATCGTCACAGACTACAGAGTAAAAGCAGCGCTATAATAATAATTATAATAATATTTATATTGCGCTTTTCCACCTACTGTAGTAGGCACTCAAAGAGCTTTACATACATTTAACTATTACCAGTGTTACAGAACTTCACTGGAGGCAATGTAGGTCAAGTGTCTTGCCCAAGGACACAACAACAGTATGTGGGGGAGAGCGGGATGTTACGGGATGTTTCGCCCACCCACCAGTCGAAGGACTGCCTCTCTACCCACTGAGCTATACTGCTAAGGTTAAACCGAACGCATCTGGGCTTAGTTTTCAAGGTGAAGACGTTTTTTCTTAATTCCAAGAGACTTTATCAATTCTGAGATCAACTGGTAAGAGACCTGAGTTTATATAAACCTTATTTTTTATAAACCAGTTTGTGTAAAGATTACCATTATATTATTAAATAAGATAGTAATGAGGATTTATTTTAGTATAAAAATGTGCTTCCCTCAAATACTGACACCTTAATGTACAAGACTCACAAATGAAGGGCAGATATTTAAACAAATATGAAGTACATAATGAAATGTTTGAAAAAACTGTTTAATTTTTAACAGAACTGGAAAAGTTTATCAGACAAAGATAAAAATGTGCTCATTCTTAAAATGATGATAGATTATGTAGCAGACCAGGATGTTTCAGGGAATTCCACAAACGGATTAACTATCTATGTCTTTAAATTATTCCCATATGGTCAGTGTTGTTTCCAATCCAGGAAACAAGGAGGCAACTTGATTAACACTGTTTGGCTTTCACCAAAGGTAATTCGAACTAGGAACCTATATATAAGAGGTACACAAGAGAGAATGAAGCCAGAAGAAAAAACCGGCTGTTCGCAACTCAACCTGCAAAAGTGTACGCTCAGTGGCAGGGTAATAATAACAGCAGAGCCGACCCACCAAGGCTGGAAACTGAACAATACTGGAAAATATATGGGAGAGGGAGGCCTCACACAACAGTGATGCACAGTGGCTGGTGGCTCTGAGAGAGGACCACAGCAACCTCCCTGAACAGAATCCAGTTACCATCACAGCGGCAGACATCCAAGAAAGAGTCTCAGGTATAAAAAACTGGACAGCACCGGGCCCTGACAGGATTCACACCTACTGACTAAAGAAGTTCACTGCACTCCACGAGCGCCTTGCAGCACAAATGAACCAGCTGCTAAGGGATGGGACGCACCCTGAATGGCTTACCAAAGGGCGTACAATCCTGATCCTGAAGGATCCCACAAAGGGTACAGTCCCATCCAACTATCGGCCAATAACCTGTCTCTCCACAACATGGAAGCTCATGTCAGGCATCATCGCGGCAAAGATAAGTGGGCACATGGATCAATACATGAGCAAAGCACAGAAGGGCATCGGCAAAGAAACCAGAGCAGCCAAACACTAACTCCTGGTTGACAGAACAGTCACCCAAGACTGCAGAACCCTACACACCAACCTGTGCACTGCCTGGATTGATTACAATAAAGCATATGACTCAATGCCACACACATGGATCACTGAATGCTTGGAGATGTACAACATCAACAGGACTCTAGGACACTTCATTGCAAACTCAAAGAGGCTATGGAAAACCACCCTTGAGGCCAATGGCAAGCCACTTGCACAAGTATCCATCAAATGTGGCATATACCAAGGAGATGCTCTGTCCCCACTGCTATTCTGCATAGGTCTGAACCCCCTCAGCCAAATAATCAACAAGATTGGCTATGGATACCGACTCTGGAATGGGGCCACCATCAGTCACCTCCTCTACATGGATGACATCAAGCTATACGCTAAGAGCGAGTGGGACATCGACTCACTGATCCACACCACCAGGATCTACAGCTCTGACATGGGATGTCATTCGGGCTTGACAAGTGTAGTCGAATGGTGACAAAGAGAGGGAAGGTAGTCCACACAAAAGGGGTCTCACTACCAGAAGGAACAATAGCAGACATTGAGGATGGTTACATGTACCTTGGAATACCACAGGCAAATGGCAACCTTGAAGAGGTAACAAGGAAAACAGCAACTGCCAAATACGTCCAACGAGTAAGGCAAGTCCTAAGAAGTCAGCTCAATGGCAAGAACAAGGCACGGGCAATAAACAGCTATGCCCTGCCAGTGATCAGATACCCTGCAGGAATAATAAGGTGGCCAAAGGAAGAGATACAGACCACAGACGTTAAGACACGAAAGCTCCTCACCATGCATGGAGGGTTCCATCCCAAATCCAGCACCCTGAGACTGTACGCTAGCCGTAAGGAAGGCGGCCGTGGACTAGTGTGTGTGAAAGCCACTATCCAGGATGAAACATCCAAGATCCACAAGTACATCAAAGATAAGGCCCCAACAGATGACGTGCTTAGTGAATGTCTCAGGCAATGGGGAGCAGCGGAAGAGGAGCTGGAGGAGGGACCATCATGGGAGGACAAACCCCTACATGGGATGTACCACCGGAACATAACTGAAGTGGCTGATATCACGAAATCCTACCAATGGCTAGAACGGGCTGGACTGAAGGACAGCACAGAGGCACTCATCATGGCTGCACAGGAACAAGCCCTGAGCACCAGAGCAATAGAGGCCCAGATCTACCACACCAGACAAGACCCAAGGTGTAGGCTGTGCAAACAGGCCCCTGAAACAATCCAACACTTAACTGCAGGGTGTAAGATGCTGGCAGGGAAAGCATACATGGAACGCCATAACCAAGTGGTTGGCATAGTGTACAGGAACATCTGCACGGAGTACGGACTGGAAACCCCGAGGTCAATGTGGGAAACACCTCCAAAGGTGGTAGAGAATGACCGAGCCAAGATCCTGTGGGACTTCCAGATTCAGACTGACAGAATGCTAATGGCGAACCAACCAGACATCGTGGTGGTGGACAAACAGCAGAGGAAAGCCGTTGTAGTTGATCTGGCAATACAAAGTGATTGCAACATCAGGAAAAAGGAACATGAGAAACTAGAGAAATACCAAGGGCTCAGAGAAGAGCTAGAAAAGACTTGGAAGGTGACGGCGACAGTGGTGCCCGTGGTCATCGGAGCACTCGGGGCAGTGACAAAGATACTGTGCAGAACCCTCAAGCTCCCAGGCCTCTGGTAGAGGACCCGAGTATGTATGTATATATATATATATATATATATATATATATATATATATATATATATATATATATATATATATATATATTTATATATATATATATTTGTGTGAGCTGGCAAAAACCTTGATAAAGTCATCCATATTTAAATCTCCTGGATTTAATACTTAACACACCTAAGTGGCTAAGCCTAGCATCAACCATGGTGGTCCGCAAGTGTGTCTTTATTAGCTTCAGGGCTGAGGAGCTCCGTTCACAGCCTGCAGTACTCACTAGGATAGCTGTGGCAATCTTGCAAAGCCTAAAGAGGTTAGGGAACACCTCTTTATAGGGTTCCAAAAATACAGTGAAGTCTGTAACATTTCCCAGTTGTATATTCTGATTCCTTTTCATACTGCAATGAAGTCAGATTTCCTTCAGAACAGACTTTTCTGAACAGTCCAACCAACCCCTAAGGCTAAGCTACATAAACACCAATTAAATACTTTTTTTTTCCATTTACGATATTAGTTATTATTACTTACATTATTATTACAAATTGAAATGAAACAAACATAAAATGGCACAATACACAACAAAGAACATATTATTTACAATTAATTACACAAAATTAAAGCTTAATCAATGGCCACATCTGACCTGTGAGCTAAACTATTACCATTTATAAAGTATACATTTACATTTACATTCAGTAATTTTTTTCATCGCTTTTATCCAAAGCGACTTACAAGTGAGGAAACCAATGGAAGCAATTTCAACAACACAAGGTAACAAAAAGCATAAGTGTACAAAAAACTAGTCAGTTAAAACCTAACACAGCATACAAAGCTAAGGATAGGAATTTTTTTTTTTTTTTTTTTTTTTTTTAATTAAAAGAAGGAATTGATAGAAAGGAAGTTAGGAATTCAGTGTTTGTCAGTCAGGTGTTGACAAAGGAGATATATTTTCAAGCGTTTTTAAACGATGTCTACAGAATCTGCTGATCTTGTAGCAGCAGGTAGATCATTCCACCAATGTGGAACAGATCCAGAGAAAGTACGCGAGAGTGATTTTTTTCCTTTTTGGGATGGTACAACCAGACGTTGTTCATTAGCAGATCGCAGGGATCTGGTAGGAACATAGGTCTGTGTTAGTGAGTGAAGATATGAGGGGGCGGAGCCAGTGGTGGTCTTGTAGGCCAAGAGCATAGCTTTGAACTTAATGCGTGCATCAACCGAGAGCCAGTGTAACCTAATGAGGAGAGGAGTTACGTGTGCTCTCTTCGGTTCTTTAAAGACCACTCTTGCTGCTGCATTCTGGATGAGCTGCAGAGGTTTGGTTGTGCAGGCAGGGAGTCCAGCCAGAAGAGCATTGCAATAATCCAGTTTGGACAAGACAAGAGCCTGGACTAGGATTTGCGTAGAGTGCTCCGATAGGAAAGGTCTAATTTTTCTGATGTTGTAGAGGATGAATCTACAAGACCTTATGGTGCTGGCAACATGACTTGTGAAGTTTAGTTGATCATCAATTACCACTCCCAGATTTCTGGCAGTGCTGGACGGTGTAATGGTTGATGAGCCTAGTTGAATGGAGAGGTTGTGGTGGGTCTTTGGGTTGGCAGGAATCACTAGCAGTTCTGTTTTTCCAAGGTTCAGCTGCAGGTGATGGTCCTTCATCCAAAGTGAGATGTCACTCAGGCACGCCGAGACACGAGCAGAGACCGTCGGATCATCAGGTTGAAATGACAAGTGGAGTTGAGTGTCATCCGCACAGTGATAGGAAAAGCCATGCTTCTGAATGACAGAGCTAAGGGATGTCATGTATATGGAAAAGAATAGCGGTCCAAGCACTGAGCCCTGAGGCACCCCTGTATTAAGATGTTGGGACTCAGAGACCTCATCTCTCCAGGATACTCTGAATGACCTACCCGAGAGGTAAGACTTAAACCATTGTAACGCCATTCCAGAAACACCCATCGCACTGAGAGAAGACAAGAGGATGTGATGATTAACAGTGTCAAAGGCAGCAGACAGATCCTGTAAGATGAGGACAGATGACTTGGTTGTTGCCTTTGCCAGTCTCAGGGCTTCGATGATTGAGAGCAGTGCAGTTTCGGTGGAATGTCCGCTCTTGAACCCAGACTGGTTCTGGTCCAGGAGGTTGTTCCGTGTGAGAAAGGAGGAGAGCTGGTTAAACACAACTCGCTCCAGAGCTTTGGCAGTAAAGGGAAGGAGGGAAACCGGTCTGTAGTTTTCTAAAAGTGTAGGGTTGAGAGTGGGTTTCTTCAGTAGTGATGTGATGCGGGTCTCTTTGAAAGCTGTGGGGAATGACCCAGTGGAGAGAGATGAGTTGATGATGTGGGTTAGAGCAGGCACGACAGATGGAGAGATGGCCTGAAGGAGATGTCTGGGGATGGGATCTAGCGGGCAGGTGGTAGGGTGGTTAGAACTAATGACCTTGGAAACATCCGCTTCAGTTAGAGGAGAAAAAGAAGGGAGCAAACACGTATCAGGGGTGTGAAAGAGTTCAACAGGTGCTGGCGCAGAAATCGACTGCTGATGGTGGTTGTTTTCTTTACAAAGAAAGATGCAAAATCGTCAGCTGTTAACTCTGATGAAGGAGGGGGAGCAGGCGGACAAAGGAGGGCAGAGAAGGTTTTAAAGCGAGTGGGTGAGTCAGGTGAGTTGATTAACTTAGAATGGTAGTAGATGGTTTTTGCAGAGGTGACATCAGCAGAGAAATTAGAGAGGAGAGACTGGTAGGTAGAGAGGTCAGTACGATCTTTTGTCTTGCGCCATTTTCTCTCAGCTGACCGGAGGCTGGCACGATGCTCGCGTAGAACATCGGATAACCAGGGGGCAGATGAGGATGTACGGGCTGGTCTAGATGTAAGAGGGCATAGGTTGTCCAAGCAGGATGTAAGCGTGGAGCACAGAGTGTCAGTGGCAGTGTTGGTGTTTAAAAGCGAGAGCTCCTCAAGAGGGGGAAGCGCAGAAGAGACGGCAGAGGAAAAGCGGGAGGGACTGAGTGTCTGGAAAAGTTAGATTGAGGTCGAGAGTTACAAAGAAATGATCAGAGGTGTGCAGTGGCGTAACCTCGGTGTGTTGAGTGGAGCAGGACCTTATGTAGATGAGATCTAGTTGGTTACCAGACTTGTGAGTTGCTGATGTGGAGACCCGCTTGAGGTCAAATGATGCAGTCAGGTTATTGAAGTTAGCAGCCTGTGGCTTTTCAAGGTGTATGTTGAAGTCTCCTAATACCACCACTAGGAGTACCATCCTCAGGGAAGGATGAAAGAAGCACGTCCAACTCCTCCAAGAAATGTCCAAGCTGACCTGATAGATAACTACAAAGTGACTTTTAACAGGGTGGGTGATGGTAACAGCATGGAACTCGAAGGAGCTGTTGTCACACAAGGGTGCTAGCTGTTTGAACTTCCAGTCAGTAGGTATAAGTAATCCGGTCCCTCCACCCCTTCCTGTGAGGCGAGGACTGTGGGAGAAAGTGTGATTATGGGAGAGGGCAGCGAGAGTGGCAGAGTCCTCTGGTTTGATCCATGTTTCTGTAAGTGCTACAACTGAAAGACCAAAATGTTGAACAAAAGCTGAAATGAAATCAGCTTTGTTCACAGCAGACTGACAGTTCCACAGGCCTATTAAGAAAGTAGAAGAGGCAGTTAAGGATGGTGATATAACATGCAGATTGTTATGGTTGCATCTCCTTTTGCGTAAAACAGATGAAAATGTCCGTGTAGAAATGACAGTAGGAATTTGAAAACACATTGAAGAGGAGCAGAAAAGACAATAGACAAGTAGAGAGTAAAGTATAAATAGTAAGTTTTAAGTGCAAACAATTGGTACAAAAAGTGCAATACTCAAGTGCCCTGCTCGGTGGAGTCGAGTGCAGGTAGAGTCGATGGTCTTTACTCTCTTAGGTCTTTGCGCGATTAGGGCTGCCGTGACCGCTGCCGCGGTGTTTCACACTTATATACCCGTCTGATTCAAGAATTGAATTCAGCAGGTCACGCCTCCAAAAGGCCGTAAACAACTCAAACGAAACCAGGCGGCGAGCAGGTGAGAGTGAACGCCGGTGCACCACGTGACAAAGTCGTAGTAATGCACAGAGCGGTTTCTCAGCAATAACACGGCACTAAGCTCAAAAATGACAAGAATCAAATACACTTACACAGTTCTGTAGGCTTCTGCTGCTAAGTTGCTTCTCCTGTAGTTTAGACTACTCTTTAGACTACTCTTTCATGTCATTACTGCATTGGTGATGTGCAAGTCGAATTCAGTGCCTGTCACTTTAAGGCCCTGCCCCTAACGGGCGTGAGGTTTGCTTGATTCTCACGGTTTATGTTAAATTGTTGTGCATTGTGCATATTATAAGGATATGTGGATGAAATGAATTATGTTTTCCATGTCATTTGTTAAAACTCGAAGAAAATCTGTCTTGGATTATAGGAGATACTGTAAGTGTCTTGTAATGATCATTTTTATGATTTTGGCAAAATAAATAACTATCTCCAGATGTAAATGGTTGCATATCCTATTACTCAAATTCAATTAAACCCACCAGTAGGCTAGGCCTTAATTTCAAAGCCAACTGTAGGTATGTTAGCAACACAGGGCTTGAAAACATTGACTATATATAGAACTGAAGGTAGGGGCGAGCTACCTTGCTAGCGTGTTTAATTTGGTTCCTTGGTTAAAATATAATGTAGGCTACATTTTTTTTACGTTTACACAATTATGTCTGCTAATCTGCTAATGATAAATAATTAAATGCGTTTTACAAAAGTAGCCTACAGTTAACAGTTAATTACCTAGCAAATGTCGATTGAGTAGGCAGAATAGGCAGGTACAGTAGATAAACTGCATGACGTGATTCAACAGACGTGATACTGGGCTGTGTGCGATTAGATATCAAGGCAGATGTGATAGGTAAATAGATATATTTGCGTGCTAGCACAAGTAGTACTGCTGTAAATGCACATGCTAAAAAACAATAAGCCATGTATCGTTGGTTAGCTTACATCAAACACTTGCTACTTACATTTCTGAGTTCTGATGTCTGACTGTGACTGTCCAAGCTCACGCACTGATTTAAAAGGCAGCAAGTGCGTCAACAAAGGTTTCGCCTTTGATCATGTTAATGGCCAATCGAAGAGTAGGATTTTCGGGTGGCACCTGTGGTGGCCAATCGAATTTCAGGGGTGGCGTGGGCCACCCCAAGCCACCCCTCTGGCTCCGCCCCTGCACAACTTCAGTGGCTATATAGACCCCCTAATATGTCCTTTCATCTGTACGCAGACGACCTGCAGGTTTACCTTCCGGTTGTCCCTGCTTGTCCTGATAGTTTTCAGACCATCAACAGATGTTTAGAGGACATTAAACTGTGGCTGTCCCAGAATTTCCTCTGTTTGAATGAAGATAAAACTGAATGTATTGTGTTTGGCACATCCGACCTGCCCAGTGTCTTAGCTCCTGGTCCTTTTGCTTTGGCCCCCCATTTTATCCACGTTGTCAAAAATCTGGGGGTAAAACTAGACAGCAGTCTAAAATTTGAAAAACAAATAGATTCTGTGGTTAAGGCAAGCTTTTTTCAGCTTCGCCTCCTTTCAAAGGTTAAACCCTTTTTAAGTCGTGCTGACCTGGAGAAAGCCATCCATGCCATTTTATCAGCTCCCGCATAGACTACTGCAGTGCACTCTATGTGGGAGTTAACCAAACTGGACTTCACCGTTTGCAGCTTGTGCAAAACGCTGCTGCCCGACTGCTAACTAACAGTCGTAAACACAAGCACATAACACCTGTCCTGTCCTTCCTGCACTGGCTCCCTGTTCAGTTTAGAATTCATTTTAAAATCTTAATGTTTGTTTTTAATGAACTCACAGGCCTTGCACCTTCTTATTTGTGTGAGATTCTGACCCCTCACCAACCCAGCAGAGCTCTACGTTCTGCTGGGCAACATCTGCTGACAGTGCCCCGGTCCCGGTACAAACAGTGGGGTGATTCTTTTGCAGTGGCCGGTCCTAAACTCTGGAACTCGTTGCCCATTGAGTTACGTTCCATCACTGACCAGCCTCTGTTTAAAGCCAAACTTAAAACATATTTATTTAAAATGGCTTTTTGCACTTAATGGCTCTGTGATGCTGCTCTGTTTTATTGTGTAAATGTGTTTTTAAACCTATTTGTAAATATGTTTATTTTTTTTATTAATGTTGTTAAGCACCTTGGTTCAATCTGTGGTTGTTGGAAGGCGCTATATAAATAAATATTGATTGATTGATTTTATTTACAATCTATGCTTTTCAGCTAAAAGAATATAAGATAAAATAAACAAATTCAGACAAACATTTTTATTTTATTTTATTTATTGAGATAGACTCTGCACGTGGCAGAGTGGTTAGCACTTCTGCCTTACAGCAAGAAGGTTGTGAGTTCAAAACCCGGCCGACTCAAATATTCTCGGCCGACTCTGGTCTTTCTGTGAGGAGTCTGCATGTCCTCCACGTGTTACCGTGTGTTCTCTCCGGGTACTCCGCCTTCCTCCCACCGTCCAAAGACATGCATGTACAGGTTAATTGGCAACTCTAAAGTGTCCCTAGTGAATGAATGTGAGACTGAATGGTTGTCTGTCAATGTTTGTCTCTATATGTTAGCCCTGCGACTAACTGGCCACTGTCCAGGGTGTACCCTGCCTCAGGCCCAAAGCTGCTGGGATAGGCTCCAGCCACCCGCGACCCCTAATAGGACAAAGCGGTAGAAAATGAATGAATGAATGAATGAGATAGACCAAAAATGAATTTTAAATTGTATGAACCTGAAATTAATATGAATGTAATGTTTATTTATTTTTTTAATCACATTTTTGTAAGGAATAATCCCTTGAGATGAATCATCTCGCTTTAAGTAGAGACACTTTAGAGTTACCAATTAACGTATACATGCATGTCTTTGGACGGTGGGAGGAAACCGGAGTACCCGCTGCGTGCACGTTAACATGTGGAGGACATGCAGACTCCTCACAGAAAGACCGGCGTCGGCCGAGAATGGTTTGAGTCGGCTGGGTTTTGAAATCACAACCTTCTTTCTGTGAGGCAGGAGTGCTAACCACTCTGCCACGCACCCTGGCACAACCTCACTACGTCCTTGGCATTGGCTCACACCCCTGGTATGAAAACATCTTGTTCCGTCAAAACCCCGTAGCTTGTTGGAATTGCAAGTATTGAAAACAATCAGGATAGCGTATATTAGCATCTAGTTTGCATAGCCATTTATAGAGATATTAAGATTATTTCTTGTAGCTTAGTTAGTTGAATAGCATAGCAGTTAGTTCTTAGTGTAGTATTGTTATAATCATAGTTAGTTAGTGGCATAGTATTGCATCAGTTAGGCTTTTTTTGCATTAGCTTTGTCTGTATTTAGTGTTGTGGTTAGAATGGGACCAGAGGTCGCACTAGACTTTTTCACTCTCCGTCATTTCGATGGACAAAGTCATAAATTTTCCGTACTCGTCTATTATTACCTATAATTTTGCTGTTTGCAAAAGCACTGCTGGACTGCATAGCTTTCCATCAGACCTGGAAATTAGGCACCAGTGGTTGCATGCATTTGTGCTTGAACACCGTGAGTTCCCGCTGAGAGCTAGCGTGTGCAGTGGGCATTTTAAGCGGGATTGCTTCTTTGGAGGACTGAAAAACGGCGTGAACCCGTTCGGCGCTGTGCGGGGGTCTATCGGATGCTTCAGAGGCGGACCCAGCTCCAGGAGTTTCACAAACTCCTCCAGGAGCTGCGCCTGGATGACGGCCAGTTTAAGGGGTATTTCCCACTGATCCAGGCCCTGTTCGATGACCTGTTGTCCCAAGTCGGTGCGAGGCTTTTCCGAAGGACATCTACCACTGTTGCTGTGTTC
Source organism: Neodontobutis hainanensis (assembly GCA_024349245.1). Lineage (NCBI taxonomy): Eukaryota > Metazoa > Chordata > Actinopteri > Gobiiformes > Odontobutidae > Neodontobutis > Neodontobutis hainanensis. The sequence continues at coordinate 784,017 of JALDNG010000130.1, forward strand.
AAGTCTGTCCATGTGTGTCCAGTCAATATTTGGTGTGATTATGAGTAATTAATCAGTGATCAACTACAGTCTTCTGAACACATCAGTACAGTCAATACAGAATAAGGCATATAAAACTGTAAATTGTATTTACAATTATATTTATAACATTGTGTTGCATCCCTTATTTGTGTTTAATTCTTTAATAAATGGAGCCAGCCTCCAAAAGGAATCTGACTCATTGTTTCTCATTAATACCACACACTGGTCCAGTCATAACTGTTTTCTTACTTTACTATTGTAGATAGTAGATTTGCAATAAGATATAATAAAAATGAACAAATGTTAATCATAAGTACTCTAGTCTTAAACACTGAACATTATAAACTTTCTTCTATTTCATTATAAATAAATCACTCTATTGATCACAATATTGAAATGTTTTTGTGACAAATATAAATCATGATGACTATTTGCACAAACACATCAAAACCTTTGGTCATTATATAAACATTTATTTAAAAAAATATATATGGAAACATGAAACTATACACAAAACATATTGCACTATTTCCGAGCAGGAATAAAATAATCCTAAAGTGAAGGAGAGAACAAAGAGAGTAAGGTTTATTTCCTGCAGTCACAGGCTATATATCACAAACTATACGGTGGATTACAAATGAAGCAGAACTGTGCTGCTTTTATAAATTAATGTATGTATTTGATATTTGACAAATTCTTTCGTCTAAGACAGTCCCCTCTGCAGAGAAGGGACCATACTCGGGAGAAGAGCTCATCCTCTGAACCTGGAGTTGGAGCTACAGCATGTGTACCGGAGAACTTCTGAACTGGGTCTTCTCCTGGGCTACGTTTTGGGGTCTTCTCTGGGGTCTTTGGGGGTCTTCTCTGGGGTCTCACTGTATGAAATGACACATAAAAAGCAGAAAAACATTATCAACTGATTAGCAAACCACCAGATTTGTGTTTTTATGTGAATGTAAGAGGCTATGAGGACTTACTGTAAATGATTGTATGATTATGTATATATCACCTGTACACACCTGTGGAGACAGCAGCAGATGTGGATGGGGCAGAGGAAGCAGAAGCAGCAGGGGGTGACCCAGGCTCACTATATATATAAATTATATTATTAAATATTTATACAAGTTAACATTTGAACATTACACCAGTCACAAACAACACATATCCTCTGTGTGGCTTGTCCACACTCCTTCTGTCTCTGAATGCCCTGCTGCTGCTTCTGTCTCGCCCTGGTCCTCGGGGTGGTCATAATCCTCGGACCCCCTCTCCACAGTCCCGCTGGTCTCTCCTGAGAAGACTAGGGGCTGAGGAAAGACAGAACCGCAGAGTACTTCCACTTTTGTCCCTAACCCACTTCTCTTCTCCATCTCCCTTAAATACATGTTCGTCAGGCTCTTTCTGTACACTTTCTCTGGATAAACACAAAAACTCCTCAGTGGAAAACTAGTTGTAAAGTACAGCAAATTAGCTCTGGCTTTAGCTAGCAAGTTGGCTCAATATATACGACTCTAATAAATTAAAAGTTGTTTTTTGCAACTTACCATAGTTTTTTGACCCCCCCCACACACACTTTGAGCAAGAACCTTACAAAATTCTTGGCTCTGTAAAATTCGTATCCCAAAGGCTGCACCGATAACTTCATCCTCCATTGTTGTTTTGGATTTCTGACTCTATGGTCCGCCTCCGTTCATAGCTTGTCACTACTAGAGCAAGCTCCTGATTGGTTAATGCGGCACAAATTTTTGGCATAGTTCAGATTTTTCAACTCGGGCAAATGAAGCGTAGGACGCGTTTCGCGCATCAAATGCTCAATTCGCTCAATACGTGCCACGATATTCGTGTGAATTGCGTCATTCGTGCGAATTGCGTCATTCGTGCGAATCGCGTCATTCGTGCGAATCGCGTCATTCGTGCGAATCGCGTCATTCGTGCGAATCGCGTCATTCGTGCGAATCGCGTCATTCGCCCAAAATGCGCCGCAGGATTTCCACGCGCGTCAAATTGCGTCTTTGCATTGACTTAACATGTAAATCACTCGCGCTTAACGCTTAATTCGCGTTTGGTGTGAACGCACCTTAACAGATGAAGCAGAAGTGAGTTTGAATACTGTAAAGCTTTTGTATGTTTAGTTTAGTTTATTCTTTATTCTTTTTTAGGCACCATGTACATCTCACAAGAAAAAATATGCTTTGTATCAGATTTAGAACTTTAGACTGTCTAGGAGCTGATTCCATTGTTTGATGGTTTGAAATTAAAATGATTGTGCAAAGGCAGATCATCTTTTAGGGATTGTGCAGTTTTTGAGAGTTGTGGACCGAGATGGTCTCATCATATACTCAACATAACAGTTTCATCATTTGTTAAACTCTTGTTTTTGCAGCCAATCAGACCAGAAAGCCTAATAGGAGTGTGTCATGTAACACAGGCACTGATGGAGCTGCCTTTCCCCGTGTCCCAGGACTAGCTCCACACCAATAAAGAGGAAAAGGAGTGAGGTGTCCACTGATGACTCCAGCTAACATCCAGATTGAAGTGGGAGCACCATGAACTGTATAACGGTAGTGTACTGTTTTTCCGTTTATTTTTTACTGTTATATTGCAATTACTTGTTTTAAAATACTCTAACCCAAGAACACAGGAGGTGTGTGATAATCTATTATTTTATTGTCTTCAGATGGTCTAATTTAAGAAATAAAAGCATGTATATATATATATATATATATATATATATATATATATATATATATATATATATATATATATATATATATATATATATATATATATATATATATATATATATTTTTTTTTTAGGACCTGGTTATTGTTCATGCGTCACTTCACTGTTGAAGATACTTCATCCTCAAGTTTGCTGCTGTCTATCATCTTAGATTCAGTCTCTTAAAACTGCAATTACCACTATAGTTTTTGAGACTTAGCTTTACTTTGTTGACATTTAGACTAATGTAAATGTAATCCTCTTTGACTGACTGTCTTATTGTGGTCCCAGTGGTCTCAGCACACCTCGCTTATGGACTCTGCGTTGGTTTGTTTTGGTGATGTATGGACTGGCTAGGTGTGGTGGAGAGAGAAGGAGCACAGCAGACAAGGCGGTTCTTTTTGGATGTGGAATGTGTGTCATTTATTTTGATCTTCTCAGATGCAGAGGATTGGTGTTTTACAGTTGCTTAGCTCAGGAGACCTTACGGAGTAAGAACGGAGCAAAGAGACAAATTAGTAATCTAGCACAATTTTCATACTTTACCAATATGCCACAGATAAATTCACAGTAACAAATGCCAAAACAAAACTTTAACATTCTGGATAGTACAAATAAACTCATTAAATGGTAGCTTGTTATAGTACATTATAACACCAGCACTGTACCTCGTGCAACGCTAGTGCAACTTCAAACACAATTTAATTAAACAATTCACAGAATCTGGACGCCAAAAACGAGACCAATATCTACCACAACATCTAAGGCCAAACATTTAATACAATAAACATGTAGATGGCTAATAATAACAAAGATATTTATGTATTACATTAAGAGCAATTTGCCGTGCATACCTTACGGAGTAAGGACAGAGTAAAGAGGAAACCATGCTGTACTTTCCAGCCTCTTTGCGCTGCTGCTACGGTGGCCGACCTTGGGCATGAAAGGGCCAAAAACACAACAGCGGTCTCTTATTGAAAACAAAGCTTAAGTGCCCCACCTAGTGGTCACTGCCTTACATAAACACTAGTTGAATGCACTCAAGAGTCTTGGATCAGCTCATGAAGTTATGATCAGCCTGTTTAACACTGGCTCCTATATTTCACCACCTTCACTCCCAGTAGGTGCAACTGACAGCAACTTTCAAACACAAAGTAAAAAGCCTGTAAGGGATGCTATGGCTACTCTACCAGCCTGGCTATAGCTGTCTGTCATCTACTTCTCTCTGTCCTGATGTTTTGACCACACCTGAGGTTTCACCAGCACCACCTGCTTCTGGTGAGAAGGCAGTGCCCAAGGATGTAGGGGTTTAGGAGCTACTACTTTCAATTTAATTTGATTCAATTCTTATATTTAAATGTGTATATGTAAAATATTATATCAATATAAAAAATGTAAATGCTTACTGTAAGAACAATTTCTTAAGAATAAAATAATTATTGAAAGGAATTTTGAGCAAGGGTGTAATTTAGACATTAATTTGTAAATGTTTATGTTGATACATGTTCATTTTGAGTTTTATAGCTGATTTTATAATGCATGTTTTTAAACAATTTATTTTGTGTGTAACTCCAGGTATAAATGTTTCTTCATATTTCAATGTTTCATTTTTTATATAACAACTATATTTATAAATCCAGTATTGGAATCCTCTGTAAAGACAACACAAGGATATGAGCTGTATATTGTGGCCCAGGTCTCCCCAGCACCACCTGACCACACTGCAGCAGACAAGTGTCTATAACTGGTGCACAAAAATGGAAATGGAGGGTAAAAAAATAAATTTACTTATTTATTAAAACATTGATCTCTTTTTCCTGAAACTGACCTGTTTAAATGTGTCTCAACAAGAAGCTGATGTAAAGTGTAACACTACAAAACAAGTGATGGAGCCTGTATCACGGGGGTTTAGTGATACTGCCTCAAAGCCTGGATGGGCTGTTATGCAGCTCACTCACCAACCTGTCACCTGTGAAACACCTGTGACCTACAACATTAGAAACAATGTTTGATACTACTTTGTTGTGATGTTAGTATTTTATTTGGTGAGGGTTGTGTCTTGACATGTGGATGCAAAATAATTTTCTCCAATTGAACAGAAACAAGACTGAACTAATCTGAACTCATCTTTGGGACACAGGAACAAAGAGAAAGTTTCAGCAGTCACCTCGAGTCTCTTTCTCTAAAATCTAAAAACCAGGTTAGAAATCTAGAGGTCATCATGGACTCAGACTTAAATTTCCACAGTCACATTAAGTCAATTACATCATCTGCATTTTATCACCTTAAAAATATTTCCAGAGTCAAAGGAATAATGTCTCAACCAGACTTAGAGAAACTTATTCATGCTTTTATCTCCAGCAGGTTAGATTACTGTAACGGCCTGCTCACTGGTCTCTCAAAACGAGGGTTAAGACAGCTGCAGCTTATTCAGAACGCTGCTGCTCGGGTTCTAACTAACACCAGGAAGTACAACCACATCAGTCCAGTTTTAAAATCTCTGCCCTGGCTTCCTGTTGCTCAGAGAATAGACTTTAAAACAGCACTGGTTTACAAGTCTCTTAGTGGTTTCGCACCAGAATATATTTCTGAAATGCTAGTAGCTTATGAGCCTCCTCGGACTCTGAGAACATCTGGAACAGTCCTTCTGCTCGTGCCCAGAGTTAGAACTAAACAGGGTGAAGCAGCGTTTAAGTTTCATGCAGCAAAACCTGGAACAGCCTCAACTTTAACAATGTTCAAGGTGAGGTTAAAAACCTTCCTCTTTAGCTCCGCCTACACTACAACTTAAAGTGTTTTATTTGCACTCTTCTTTTGTAATGCTTTTAATTTTTCTTATGTTTCTAAATCTAAATATTGTAAATTGTCTTTTATTCCTGTAAAGCACTTTGAGTTACCCAGTGTATGAATTGTGCTATATAAATAAAATGCCCTTGCCTTGCCTTTTGTGCATATTACTTATTAAATGAATAAACTGGACTTGACACTGGTCTTATTTCATATCTATACCTTGGGTATCTCTCTATTACACATTCTCTCCCAGGACCAGTGAGCTGCAGGTGCACAGGTGTTGAGACAAGAGAAATCTCTGTTTTTTGTGTAATTATTAACACTAAATCATACTGAATTCATTGGTCAGCAATTTTGCCAAGCATTAGCCTAAATTAGACAATGCTAAAGTTGTATAACTGGCCCCATATTCTCTTGCGCTGCCTCTTAAAAGTCTACTGCTACTCGCATACTTCCAGTCACCATCTTTGCAAGTCTGACAGCTGCTGTCAAACCTTTAGTATTATGAACAGTAATGACTATTACTGACTGCAGTTTTGGTGAATTTAAATAAATGAAGATAACCAAGTTAATTAAAATTTACACTTGATGTTAAAGTTTCGGTTTAACATTATGTGAGGTGAATTCTTAATGTGGACAAAAATTTGAATGACAAATTAGTAGAAACATGACTGTAGCAATTGATAAAAAGTTATTTGAATATGTTATGAGATTAATATGGGAAAAATGCAAAAAACCAAAATGATTTATTGTATTTATTGAGCACCTGGTGGTGAAACTGAGTTCTTTATAGACAGTATGGAACAAATCTATTAGGAATGAGCAAGTACAGCATTATCTGTATCTGTAATTTTGTATTTGTTTTAGTTTCACCCTTTTGAATGTCATTAAACCTGCTGACAACGCACTTCGGTCTGCAGAGTCTTGATATAAGAAAGGTGTCATTTAGACCATTTAGTCCTAGCCATTGCACCAGACGTGCATCAGGACAGCACAGTGAAATGACGGCATCCACATCGGAGTCTCCGCGGTTATCCGTCTGTGACTAGAGTGAATCTTCGCTGACCACTACTACGGCTCAAACAGCAGAGTTCCAGCAAATGTCACCTCATCAACACAACTATGCCCGACAAAGCTCCATCCATCAAGGCTTCGTCTAAGGCTCCGTCAATGGACAGCAAGCCATGCAACGCAACATCCGTCAAGCTTTATCCAGCAAAGCAGCATCCTACAGAACCCGGTCTGAAGCTGGGTCCATAGTGTCCTGTAGCAGCCAAGGCAAGAGCAAAAGCTGAGGAAGCAAAAGCCCACCTCAACTTTGCAGAAAAATAAATGATTTTTAAATTAGAAAAAGCTAGACTTGAAGCATTTATTGAACTGTTACAGCAGGAAAATGATTTAGCTTCAGCCATAGCAGTAGCAGAGGCAGTGAGGCAGCTGTTACCTCACAGTTAGATGCACAAAGTGACCCCACTCCTTCCAAAACAGCCGAGCGCACCAAACATTTTGTCATAACTCAAGCCTCATTTGTGGACAATAAAAAAAGTCGTCCTTTAGAGCCATTACAAAACAATGACACTAAAATGCAATTCAAACAGGAACACACTAGTAATAAGTTATCACATCCCAGTGGAGAAAATAACAATAACTATTTAACTCCACATGCTTCTCTTCCAAATGCCAACTATTCCCAGTATATTCCAGCTAGCGCCTTTTCTAATCCCGTAAAACCTGACAATACTAGCAGGTTCCACAAGGTGTCAGCATCCACACATTGCAATCCTTACCAGGAGTCTAGGGACAGTAATGTAAGTGACTTTATTAGGTACTACTTGCAGAGAAAAGTTGCCGGGCTTCTACAGTTTAATGACAAACCTCAAAGCTTCAGAGCATGGAAGCGCTTTTTCAACAACGCAATCAGAGGGTCGCTTGTCCGCAACTTTGAAAGGAAAGAGGAAATGAAAGAGCATTTCATGAATGATGTTTTGTTAACAACTCACTGCTCGGAGTCCTCATGCGATTTAGGAAAGAAGCAGTTGCGTTTACTGCAGACATTGAGCAAATGTTTAATTGCTTCAACGTTTGTCAGGAGGACAGGAACTAGGCTACTTACACTTCTTGTGGTTCCGTGACAATGACCTCTCCAATGACATTACAGAGTACCGCATGACTGTTCATGTCTTTGGGAACAGCCCTTCTCCAGCGGTCACTATATATATCTTGCATCAGTCTGTTCTGCGCTGTGAGTTTGATCCAGATATTCAGCAGTTTGTCACAAGAGACTTCTATGTTGGATGATGGATGATGGGCTCAAATCCCTACCTACTGTCGAAAAGGCTGTGTCTCTTTTGCAAAGAACCCGTGACACACTTGCAAAATTAAACTTGAGACTACACATTGCAACCAACAGAAAGGAAGTCTTGGAAGCCTTTCCGTCCCAGGACCACGCAAAAGACCTAAAAGAGTTAGATTTTGAAGCCGATTCTGTCCAAATGCAACGCAGTCACGGCCTTCTTTGGGACATAAAAAAAGACTTTCACTTTTAAGACATCAGATGAGATTAAATCTTTCACTAGCCGAGACGTTCTATCAACATTAAATAGCTTTTATGATCCGGTAGGCTTCGTAGCGCCAGTCACTATACAGGAAAAGTCTATTCTCCTCGAACTCACTCTCGAGAACGGAGGCTGGGATGCTCCATTGCCTTCAAAAATGGAAGAAATGTAGACACTTTGGAAAGACTCACTCAAAGAACTGTTTAAGGTGTCAATTCTTAGACTGTACACAGAAATCTCATTGTTGCAAAGAAAGAATTTGTGCGTTTTCTCCATAGATTGTAAATAAACATGGATGTAAACCGCCCATTTGTCTCGTATTTACCGATATTGTCATTATGACAGGGCAATAAAATGGCTGTTACATCGGGGCTTTTTAGCTTTTACTCCATAGTAAAACAAATAGTTTTTAGATAGCATAAGCAGACAAATAAATCAAAAATCCCCCCTTTCCCCCCAGAGTTGTCACGTAGTAAAAACTTAGCTCTAGAGACCAGAGCCATCTTTTGTACCAGGATGTATAAATGATTATTACACTTGTAAAGTCGCCATTGGTTTTCTCCTTATATTTCGGCTTTTGGAGCCTGCACTCTGGTGGACGGCGGTATATTGATGTATTTCACTGTATTCCGCCAGTATGGCGGCACCCTTACGTGAGGACCATTTAGGAGGTTCCAAGAGAGACACTTGATTTTCTCTGACGCCTCCACTAAGGCCATAGCAGCAGTAGCCTATCTTAGAGTTACAGACACAGTAGGAAACTGTCAAGTTGGCTTTGTGATGGGTAAAGCAAAATTAGCTCCACGCCCTGATCAGACTATCCCAAGATTAGAGCTTAGTGCCGCTGTGTTAGCAGTAGAGCTTGCAGATCTAAACTCAGATGAACTAGACATTGAACTAGACAACACCATGTTTCATACGGACAGTTAAGTTTTTTTAGGTTATACATATAATGACACACATACATTTTATGTCTATGTTAGCAATTGTGTAAACAGAATCCGCCAGTCATCTCAGCCCAGTCAGTGGCATTACATAGCCATTAGTCAGTAACTTGTCAATCACGACACTCGTTCTGTTCCTGCTTACCAACTGTAGCTCACCGGCCCAGACATTTTGCTTCAGAATCTTTTCCCCTGGCACATATAACCTTGTTGAACCCAGCACTGACTCAGATGTCAGACCGTATGTATCCACGCTCAAAACAACTTCCTCCACCAACCAACTCGGCATTCAGAGATTTACGAAGTTTTCTTCCTGGAAGTCACTCAACCGTGCACTCGCTCGTTTACTGCATATAATTCACAACTTCAGTTCATCCTCAAGCAAACCCAAACAGTGCAAAGGTTGACACTACTGTGAAACAGGACTTACTGTAGCTGAGTTTAATCAAGCACAAGATGTTATAATTCGATCAGTGCAACAAGAGGTGTATAATGACAACATAAAGTGTGTACAAAAACAAGGAAAACTTCCCAAAACCAGTCCTTTAAAGAACTTAGACCCCTTCTTTGATGAAAATGGACTCTTGCGAGTAGGTTTAGCATTGCTATCTCATATCTAAACCAAAATGAAAAGAACCCTCTTATTGTCCCTGGTTGTCATCATGGAGCAGCACTTCACATAAGGCACCATCATGAACAAACTCATCACCAAGGTTGCCTGTTCACAGAAGGAGCTGTTCGAGCTGCAGGATGGTGGATTGTAGGAGGCATAAGAAAGGTTAGTGCAATCATCTTCAACTGCACAACTTGCAGAAGACTTCGTCTTCGTCTCATTATACAGAAAATTTCTGACCTCCCGCCAGACCGTCTCTCTACAGACCCTCCACAAACGTAGCATGGATGTGTTTTGTCCGTGGTGTGTGTCTTCAAAAAGAAACAGGGGACATGTTATTCAGAACAAAAGTTGGGCTGTACTTTTCACTTGCTTAAGTATAAGTGCAGTTTACATTGAAGTAATTGAATCACTTGACACATTGCGTTTCAATAATGCACTCGGCGGTTTCTAGCTGTCAGGGGACCTGACAAAACTATTCGATCTGATAGAGGCACAAACTTTGTCAGCGCATGTAACAAACTCAAAATTCATTTAAACATGGACAATACAGCTATACAAACCTACTTGAAAGAAGAGGAATGTACATGGATCTTTAATCCACCAGACGCTTCCCACTTCGGCAAATTGTGGGAAAGGATAATTGGTCTTGCACGAAGAATATTGGACACAATGTTTTTCCACCTCAAAAACACTAAACTCATTCATGATGTTCTTGTCACCTTCATGTTGGAAGTGTCAGCTATTATAAATGCTAGGCCCTTTTTTTCTGTTTCGGTGGACCCTAGTGACCCATTTATTGTAACCCCAGAAACTCTGCTCACACAAAAATCATCTCCACTTCAAGCACCATCAGGAAACTTTTCAGTGGCAATCCTTTACGAGCATCAGTGGCGGCAGGTCCAGCATCTGTCGAGCACTTTCTGGGACAAGTAGAGGAAAAAATAACTGCCACACCGCAAATGGCACGCCGACCAACCAAATATAAACCAGGGAGTACTGATGTGCTCAAGGACAGTTAAATACCCAGAAACGAATGGCCTCTTGGACTCGTAACTCAGGTGTTTCCTTCTAAAGACAGTAAAGTCCGCACCGTAGAGGTCAAGGTTGCTAAATCGGATGGTACAAAGGTTTTCACTAGACCAATCTCAGAGGTTGTTGTATTAGTGTTTCTTAGTGGTGTTTAATCACGCCAGGTGGGGAGTGTTCTGTTATGGTAAAGTTAATATGGTTTGGGAGTTGTTAAGCAAATGTTTATACTGCCATCTAGTGATCATTCTAGGTACTACAGTTAGAAGAGCATCTGTTTTTTAATAAAACTTTATTGTACGGAAGTAACAGTAGTACGACAAGAGCCCACGTTGCCCGCTTACAGTTCATGGCGTCTTTTGACAAATAGTACTGCACACGCCTTATGTTTAAGATTGTATCGACAGTATGTATCAAAAATATAAGTTCGTACTTTGTTTTCTGAAAGAAATATTGTTTAGAAATGTATTATTTGTTTGTAATGTGGAGGAATGTCACATGTTAATTAGCCGCTATTAGCGCGGCCGTTGAAATGACGTACTTAGAGCACACTCTACGATGTTTGTACATGGATAATGTGTCTCGCTGTATCAATGGAGTCTTTTGAGTTATTTTATGTAATACATATGCATATTTTGATTGTAATTTTGTCTTTCCTTTAGTTTCACCCTTTTGAATGTCATTAAACCTGCTGACAACGCACTCCGGTCTGCAGAGTCTTGATATAAGAAAGGTGTTATTTAGACAGTCCTAGCCATTGTACCAGACGTGCATCAGGACGGCACAAGCATATCTCCAGTAAAGCTGCAAATATGGTCCGGGGTGAGGCTTGTCCTGTCCTGCAACTAAGTGTCCTGTAGTAATTTCTTCCTTACAACCAAAAGTGCTTCATTGGTGGGTATGCAGGTAAAGGGTGATGTGACATCAAAAGAGTCTCATCTGTGTCTAGTTGTAGAGTTTTGATTTTGTTAGTACGTACAAGGCTACATACATAAAAGGCTTTTGAATTTATCATTTTTATTTATATTATTTTGAGAGATCTACAATGTCTAATAAAATACTTAATTTGGGGCAAATGTCAGATAACCTAATGAAGTGACTGGAAGTTTTGCTGTCTCCTTTAAAGAAATGATTACTAAATAGCCTTTTACAGTCCAAGAGTTTTCATTTGAAGAGGTGGGTATATGTATGAATAAAAACTTTGAGCAGTCTGTAGATAAAGTATTCATTTAATTAATTTGTCTATAATTGTTACATTGAGCAACATGCTATTACATTAACAGAAAAAGTGTATTACTATTGGGCTGCTATCAGTGCTTCTCTGTCTCGTCTCATCTTGTCCTTTTAATATTTTCTCTTATTTCTTGACTCCACTGCTGGCTGGACTACTAAGAACCAAAAATGGATCTGATTATCTGGTCTCTGAGCACAATTGACACAATTTTTTTCACAAAAAAAGGGTGCACTGGGGAAACCCATTTGTTTTTTTTCTGGTTGGACTTATGATAGAGGGGTCCCTGCTCATTGATCTGGGGACTGCCTTAAACTATCGGAAAATTTGTAAGACAGCTACCTTAAATCTACCCAGCCGCTGTCTACTGAAATGAAGCAGTGCTTCTGTGATGTGAGTGACAGACTCAAGGGATTACAACAGAGAGACGCACTGTCCGAGGAGCTGACTGACATCTCAGCACGGACTGTGGAAAGAGTAAACAACAACTTAATGTATATGAAGGGGTTACATCCAGAGAAAAGTGGACACCATCTTGAGAGACCGTTGAGCTACTACATGGTTTTACGGGTCTGAACATGGATGTGGAAACATCAAGGTTACTCCACGAAATGTACACACACACACTTAACTGACGCTGAGAACCAGAACTGATTGATTATGATCCGGACAAATTACCAAAGATCAAAACATATAAACTACAAATTTTCTTATCTTATCCTCTGGACACCTCCCGTACTCCCCAAGGACAAGGTCACTGTGTTCATTCCAGCAGCAGCCTTAACTCCGCCCAGAGGCCTTGGACATCCGCCACTTGACACCCATCTGACTCTTTACTCTTATGCCCTCTCCCCACAACGAAGCCATGAAAAAAATTCTTTCACGTGACCACGTGTGCTGTTATCCTGCTATTGTCTGATGTCTCTGTATGTGTAAAATAGGTAGGTGTGAAATCTAGTTGCATTGTACTTGTACATGTGTAATGACAAATAAATAAATCTATAAGGGTTTGGCTGCAAGTAAAATAAAAACAAACCAAAAAATTATTAAACTGTGACAAAGTAAGCTGACCAAAACATATTTAATTAGCAGTCTAGATGTTTTTAATGCTTACTATTACAAACCTGATTCCCAAAAAGTTGGGATACTGTTCAAATTGTGAATAAAAACGAAATGCAATGATGTATTGAATTTTCAAATTTTAATATTTTATTCAGAATACAACATAGAGGACATATCTACGGAGCCCCTCTGGTCACACTATGTCAAAAAATATATATATATGTAACTAAGTCGTGGCCTCAAGATAAGTGAATATAAAAGGAGAATGCACAATGGAGCAGCTTTTCTCCCGAAAGCATGCACGCTAACTCTGCCACCCATAAGGCTCATACATACAGCCAAATAGAGGTACCGTGACCTAAGCCTAGAACGCCCTCTGCTGACGTTTTATCGTAGGCTACACAGACATGCTTTTCCAAAATGTCAAACACTTCAATAAATAATAAACCAGTCTGCACACTACTGTAGACTATCTTAAAATCATAATCAGAAATACTTTATTGATCTTTATTGATAACGATAACCCAGGGGACAATTGTTGTGTCACAGTTGATGTGCACATCAAGACATTTAAAGAAATATAAATAATAATATAAGTTGGTAAATAAACAAGTAGCATATACACATGTAAAAAGTATAAATATATGCTATAAAGTATAAATAAGAGTTATAAAGGACCATGGATATGCAGCCTACAAGATTTACATTACTGTATTAACAGAATTGAATTGATTGTGATGAACAGTACTAGTAAATAAATAGAAGCAGAACTGCAGCAAACTATATTACACTGAATATTAAAACAGATAATATTGCACAGAATGTGAAGTATTACATTGCACTACAGTACAGGGTCCATTTAAATAACAAAGGTTATTGATATCAATAAAGATCAATAAAGTATTTCTGATTATGATTTTAAGATAGTCTATAGTAGTGTGCAGACTGGTTTATTAATTATTGAAGTGTTTCACATTTTGGAAAAGCATGCCTGTGTAGCCTACGATAAAACGTCAGCAGAGGGCGTTCTAGGCTTAGGTCACGGTACCTCTAGTTGGCTGTATGTATGAGCCTTATGGGTGGTAGAGTTAGCGTGCATGCTTTCGGGAGAAAAGCTGCTCCATTGTGCATTCTCCTTTTATATTTATTCATATTTACTTATCTCGTGGCCACGACTTAGCTTATCTCGTGGCCACGACTTAGCGTATCTCGTGGCCACGACTTAGTTACATATATATATTTTTTTTTACATAGTGAGACCAGAGGGGCTCCGTAAAAATGTAATGCCAAAATATTTGGCATTACATTTTGGATTTCTCTCAACATTTGTCTATGTTGTATTCTGAATAAAATGTTGAATTTTATTTTCTTAGCCAGCTAAGGGGGCCTGATCATGGACAGTATTATAAACCACCAGACCTTATCCCCAAAGCCACAGATTTAATTTTCTTTCCTGGACACACTGGACACTGTTATAGACCACCAGCCCTAACCTCATGAGACACAGAACACATTTTCTTAGCCTGCTGAGGGAACCTCAGTTTGGAAAACCTTATAAACTACCAGCCCTAAGCTCCAGAGCCACAGAGAACACATTTTCTTATCTCCCTAAAGGGGCCTGATCCTGGACAGCATTATATAAACTAAAAGACGTGAAATCTAGAGCCACACTTCACATTTTCTTAAACAGCTAAGGGGGCCTGAGCCTGGGCAGCATTATTTACCACCAGACCTGACCTAAAATTAATGAACTAATATTTTAAAATGGTAAATTCATGTTTCTTTTATATTATGATTAATACATTTCACATAAACGTAACATAACACATAAATTTAAATTTTCAAAAGAAGTATGCTCATTTTAAACCATTTTGAAGAACAAATACTGTAGATTTGTGAAAAGTTAATGAAGATAATTTTAATCTGAGAAAATTTGACTTACTTTACTAAAAATAATGTAAAATGTGTTTATAAATGATATAAATGAGCACCTTTAATGAATGCCACTATAACTAGTAATTTCAGTTTGTAGAACAGCCCTTAAGCGTGTGTGTGTGTATAGGTGTGATCGTTCAGGGTTGTGTTGTCAGAAGGACATTTGGAGTTCACCTACCATTTCTATTTTGTCTTATTTTTCCTGCGTCTAAAGCTGCACATAATAAACGTTTTTAACTGAGATGCAGCAATAGAGTTGAATGCTCAATGTAGTTTATCATGTAGTCAATTAAAGTCAAGAAAGTAACTCAAGAGAAACAATGGGTTAATCTTTTTATTTCATTTCAAGACACAGTATATTTGAACATAAACGTAAATGAATCCAATTAAATTAAGAATATAGCACGTCTCCTACTTGAAAAAGTCACTAATGTGTTGTATGTGAACAGTTGGTGCCAGCTTAAAAATGTTCTGTGTTAATTTCAATTAAAAAGTAGGGCACAAATCCTGAAACCCTAGTGGAAGGGATTGGACGAAAGCTCGCGGAAAGGCCAAAGATCCTGGTGTAATTCTAATGCCATGTGAATTATATTAGAGCACATCATCAGAGAGCTAGAGATCATTTGGTGTACTCCTGGTGGATATGTTGGTCCTACTAAGCTGACTAACAGAAATATGTTTCTTTAATCTTGGGAAATGTTTTACCATTATTGCTCTAAAGTAGTTCTGAAACTTTCTTCCAACAAATGTATAGAACAATGGACTGATGCAGAAGTAACTATGGGCCAAAGTCTGAGTGACCTTGAGCACATTTCTCCATCGTGCCCTGTCGGCTGGGTTTGGAGCCTTTTCAAACATCAGCATTGCTATGTTGAAGGGGGTCCAGCAAGTAAAAAACAACAGGACAATGACAAATATTAACCTGACTGTCTTGAACTTAGTGACTATCTGAGATGAAAGCACAGTAATGGTGATCCGAACATAGCAGTAGACAATAACAAGCAGTGGAAGGAGGAAGAATAGGAAAAGCTGGATGTTAAAGCGTATTGACCTGAGCAGTGTATCATCAAATGCGGACGTATTTTCTTGGCAGAATATTTTGTTGTCCACAAGACGAGTAAAAGAATTGTGTAAGATCATAGTATTGATGCAGGCCAAGCTGCTGACGATCCAGACCACGGTGCAGGACACCACCGCATAGCCCTTACTCCTCATCCTGGACGCACTGATGGAGTACACCACCGAAAGGTGTCGGTCAAAGGTTAACAGAGCCAGAAAGAGCACAGAACTGTAGAACCCCAGGTAATAGACACTGCCCACAATCTTACACATGGCCCTGCCAAAGATCCAGTTTGACAAGTGCAGATTGACACCCCAAAACAGCATACTGCTCATGAAGATCAGCGAGGAGAGCACCAGGTTCAACAGCAGGATGTTGGTCACAGTGGTCAGCTTCTCAAACCTAAATGAGAGGATGACAAGACTTTAAATGCATGCTCTACATAGTTAGTCTTATTTATTTATTCTATGGGCCACATAGAGCTACAGGTGACTGCTGGGCAAGAGGCAGTTTCAAACTGAACAAACTCTCTTTAAATGATATATCGACTTCCAATCCCACTCTGTGATTCCCATGGGACATGTCACAGTCTTTGGACAGTGAGGAAAACAAGATCAAATAGAGTCCACTTTAGGATATAACTCCTTGGGATTGGTCAAAACACATTGTTCCTTTAGAACAGGTTAATTAAACAACAACAAAGAGAACAAAGTGAAATAATTTTTCAATTAAGGCAGTGTTTTAACTCATAACAAGTTAAACTAACAACATTTAGTATGGTAGTTCAATAAATCTTTACTCTAGCATTCTTTTCATATTTTGAACATACAATTTAAGGGTTTGGTGAAGCCATTTATTGTCAAACAATTGTGTTACTCTTTTTAAATAATAATGACAACAGAAACTACCCAAATGACCCTAATCAAAAGTTTACATACCACAGTTCTTAATACTGTATATTGCCACAGTTAACATCTATGACAGTTTGAAGTCTTTTGTGGTAGTTGTGGATGAGGCTCTTTATTTTCTAAGATGATAAAACTGCCCACTCTTCTTGGTAAAAAAGCCTCCAGTTTCCATAAATTCTTGGGCTGTCTTGCATGAACGGCACCTTTGAGATTCCCCCAGAGTTGTTCAATGATTTTGAGATCAAGAGAAAGAGATGGCCATTCCAGAACCTTCACTTTATGCTGCTGTAGCCAATGACAGGTCGGCTTGGACTTGTGTTTTGGATTGTGTTTTGGATTGTTGGAACGTCCAAGTACGTCCCATGCGCATCTTCCGAGCTGATGAGGGCAAATTTTCCTCCAATATTTTCTGATAACATGCTGCATTCATATTGCCATCCATTTTGTCCAAGTTTCCTGTGCCTTTGTAGCTCACACATCCACAAAACATTAGTGTTCCACCTCCAATTTGTTTCACAGTAGGAGTGGTACCTTTCATTATAGGCCTTGTTGTCTCCTCTCCAAATGTAACTTTTATGGCCAAAAAGTAAAATTTTGGTCTGATCACTCCAAATGACTTTGTTCTATATGTTTTGAGGCTTGTCTCCATCTTGAAACAGCCACACACCCTTTTTTCAGAGATTCCTGTATTTCCGCTTGTTATACCTTTTTCTGCAGATCCTTTTACAATTGTTTTGAAAATTTCCCCATCAGAATACAGAACTGTTAGTGCAGCACTTGATTAAAAAAATTGCAAGGGTCTGTCAGGAGCCTAGAAATGCAGTTTTATATACACACACACTGATTACAAGCAATCAGATCACACAGGTGTGGATGGTTTCCTTTAGTAGCCATTCAAACCTATTTGTCTCAACTGATGGCCAAAATCCTAACCCTAACCTTTTATCAGGGTAATTTGGGTAGTTTCTGTTGTCGTTATGATTTATATAGCGTAAACAAACTTGTTTTATAATTAATGTATTTACCCAATGGCTCACTATAACTGAAATAAAAGAATTTGTAATATCATTCATATTCTTTAAAAAAATGGCCCAAAAAATAAAGTGCAGCTGTTTATTATTTACAGAGCTCAACTTTTTTCACATTTTGTTATGTTAAAGCCTTATTTCAAAATGCATTCAATTAAATATTTGCCTCAGAGTCATACAAACAATTAGCCTGGTTCTACCAGACTCTCGTACATTTCATTTGTACAGAGAGTCTGGCCTCGCTCCATTGACAAGCGTTTACTTCCTTGTATGCGGGAACTCTGTTGAAGTTTAAAACTATTGGATCTGCCCAGAGTCACTCAGGATCTGCCATAGCCAATCGCTAACGTGTGGTCGTGACGTATGTCATGCGCCGAAACCGACTGGAAACAACAAGTCACTCCCTCTGTTCGCTGATTGGTCCTACAAAAAATTGATTTCTGGAAACCTAAGAATATACAGCGATCCCAGACTAAGTACTAAAGCGAAATGAAATTGAGCGGAAGTACGTAGGAGGGCGGAGCCAGGCTAACAAACAATACCCTATAATGACAACATCAAAGAAGATTGTTTGAAATCTTTAATGAAATGAAATTTATAAAAAAAAAATTAATAAAAAAATGCACATGTACATAAGTATTTACAGCCTTTGCTCAATACTTTGTTGAAGCACCTTTGGCACTAATTACAGCCTCAAGACTTTTTGAGTATAACGCTACAAGCTTGGCAGACCTATTTTTGGATAGTTTCTCCCATTCTTCTTTGCAGAACCTCTCAAGCTCCATCACGTTGGATGTTGAGCGTAATTGCACAAACATTTTCAGAGCTCTCCTGAGATGTTCAAATGGGTTTAAGTCTGGGCTCTGGCAGGACCACTCAAGGACATTTACAGAGTTGTTCTGTAGCCACTCTTTTGTTATTATGCCTGTGTGCTTAAGGTCGTTGTCCTGTTGGAAGATGATCCTTCGCCCCAGTCTTAGGTACAGAGTGCTTTGGAGCATGTTTTCATCAAGGATGTCTCTGTACATTGCTGCATTCATCTTTCCGTTAATCCTGACTAGTCTTCCAGTTCCTGCCGCTAACATTGCCACATCATGATGCTGCCACCACCATCCATTACTGTAGGGATGGTATTCACCAGGTGTTGAGGGGTGCCTGGTTTCTTGAAGAAATGACGCTTGCTATTCAAGAGTTAAATCTTTGTTTCATCAGACCAGAGAATTTTGGTTTCTCATGGTCTGAGAGTCCCTCAGGTGCCTTTTTGCAAACTCCAGACGGGCTAACATGTGCCTTTTACTGAGGAGTGGTGGCTGGAAGCCACTCTACATACAGGCATAGTTCTGGAATGTGCTCCTCTTTCCACAGAGATACACTGGAGCTCTGTCAGAGTGAACATCGGTTTCTTGGTCACCTCCCTGACTTAAGCCCTTTTCTCCCAGTTGCTCAATTTGGCTATGCAGGAAGAGTCTTGGTGGTTCCATATGCAATGCTGCAGAAATCTTTCTGTACCCTTCCCCAGATCTGTGCATCGATACAATCCTATCTAGGAGGTGTACAGACAATTCATTAGACTTCAGGGCTTGATTTGTGCTCTAACATGTACTGTTAATTGTGGGACATTATATAAACAGGTGTGAGATATACAACATCTCACACCTGTGAATCTTCATCATGAAGAGGATTCATTGCACACTCGATAAGGCTGTGGAAGATCACCCTTGAGGCCAATTGCACAAATGTCAAATGTGGCATATACCAAGGAGAGGCTTTTTTCCCACTGCTGTTCTGAATAGGTCTGAACCAGTGACTGTATAAAATATGGATGTCTACTGCCCATTGCTCCCCTATTTAGTTTAGTTTAGTTTATTGGTTAGTTGACAGGGACCATGTGCAAACACATTGATCTAACAAAAGAAAAGATGAAAAAAAAGGTTTGAGTAAAAGCATCTGGACTTCGTTTTCAAGGTGAAGACGTTTCGTCTCTATTCCAAGAGACTTTTTCAATTCTGAGTTCAACTGGTAAGAGAGCTGAGCTTATATCTCTAAAGGGAGGAGTTTCCCCTGAAACCAAACCTGATGGGCCAGGTTGTTGTGTTGTTGGTCATTAAAGGGAGGTGTGACTCCATATGTGAGAGTCGTTAAGGCTCCGAAGCGTCGTTGGTGACATTGCTCCATACAGGCGCAAGGTGGTAAGTGTCACTGAGCCATACATACGCAGAGTCATTAATGATCCTGCTCCATTCAGGTGCAGTGTCGTTAGTGTCATAGTTCTAATCAGGTGTTGTGTTGGTTGTTCTAAGGTGGGGCTCTTTAGTTTTAGGTTTGAGAACACTGTTGTAAATACTAGGCAACATGAATCTGAGGCCACCTCCTCTGTTCAACGAAGGCTTTTCCATTTTCACAAAAATGGCTTCCTTCACCCCTCTCTCAAACCATCTGGCCTCTCTGGCCAAAATTCGGACATTGCTGTCCTCAAAGGAATGTCCTTTGTCTTTGAGGTGGAGGTGGACTGCAGGCTCAGGTTCTCCAGGATTGGCTCTTCTGTGCTGATACAACCTCTTGTGAAGCTGTTGTTTAGTTTCACCGACATAACTGTCACTGCACTCTTCACTGAACTGAACTGCATAAACTACATTACTCTGTTTGTGGGGATCTTGTCTTTAGGATGAACCAGTTTTTGACGCAGCGTGTTACCTGGTTTAAAGTGGACTGGAATGTTGTGTTTGTAGAAAATCCTTTTAAGTTTTTCAGATAAACCAGACACATAAGGGATAACTACACCCTTCCCTTTTGTCCCTGGTTCCTGTCTGTTAGATTTCTGTGTCCTCTTGGTTTTGTTGAAAGTCCATTTGGGGTATCCACAGTCTCTCAGAGATTTACGAATGTGTTGTTCTTCTTTTCATTTACCTTCTGATGTTGTGGGCACCTCTTGTGCTATGTGCTGAAGAGTCCTGATGACTCCCAGCTTGTGCTGCAGTGGGTGGTGGGAATCAAACACCAAATATTGATTTGTGTGTGTAGGCTTCCTGTGAACTTCTACTTGGAGAGTTCTGTCTTCACAGATAACCACTGCACAGTCTAAGAACGCCAGGCGGTTGTTTATGGCATCTTCACGGGTGAACTTGATGCTCTTGTCCACTGCATTGATGTGTTCTGTGAAGGCTTCTACTTCCTGGGTTCTGATTTTGACCCACGTGTCATCAACATATCTGAACCAGTGACTGGGCACTGCACCTGAGAAAGAGACCAGCGCTCTCCACTTCCTCCATGTACATGAGTTCAAATGTTATTTGAACTCAGAATTGACAAAGTCTCTTGGAATAAAGACGAAACGTCTTCACCTTAAAAACAAAGTCCAGATGCTTTTACTCAAACCTTTTTTTCAAGATGCCCTGGATGGCTGAGAACCTCCACAGAAAAGAAAAGATGCTTTACACCAGATTTAGCTGAAGCCAATTTCCATCTGCAGTTCCTAGGTAGATAAAGCATTAAAATACAATACAATGCATGCATAAAAAATCAATAACCCCCCAAAATTAGCATTCACACTTCAACCTAAGCTATTCACAGTACAACTTAACATTCAACTTTCTAACAATGCTACAGTAAACTAACCTAAAACCTTACAAAATACCATAAACATAATCAGTGCTGACATAACTGGGTTTCTAACAATTCTTTTTTAACTTTATGAGAAAAGGCTCTCAGGTCAGAGGACAGTTTCAGACGATCTGGGAAATTGTTCCATTGATTAACAGCTTTAAATGAGAAGGATGTCTGTGCAAATGCAGAGCTTCTTTTGGGTAATCTACAGTCGTTTTGACTCGTGGACCTAGTTGTCCTAGAAGTCTGTTCTGAGCAGAGCTGTACATATCGCTTCAGTGGTGGAGGTGCACTGTTATTAAGGATCTAAAATTTTATTGTACATTTGAGTACACAATTAGATTCTCAAAATTTTGCATTTTTAACCAACTAAAAATTTGACAATGATGATGTCTTAATCTTTTTTTCTAATACTTTTACAGCTTGGTTATAAAGCAATTTTAATGGTTTTAATGTTGCCTCACTTGTTTGAGACCGACAGGAAATACAATAGTTAAAATGAGAGACAATCATTGCATCCAGATATAGTTTTGCTGCATCAAGAGTGAGCATTTGTAAAATATGTCTAAAAATTTAAATATTGTAAGTATTAGACTTTTTTTTTACATGCTTTTAAAATCCAAATGTTGGTTCTTAATAACTCCTAAGTATTTATATTCATCTACTACTTTGGTCTTTTTATCCTTTACAAAAATACATGGAAAAGTCATTGATTTTCTAGTTTTTGTGAAATACATTGCCGCTGTTTTATTTATGTTCAGTAAAAGGGAAGCAGAGGTGAGCCAATCTGAAATGTTATTTGTGACCTTGGTTAATTTTTTAGCCATACTTGTAGCATAATTTCCATGCAGATAAATTACAGTATCATCTGCATACATCTGAACATCTACCTCGCCTCACACTGAATGGAGATCGTTAATATCAGGTGTCTCAAACTCACGGCCCAGGGGCCAACTGCGGCCCGCAAGACGTTATTTTGCGGCCCCGCAGGACGATATGAAAATGTATTATTTAATGCTAGTGCACCCTAACCCTAACCCTAACCCTAACCCTAAGTTTTATATGATTGGCATGTTACCACGTTGTGTGTGGAAGGTTCCTTTTTGTGCAAGCTGGAACTGAACCAACCTACCATCACAGTGGACTATATGGCTCCTGGGGGCGGGCCATCGGCTGGGCTTGATGCAGGCAGAGAAACATTTAACAACTATGGAGGAGCCCGTGTAACATCACATACCATCATAAAATTACTGCTTCTTACTGTGTTTGAAATGAATATGTTTGACCTTGAGCTGGACAAATTCATTGTTACCGGCATTAGATTTGGCATCATTCGTCATCATTGTATTTTGTTTTTTCATCATTTGAAATTAATTGATTTGTTTAAAAGTTAATGGCATTTTGACCGCCACTATCCATGCAGATTTGTTATCATGACAAATCTGCAAATTAACGCCGATGTTATGTTGACAATATCACCGAGGGGAGTGGACATCTAATTAGGCCACTCAGCCAGCTCATTCATGTTCTTCAATATTCCATTTAAGTTCAGAATAGCTCAGGTTCAGAATAACCCATTGATGTTAAAGAACTGCTAGTAATGAAGTTTGAGAGAATTTAACAAAGCTTTTTTTGTGGAATACCTGATCCGGCCCAGCCTCACCCAGACTCTGCCTCCTGCAGCCCCAAGTAATTTGAGTTTGAGCCCCCTGGTTAATATTGAGTGTAAACAGCAGTGGTCCAAGAACAGAACCCTGAGGAACACCTATGTCACAAGCTTTTGATGTAGACAGTTACTGTTGACTTGCACACACTGTACGCGATCGCTCAGATTTGATTTGATCCACTGCAATGCACTGTGAGACTGATTGTAATGACTCAGCTTCTCAAGCAGCACTGCGTGGTTGACCATGTCAAAAGCCTTACAAAAGTCCAAAAACACAGTGCCCACAAACCCCTCCCTTGTCCAATTTTGTTTTTACCAATTCAATAAAATAGCAGCATGCAGTTTCAGTAGAATAATTCTTCTAAAGCCAAATTGCATTAGATGCAGCAGATTATTATTGTTTAGGTGTTCTGATAGCTGTTCTGTTATTACTTTCTCAATGACCTTAGAGATAACAGGAAGTATGCTGATAGGTCTATAATTGCATACTTCATGTTTGTTGCCAGTCTTGAAAACTTGCTTTACGACTGCACATGTTCTCGTCAATTGATTTATTTGTCATATAAGTAATAGAAGTTATAAAAGTCTCTTTATGTTTTTTTTTATTGTATTGTCAAGCCCCCAAATGTATTTTACTTTAAATTCATTGGTTGTTTGGAGCTTCATACAATTTGAATTATTTTCAAAAGTTGGGCCAGATGCTTGATTATTGGAGCAGTTGGGATGTTTACAAACAGTGTTGGTCATCTGTTATGGGAATTCCATTAATATTGTATATTATGCTCTCACTCCTGCTTTAGTTCATATGCTTATCCACAAACAAGTATGACTTAATGTCTTTAGCTGTATCTCCTATTTGGTGCCAGGCTAATCCAAACAATACAAAGACATCACTTTGCACTACATCTAATCATTGTCCAGGGTCACTCTGTCCTGTACACTTAGTGACACACATCTATGACCCTCTACGACCCTGGAGCTGGGGGGCTGGCATAATGTAAACCTATAAAAGCTTCATGTGTTGTTTACATCTTTAAGCAAAACCCTCCATGTACCATTGATACGGGGTGTCCGTTTTGTTTCTCTTTGCAAAGATTAAACCTATCTATTATTTTCAAATCATATACAGTCTCCATCGCCTGCTCATTTAATCGGTAAAGTTAAATTCTCATAACATTTGGGGGCTCGTCCGGAATATCAGCATCTGCTGTTTCTCGTGCAGAAAGTGGAACTGACGTGCACGGAAGAAATGCACAAAAAAGCATTTCTTTATAAGTCCTAAGATGCGCTGTTCCAGCATTACGGACCAGTTCTTTACTATCTGCGTGTGAGACGCAGTGACGATATCTGAACTAAAAAAGAGAAAAGAGCAGAGAGATGATGAGAGACAGAACAAAAGTCTGGCTGCGGAAAGACAGGACCATTCGACTAAAAGTCAGGTAAAACAGCTGTTAAATTTTTTTTTTGATTTGTGATTGTGAACCAGAAAAATTCTGGAAGTAGTGTTCGGGTTGCTCCTGCTTAAATTGTTTGGTGATTACATGTCATCTATCGTGAGAGTATTTCCATGTAGTTACTATAACTGTAGGAGAACGCTGAAGCTGAGATACCATCTGAGAGACGAGGAAAAAGTATGTGTTTTTGTTGAGACCCTGCCTATGAAGGTGTATGGTGAGATTTAAACTGGATGCTTTGATGTTAATCCATTGTAAAATTTGCAGATTTTGCTTTAGTTTAATAGCATGTATCCTAATACGCCACATTCAAACGTCTGGACTAACTAGTTAATGTTGGTAAAATGTTGTGCGTTGGACGCACAGGTAAACTCGAGTATGGACTATTATCGAGACTCTTAGCCTAACAACTTTAAAGTGAGATGAATAAGTCCGGAGTCTATGTGACTTGGTAAAAGCAGGCCTGCAGAGAATTGTTCACTGTGTGACGCAATGAGATAAAGGTTTAAAAGCCCACAGAAGTAAGTGGCTTTAATGAAGTCCATCTAACCTCAAGGGTTAGGGAGTAAAAAGTGTGGTTCAGTGTTAATTTCGTTGACGAAATAATTTCGTCATTATTTTCGTCACAAATATTTTTTTGCGGACAAAAACGAAACAAAAACTAAAAAAGAAGTCATTGATGGAGACTAAAACTATAACTAAATTGATTGACATTATCGTCAACGAATAAAGGATGAGACGAAAATAGACTCTGACGAAAATCCAATTAGCAGACGGGATAGATGAACAAAAGAACCAATCCGCAAAAGGGAACAGTCGAACACACTCCAGTAGAGTAGGTGGCAGTATGCACCGAAAAAAATTGGTTGCGACCCGCCATTAATACTAGAGAAGAAGAAGAAGAACAGAACAGGCGAAACTGCATGAGAAGAAGAGAGAAGAGAGAAGCCACTTTAGCACGAAGTGCTTTCTTGAAAATGAATAGAGGTAAATAAGTGTTACTATTCTGTGGTTGAATTGCCAGCACTGTGGTAGCAAGAAAATGTCGTTCAGTGCACTTTAGATTATTCGAAATTAAAAATGTTTGTACTTATTGTTCAGCTCAGCTGTAAGCTTTAAGGTCCTGGACCTAACTTTATTTTTCTTTTATTGATGGTGAATTGGCAGCTAGTTTTTGTTTACATTACCATGACAGTGTTTGTTGCTGCATAAAAGCTTTTGAATTGAAATAATACCAAACTTATAAAATATTGTAAAAAATGTCTAGTAAATCTGTTATTGATTTTAGTCTTATTTTAGTTGACATAGTTAGTTAAAATAACAAGCAATTTTAGTCGACTAAAATAAGACTAAAATTAAAACAAATCAGATGACTAAAACTTGACTAAAACTAAAAAGAATTATAGTCAAAAGACTAAGACTAAAACTAAATTAAAATTTTGTGTCAAAATTAACACTGGTGTGGTTGAGAGTGTGATTGAGACGCAACTGTGGATTGAATGCATTTATTAGATTTTATTGGAAGTTGATTCAGTCTGAATAATGAGATCGAGTGACTCAGAGAATTTGATCCATCTGAGGAAAAATAGCAAGCGAGATATGGATTTATGTAAATTACAAGTACCTGCTTGTGAGGAGTTAATTAAGGAAAAATAGTGATAAAAAATCTAACATTGTGACATATTTGTACTGTTGATTCAACTTTAATTTGATAATCATCCATAATTTGATCCATCTGAATAAATAGAACTACGTGGAAGCGAGCACTGCGGGAGACGCAGAGAGAAACAAAGCCCATGAGAGTGAGGGGCTTATACTGAGAATGTTAACCTAAAGTTAAAAGTTAAAAGTTGTGTGTTAGAATTAATGTTGTGTGATTGGGCCATTGTTGAATGGATAATGTTGAATGTCTAATAATGTAAACCAGAACAAAGGTATAATGGTTTTGGAGTGTGGAAAAAAAAAAAAAATCAAAAGAGCTTTTGAATTATGATAACGTTATGAATAGTCTGTTAAAGAACAGATAGTGTATTACGTTTGTGTGACACAGCAGAGATGAGATTAAAGATTTGACAAAGTAAGTCCAAAACTGGGAATAAATTATGAAAAGTGCATAAAAGTCCTGATGAAACTGAGAAAAAATATATTTTTTTTTACAAATGTTTCCTCCTGTGAGCCTCTGGGTCTCCAGCCCCGCCTTCCTCAAGCAGCATGCCGTCTCTCAAGGTCGGCCACAGAACAGGGCCGACCCACAACTGTCTACCCCCCCGTCACACTCCTCCACGCTCCTCCAAACCACCAGCTCCACCAAGGCCTACAAGATGAATCTTACACAGAAGCGGTAAGATACAGAAACACATTTTGAAAATGTAATGTAATATGCACTAAATTTAACAAAAAGAAAGAGGTTTTTCTCAATGACACAAAACCTGAAATGAAAACTGATTGAATACTGTTGTATTTCTCCGAGGAAAATGCACAAATTCCGATGGTCACTGGAGCGGGCGAGGCCGTGAGAGGTGGACGTGGTGGGGGTGTAGGAGACAGAGAGGACGACATGTCTGCAGCGGGACAAGGAACAGAGCAAAGTGTGGAGGCTTGAGACCAAGACCCAGTTCACAGCAGGAGCAACACTGAGCAACACTGAGAAACACTGAGCAACACTGACCGGAAATCAGGAGTTAAGTCATGTACACACACATAGTGCCACTTAAAAAACACACAAAGACAGAACACTGAAGTGAAAAAGTTAAAAGATACAAAACCTTGGATCCTTAATAAAAGTATTGATTAGTATTTTGCAAAACAATTGTATGTATCTATTAGTACGAGAACTAATAGAGGTCCTTAATATCAGTGTGGTTCAAAAACACTGTATGAAAATGGTCACTGTGTAATCAAAATAATTAAAAAATGCGTGTTAAAGTTGAATTGCGCAGAGCAAGTTTAAAAAGATAATACAAGATAGATATTTGGGCCATCAGCTCAAATATAAATAATGTTACCAGAAGAGAAGAAATAAACAATTATGTATTTCTCTGGTTTGGGTCTGACAAAGGGTTGAGAAAGTGGATTCAAGACGAGCACTGTTTTGATTTACAAAGGAATGTGTCAACACAAGATAGCGGGGCCTTCGCGGCACCATCCCTTTTTGCTCACGTCCAGAGCAAAAGAAACATTTTGGTTTTTTTTCGGTTGTTTTGTTTTGGCTCAACCTAAAGTGTGGGAGCCTTTACATTAAACAAACCTTTTAATGTTGAAAAATGCTGAGGTGGAAATGTCAGTGACAGAAACAGATTGCACTGATGGTGTTAAATAAAGTTTATGAGACTTAATTAGGAAACCGTTTGACCTCCTGACAGGTCTGTGGAAATGAATATAGTCCACATTTTTATTTGCTTTAATTTTTTTTGGTACAACTATATTGTTTTTAGATTTAGTAAACTAAACAACAACATCCTTAAATATTGTTTAAGAAAAATATTATCTGAGTAATTAGAAAAAACTGAAATGAAGACAGTTATAAAAGACAGAATAAATACTGGCCAAGGGGTTTTGAAATGGTACTTTCTAATAAAGGTATAATACTTGACACTAAAATAGATGCGGATGAGGGTCGTCTTTACAATAAAGTTTTAAACTGCAATGTAAATTTGTAATCTGGGAATTGAAAACGTATATATATGTTAAAACAATCTTAAAGGATTGGAGGTGATTTATTTGAAAAGTTTAAGTTAAAGTGTTAAACTGTAAAAATGGTTAAAGTTTAAGAGCATAAGCCAAGGTGCTCACTGGGTTTTAATCACTGCTTGAAGTGATTTTTTAAAAGTTTAGATTTTTTTTTTTGATGAATCTGATTTAAATGTTGGAATGTTTAGATTATTGATGATTGTGAGAACTAGAGACTAACACAATAATCTGTCCTTTTGAACAGGATTGAATAATATTTTTGGTTGAACTTTAGAGGTGTTTATGGAGAACACTTTGAAACCTAAAGATAAAATATTAAATTAATACCATTCACTTCCGGTTATGGCACGGTACTGAGT
>JALDNG010000131.1:0-27500 GCA_024349245.1 Neodontobutis hainanensis
GACAGAGGGAAGGAACCTAGGAGAGAGGGAAGGAACCCAGGAGAGAGAAGGAACCCAGGAGAGAGGGAAGGAACCTAGGAGAGAGGGAAGGAACCCAGGAGAGAGGGAAGGAACCCAGGAGAGAGGGAAGGAACCCAGGAGAGAGGGAAGGAACCCAAGACAGAGAGGGAAGGAACCCAGACAGAGAGGGAAGGACCCCAAGACAGAGGGAAGGAGGGTAAATAACGTGAGCGAGGCTGCAGTAGTTGAACAGTTTTATTTTTTTTTTCATTCAAACAGTGTCATGAGATAATCTGAGGTGTTGTGATCAGTTTGGTTCAAAACCAAGGCACAGAAAAACTCAGCTGAAAGGCATTCTGGGTAATAGTGCTGGGTCAGAGGTCAGGTCTGAGTTTTTCTCAGAAACAGACAGGTCTTAGTCAGGTTTGGTCAGGCCTAAGGCTGTAAGTGATTTAATTATAGGCTGCTTCGAAATTTTAAATTATAATTCAGCCACTAAGCCCCGCCCCCAAAAATCAGATTCCTCTCAGATACTTATTACAATCTGACTCATATACTACAGCAGAAACCTGGTCTAAACCAGGTCTAAACCAGGACAAACTGGAAATAAAAAACAAAACAACAATCTTTAAAAAAGCTGGACTACAGGGGACTAACAGGAAAGTCTGGTCCTGGGCACATGAAGGTTTTTAAAGTTTAAACAAAAGCATGTCACAGTTATATTTTCTCTTTTTGGCTGAGCCTTGACACAGACCGAAGGAATAATGGCGCAAGAGACAGGGTCCCTGCTGGACGAGGACTGCATCATCATCAAAAATAAGGAAAAGCTGTACTTTTCCTAAAACAGGAAAGAACTGAGCAGCTGACATCGACCTAAAGGAGTTTAAATAAATCTAAGACGCTCTCACAAATGTTCTTTTATAGTTAACATAATATTTTATTTGTCTGTTCATCAGGTTAGACTCACTTGAAAAAAGCTTAGAGTCAGACTCTGGGAGGGTTTAGTTTGTTCTAGAAACTCAAATATTCAATACTCAAATATGAACATGTTTTTAGTCATAATTGTGATTATGTTAAGGGTCAAAAGGTCAACTTAGTGGCAATGTTTTCTTTCCTATTATTATTTTAACAATATATTAGTATTATTATCATCATTATTATCATTATCATCATTATTACTATCATTATCATAATTATCATCATTATCATCATTATTATTATCATTATCATAATTATCATCATAATTATCATAATTACTATCATTATTATCATTATTATCATCATTATCATCATTATTATTATTATTTCTATAACGATATTACTGTGACCTGTTACAGTGCTCTGGCTGTAGAGAGCCTCTGCTCCTGAGGCTTTGGCCTCAGCAGGTCCTGGTGCTCTGGCTCCATGTTCCCTTCAGTGTGTGGTTCTACTGAGGACTGTTTAGAGGATGATGCAGCAGCAGGTGGCAGGATAATCAGCGCTCACCTGACGCTCATTTCCATAAACATAATAAACATGAGAGTCTCCTTTCCATTTGTAAGTCACTTTAGAGATCGGGATCAGCTCCACCGTCTGACGCTGAAACGGGTCGAGGAAAACAGGGTTAGAGAGATCTCAACAGGTTTTAGCTGGATCTGAACAGGTTCAGGTACCTGCTGCAGGATCCTGGAGGTCTGGGGAAACCTGGTCTGGTGGTCCCGGATGAGTCGGTCAGAGGCCTCGGAGATGGACGGCTCAGGAAGCCCATGAGAGGATACAGCTGAGAGAGAGGGCTGTGAGTAAGTCAGGGTTACATGTCTGAGCCCGCCCCAGAGATTATGAGCCAATCACAATGATTGTATAATCTTATTACACTAGAGCCAGTCCTCTCAAAGACACTGGCTCTGATAACTTGTGGACTTGATCTGACCCGGCGAGCCCTGCTGGAGGTCAGGACGGAGCTGATGGGGTACTTTACCAAGGGCTGGCTGTTCTTGAAGAGCTCCTTCCCGTGGACCTTCTGCAGGTCTGCCACGCTCATCCCAGAGTTCTGCTGCACCATATGGTCCTCCACGTTATTCTTCCTAAAGTCACAGACAAACACAGCTCAAAGAGTCCGACTGACCCCAGACCACAGCCAGACTTTTAGACACTTTTAGGGACTAAGACCAAGTCCTGATCCAGGTCAGTCCTGCAGCCAGACACAGGTAAGGACTCCATTTAAAATGATTTTACACTGGTGTCAGGGATTATGCTCTAAAGTCCAGGATCAAACTCAAGTCTAACCCTGAAAGAATACATTTACATTATTAAATAATACTTAATGAATGAAAGCAGTGCGTACCATTCCACTTTGAGGTTGATAAAGGCCAGCAGCCGCTTCTTTCCTTTACACTCCTCACAGTTAGTTATCCCACGACCCTCGCACTTATCACACCTGCAACACACACACATGAGAACACACACGAGAGAACACACACACACATGAGAACACACACGAGAACACACACACACGAGAACACACACACACATGAGAACACACACACACATGAGAACACACACACATGAGAACACACACGAGAACACACACACACGAGAACACACACACACGAGAACACACACACACGAGAGAACACACACACACATGAGAACACACACGAGAGAACACACACACACGAGAGAACACACACACATGAGATCACACACGAGAGAACACACACACACATGAGAACACACACGAGAGAACACACACACACGAGAGAACACACACACACACATGAGATCACACACGAGAGAACACACACACACATGAGAACACACACACACACATGAGAACACACACGAGAGAACACACACACACGAGAGAACACACACACACGAGAGAACACACACACACACATGAGATCACACACGAGAGAACACACACACACATGAGAACACACACACATGAGAACACACACGAGAGAACACACACACACATGAGAACACACACACACGAGAACACACACACACACATGAGATCACACACGAGAGAACACACACACACATGAGAACACACACGAGAGAACACACACACACACCTGCAACACAAACACATGGGAACACACACACACGAGAGAACACACACACACACGATAAAACACACACACACACATGAGAACACACACACACGAGAGAACACACACATGAGAACACACACACACACACACACACAAGGACACACACACAAGGACACACACACATGAGAACACACACGAGAGAACACACACACACACGAGAACACACACACACATACGAGAACACACACACACGAGAGAACACACACACACACATACAACACACACACACGAGAACACACACCTGCAACACACACACACACACACGAGAACACACACACATGAGAACACACACGAGAGAACACACACACACACAAGGACACACACACTAGAGAACACACACACACATACGAGAAGACACACACACACGAGAGAACACACACACACACATACAACACACACACACACGAGAACACACACCTGCAACACACACACACACACACACACGAGAACACACACACAAGGACACACACACATGAGAACACACACGAGAGAACACACACGAGAGAACACACACACACACAAGGACACACACACACGAGAACACACACACACACATACGAGAACACACACACACGAGAGAACACACACATACAACACACACACACGAGAACACACACCTGCAACACACACACATGAGAACACACACGAGAGAACACACACGAGAGAACACACACGAGAGAACACACACACACACAAGGACACACACACACGAGAACACACACACACATACGAGAAGACACACACACGAGAGAACACACACCTGCAACACACACACACACACGAGAGAACACACACCTGCAACACACACACGAGAACACACACCTGCAACACACACAAACACACGAGAGAACACACACCTGCAACACACACACACACACACACGAGAACACACACCTGCAACACACACACACACACACACACACAAGAACACACGCCTGCAACACACACACACACACACACACACACACACAAGAACACACGCCTGCAACACACACACACACACACACACACGAGAACACACACCTGCAACACACAAACACACGAGAGAACACACACCTGCAACACACACACACACACGAGAACACACGCCTGCAACACACACACACACGAGAACACACACCTGCAACACACACACACACACACACACACACACGAGAGAACACACACCTGCAACACACACACACACACACACACACACACACACAAGAACACACGCCTGCAACACACACACACACGAGAACACACACCTGCAACACACACACACACACGAGAGAACACACACCTGCAACACACACACACACACGAGAGAACACACACACACGTTAAAGATTATTTTACCGATCTTTCCCGGAGCCATTGCACTGAGAGCAGCTGGTGTCGCTTCTGGTCCCAGCTCCATTACAAAACCTGCACTGCTTCTGCACACACACAAAGATAATACACACACACACACAAAGAAAGAACACACACACACACACAAAGAAAGAACACACACACACACACAAAGAAAGAACACACACACACACAAAGAAAGAACACACACACACACAAAGAAAGAACACACACACACACACAAAGAAAGAACACACACACACACACAAAGATAATACACACACACACACAAAGAAAGAACACACACACACAAAGAAAGAACACACACACACACACAAAGAAAGAACACACACACACACACAAAGATAATACACACACACACACAAAGAAAGAACACACACACACAAAGAAAGAACACACACACACACACACAAAGAAAGAACACACACACACACACAAAGAAAGAACACACACACACACACAAAGAAAGAACACACACACACACAAAGAAAGAACACACACACACACAAAGAAAGAACACACACACACACAAAGAAAGAACACACACACACAAAGAAAGAACACACACACACACAAAGAAAGAACACACACACACACACAAAGAAAGAACACACACACACACACAAAGAAAGAACACACACACACACAAAGAAAGAACACACACACACAAAGAAAGAACACACACACACACACAAAGAAAGAACACACACACACACAAAGAAAGAACACACACACACACAAAGAAAGAACACACACACACACAAAGAAAGAACACACACACACAAAGAAAGAACACACACACACAAAGAAAGAACACACACACACAAAGAAAGAACACACACACACACACAAAGAAAGAACACACACACACAAAGAAAGAACACACACACACAAAGAAAGAACACACACACACACAAAGAAAGAACACACACACACAAGAAAGAACACACACACACACACAAGAAAGAACACACACACACACACACACACACAAAGAAAGAACACACACACACACACAAAGAAAGAACACACACACACAAAGAAAGAACACACACACACACACAAAGAAAGAACACACACACACACAAAGAAAGAACACACACACACACAAAGAAAGAACACACACACACAAAGAAAGAACACACACACAAAGAAAGAACACACACACACAAAGATAATACACACACACACACAAAGAAAGAACACACACACACACACAAAGAAAGAACACACACACACACACAAAGAAAGAACACACACACACACAAAGAAAGAACACACACACACAAAGAAAGAACACACACACACAAAGAAAGAACACACACACACACAAAGAAAGAACACACACACACAAAGATAATACACACACACACACAAAGAAAGAACACACACACACACACAAAGAAAGAACACACACACACACACAAAGAAAGAACACACACACACAAAGAAAGAACACACACACACACAAAGAAAGAACACACACACACAAAGATAATACACACACACACACAAAGAAAGAACACACACACACACACAAAGAAAGAACACACACACACACACAAAGAAAGAACACACACACACACAAAGAAAGAACACACACACACAAAGAAAGAACACACACACACACAAAGATAATACACACACACAAAGATAATACACACACACACAAAGATAATACACACACACACAAAGAAAGAACACACACACACACACACAAAGAAAGAACACACACACACACACACAAAGATAATACACACACACACAAAGAAAGAACACACACACACACAAAGAAAGAACACACACACACACACAAAGAAAGAACACACACACACACAAAGAAAGAACACACACACACACAAAGAAAGAACACACACACACACACACACACACAAAGAAAGAACACACACACACACAAAGAAAGAACACACACACACACAAAGAAAGAACACACACACACACACACACACAAAGAAAGAACACACACACACACAAAGAAAGAACACACACACACACACAAAGAAAGAACACACACACACACACAAAGATAACAAGCACAAACAAAGATAACACGCACGCACACGCGCACACACACACACACACACACACACACGTTTAAATATAAGCTGAGGAAACACTGCCTCCTGCTGGACACTGGGGGTTTCTTTCGTTTAAGGGATTTTTAGTAAAGTTTGAGTTGCTTATAAAACACAGAAATTAAATGTCTGTAGAATAAAATAAGCAGCGTACATCACTTTAAGAAAGCCCCTTCAGAGCTGCTCTCTAATTAACTTAAAATTCGTACCGATTTGTCTCCGTGGCAGGTGTCACAGGTCATCGTCCCTTGAGCTCGACACAAAGAGCAGTCCTGGAGAAAACACAGGTGTAAACGAGTTACTTCAAGTTGATGCAGCGCTTTTTTTTTTACTGTGTCTATGTACAGAGAGTTATCCAAACGTGAGTCAAAGGGAAACAAGAAATATGAGGCTTAATAAATACATTTTAGCCAAAAAAATAAAAGATGGAGTCGAACATGAGACAAACGTTTCCAAAAGGAATATGAAACCTGAGGCTTTTGTCTGAAAATGTGTCTAAGGTTAGAGGAAGGGGCGGGACCTTGACGGTGGAAGTGAAGGGCACTCTGATCTCCTGCTTGTGATTGGTGAAGAGGCTCGGGGGCGTGGCTGGGATCTCCCAGGGCCGAGGGGCAGGCTGAGTGTAGAAATCTGCAATTTCCCCTGTCAATCACAGAGGGACAGCCATTCAGAGACGAGTAGACCATTTAAAACCTGTTCAAATCCAACGAAACCTTTTCAGCTACAGTTTACCTTCATGTGGTTTTTGGGCCGGCTCTGTGGACCTAGTCTCTGTGAAAGTCTCCAGTCGATACTAAAGCGAAACACAATTATACAATATAATAAAACATGTTTTTAAAACCCGACCAGAACCCACAGGACTCACTCTGTAGGTGTTGAAGGCCTCCATGCTGGTGATGACCCCGTCCTCTGAGGGACCTTTGTTCCAGCAGCAGTGAGAGGACACCAGCTTCTTAAAGGCCTCACGAGCCTCGTCCTCGGACAGAGACGGGATACTAAGAGACAACAGCACAGAGACAGGTTTATACAGTTGTGCTCATAAGTTGACAGACCCTGGTGAGTTTGGCCTGAGAACCTGCACAAGTGACACAAACAGGTTTGAATGTCTCCTAAAGGTAACCCTCTTCACCTGTGACCTGTGACCTGTGACCTGTTTGTAATCAGTGTGTTTATAAAAGGTCAGTGAGTCTCTGGGCTCCTGACAGAGCCTTGAATCTTTCATCCAGTGCTGCTGATGTTTCTGTCTGAGTGAAAAGAATTGTCAAAGGATCTGTGGGAAAAGGTAATTGAACTGTAAAAAACAGGAAAGGGACTTAAAAAGATACCCATCAGCAGTGTTCAAACACTAATAAAGAAGTGGAAAATGAGGGACCAAACCACAAACCAAAAAGTTCAGCCACAACTGCAGGAAAATTGTTCGTCATGCAAAAAAAAAAAAAAAAAAAACATAAATAACTTCAGCTGAAATACAGGACTCTGAAAAAAGTGGTGTGGCTGTTTCAAGCACAATAAGGAGGGACTTAAAAAATGTGCTGCATGCTCGAGTGTCCAGAAGAAAGCCATTACTGCACAAATGCCACGTCCCACTTACAATAACCAAACAGCTCAGAGACAAGCCTCAGAACTTCTGGAACAAAGTCATTTGGAGTCAACAAGGCTCTGATGAAAGGAACACAGTCCTACTGTGGTGTTGGGGATGTGTGAGCTACAAAGGCTCAGGAAAAGAGGAGTGCAGCATGTTTTCAGAAAATACTGGAGGAACATGTGCTCTCATCAGCCCTGAAGCTGCTCATGGGACGTACTTGGACGTTCCAACAGGACAACGATCCAAAGCACAAGTCGACCTGTCGTTGGCTACAGCAGAAAGAGAAGGTTCTGGACTGACCTCAGTGTCATTGAGCCACTCTGAGATCTCAAACCTGCAGTTCATGTAAGAGCCAAGAATTTACAGGAACTGGAGGCTTTTTGACAAAAAGAATGGAAAACTTTACATCTGAGAAAATAAAGAGCCTCACAAACTTCCACAAAAGACTTCAAGTGTTATTGATGTTAAAGGTGCAGTGCACAGTTTTAAGAACTGGGGTGTGTAAACTTTAGGTCAGGGTCTTTTGGGTAGTTTCTGTTGTCTTTATGATTTTAAAAGCATAAACACAGTTGTTTTAGAATAAACAGCTTCATGCAACACTGACTATAAGTGAAAGAAAGGTTTTTATGTTCTTATTCATATTCTCTGAAAAATGCAAGGGTATGAGCACAGCTGTATCTGAGAGAACAGGACAGAGACCTGTGCAGGTGAGTCTTACCTCCAGTCTTGGGGGGCGGGGCCAGGCTGAGGAGGAGCGACAGGCTGCATAGGGACAGGAGGAGGCAGGAAACCTCCTGAAAACACAGATAAAAGTGTTCAACAGTTCAATATAAACTCATAAATGTGGATCTGTGAGAGACTGACCTCCTCCCATGCCCTCGTATCCAGGCACTGAGCCAAACATGTCAGCAGGGGGCGCCATGAGAGGCGTCGCCATAAGAGGACCCGTCGGAGGGGGGTACATTGCTGAAACAAGAGCAAGCGTTAGACTCAGGTACATGTTAGACCTCATGAAGACCTGCTCTGGGCTCAACCCTGGGACTGCCTTGCTTTATTCTCTCCACATAGTCCCAGCTGCCACACCAAGACCAGGACACGACTCTGGTCCATTACTCTGGCCTCCTCAAAGATCTCCTGGTAGGACTCTCTGACCTCTCCAGCTCCTGACCTTTGCCTTCAGGACACTAGAACGTCAACTCAAAGCAGACAAAGCAGGTTTTCAGTCTCAGTGCTTCTGTCTGCTCGCTCATATTTAGCCTGACCTTAGACCCTTCGATTCAGTTGGTGAGAACCTCAGAAGCAGCTGTTTTTGTGGAGCTGAGCCTCGTCTGGACTCAAAGTGGATAAAGATGAACCATTACAAGAGCTGCAGAACAGAACTTTCCCTGTAATTAGAGGCTATTGTACTGGTAGAAAAAGCACTGCTGTTTTTCACAGATTACATTCTTCCAGCGACACAAACAGGGTCAGGCTGTTTCTGACAGGCTCATGTTTCACAAACACTACAGCTGACAGGAGGTCTCACTCTGAGTCGGTTCAGGAGGTTTTTGTCAAAAGACTCCCGCTGCATTGTGGGTCGAATGTTGGATCAATATGAGCGTTTACAGTATCGGTGAATAGGGGAGCATTGGCCATATTTCCTACAGTCGTTGGAGGAGAGCCGAGCAATTGTGACATGTCTTTAAACTGAACAAAGAGGTTTGAATGAATCGAGTCAGACAAGTTTGACTTTTTGTGGAAACAAAATCCATCTTTAATTGTTATTAATAAACCATTATGATGTAAAATCACTGGCGTTAGCGAACTTAATCCAACAGACGGACCTATGACAGATTCCCTCTTGAGGCAGTCAGTTTCCTTTATTGAACAAGAGTTATATATTAATACTTGAATCACTAAAGTTTTTTTTTTTATCAGCGGAGTGCGCTGAGTCACGTGACTAATGACGACAGGACAGCAGTGTAGTGTCCGAAAGCGTTCACTAGGAGACTAGGGAGTGCACTGGGACACAGCCAGAGAGTTTCAGGCTCTTTCATGTCCCAGGATCCTGTTCCCGGCAGCGGACGCCTGAAGGGTTAAAGGAGACCCTCCCACAGAGACGCTGAAAATGGGTTTTTCTGTCGAGACTCGTCGAACAGCTTTAGAGCAAAACCGAGGCTAGGGTTTCAAATGTCAACCAAACCAGATAAACCTGACGAACCCCACCCCCTTCACCTGAGACGTACCTGAGACGTACCTGAGACGTACCTGAGACGTACCTGAGACGTACCTGAGACGTACCCGAGGCGTACCTGAGACGTACCCGAGACGTACCTGAGACGTACCTGAGAAGACTCTTGGAGGAGTTTTGGCCTAAACCAGGTCTAAACCGGGTCTAAACCGGGTCTAAACCGGGACTAAACCATGTCTAAACCAGGACTAAACCGTGTCTACCCCCGGACTAAACCGGGTCTAAACCGGGACTTAACCAGGTCTAAACCAGGTCTACCCCCATACTAAACCAGGTCTAAACCAGGTCTAAACCAGGTCTACCCCCGGACTAAACCGGGTCTAAACCGGGACTTAACCAGGTCTAAACCAGGTCTACCCCCATACTAAACCAGGTCTAAACCAGGTCTAAACCAGGTCTACCCCCGGACTAAACCGGGTCTAAACCGGGACTTAACCAGGTCTAAACCAGGTCTACCCCCATACTAAACCAGGTCTAAACCAGGTCTAAACCAGGTCTAAACCAGGTCTACCCCCGGACTAAACCGGGTCTAAACCGGGTCTAAACCGGGACTTAACCAGGTCTAAACCAGGTCTAAACCAGGTCTAAACCAGGTCTAAACCAGGTCTAAACCAGGTCTACCCCCGGACTAAACCGGGTCTAAACCGGGACTAAACTAGCCTGGTTCTACCAGACTCTCGTACATTTCATTTGTACAGAGAGTCTGGCCTCGCTCCATTGACAAGCGTTTACTTCCTTGAATGCGGGAACTCTGTTGAAGTTTAAAACTATTGGATCTGCCCAGAGTCACAGGATCTGCCATAGCCAATCGCTAACGTGTGGTCGTGACGTATGTCATGCGCCGAAACCGACTGGAAACAACAAGTCACTCCCTCTGTTCGCTGATTGGTCCTACAAAAAATTGATTTCTAGAAACCTAAGAATATACAGCGATCCCAGACTAAGTACTAAAGCGAAATGAAATTGAGCGGAAGTACGTAGGAGGGCGGAGCCAGGCTAGGACTAAACCAGGTCTAAACCAGGTCTATCCCCGGACTAAACCGGGTCTAAACCGGGACTTAACCAGGTCTAAACCAGGTCTACCCCCGGACTAAACCGGGTCTAAACCGGGACTAAACCAGGACTAAACCAGGACTAAACCAGGTCTAAACCAGGTCTAAACCAGATCTAAACGCGGACTAAACCAGATCTAGACGCGGACTAAACCGGGTCTAAACCCGGACTGAACCAGGCTAATAGCGAAGACGCAATGGATCCGGTGTCCAGCTGTCTTTTATGTCTCTAATGTGTCTCTAATGTGTCTCTAATGTGTCTCTAATGTGTCTCTGTGTTTCCATGGAAACCCGTTAATAAGAATAATAATATTTACCGGAGCTGTTCATGGCGGAGACCGGACACCTCAGAGGAAAGCGTGCGTGTGCTGCAGAGCCATGAGACACCAGCCCCTGATTCCCACAAACACCCGCCCCTACTTCCGGTTCAAACTGTAGCACAGCTTACTACATTACCCACAATTCTATGTTTCTGCTCATTTAGTCCCAGACAAGACCAGACCCAGATTTAGACCAAGAGAGCCACACTAAGACCCAGACCCAGACCCTCTCCATAGATTGGCAAATAGTGAGTTCTGGATCTTTTCTGAGACTCAGTCAGAGTCAGTCAGAGTCAGTCAGTGTTGAATCTGAGTTTGTGCTGTTTGTGGGCGGGCTCTGAGTTTGACTGACTTTTGAGTTATTGTGTAATTGTAGCAACTGATGTTGTAATTGATTACAGCTTTACATTTTATTGTGAAATATTGTTTGTTTTTGGTGCTATGGGTCTCCACCCACCTCTCCTCAGAGCCAGGTGAGCCAGGTGAGCCAGGTGAGCCAGGTGTGGAAGGTGTGGGAGTGAGCCTCAGGCTAATCAGTTTTCCTAAAATGCTTCATTGTTCGATGCATCCTTTTTTGGAACGTCCGGTGGAGTTATAGATTTGTTGTTTGTTCAGACGAATGTGTTACTCTGACTTTACTCTGAGACTTGGCTGGGTTTACTCATGAAACAGGTCTGGACCAGGATTTGAACTCATCTGGTTATGATCCTGTTACATAAACACCAGATTTTTTTAAGTGTTTTTAAGTGTTTTAAAAACACTGCTGTGCTCTGATTGGTCAGAGTGAGTTTACTCTGAGGAATGGAAGGAAAGACCAAAAAAGGACAGACTGAGGAACAGGACAGACCTCAGTCTCAGAAGGACCTCAGTCTCTTTAGAAGGAC
The DNA here is from genome assembly GCA_024349245.1 of Neodontobutis hainanensis. Classification (NCBI taxonomy): domain Eukaryota; kingdom Metazoa; phylum Chordata; class Actinopteri; order Gobiiformes; family Odontobutidae; genus Neodontobutis; species Neodontobutis hainanensis. The sequence goes on from JALDNG010000131.1 coordinate 12,619, forward strand.
CTCAGTTTTAGAAGGACCTCAGTTTTATAAGGACCTCAGTCTCTTCAGAAGGACCTCAGTCTCAGAAGGACCTCAGTCTCTTCAGAAGGACCTCAGTCTCCTCTGAAGGACCTCAGTCTCTTCAGAAGGACCTCAGTCTCCTCTGAAGGACCTCAGTCTCTTCAGAAGGACCTCAGTCTCAGAAGGACCTCAGTCTCCTCAGAAGGACCTCAGTCTCCTCAGAAGGACCTCAGTCTCTTCAGAAGGACTTCAGTCTCAGAAGGACCTCAGTCTCTTCAGAAGGACCTCAGTCTCCTCAGAAGGACCTCAGTCTCCTCAGAAGGACCTCAGTCTCCTCAGAAGGACCTCAGTCTCCTCAGAAGGACCTCAGTCTCCTCAGAAGGACCTCAGTCTCAGAAGGACCTCAGTCTCTTCAGAAGGACCTCAGTCTCTTCAGAAGGACCTCAGTCTCAGAAGGACCTTAGTCTCAGAAGGACCTCAGTCTCCTCAGAAGGACCTCAGTCTCAGATGGACTGATGTTGTTGTAAGTGTAGAGTGTGAAGAGGTGAGAGCACTAGTAAAATTTGGTAAAAAATAAACTGCTGTGTTTATTCTCAGAGATTCCTTTTATTATTGACTCAAACATAATAAATTATAGCAATTTAAATAGAGACTCTGTCTCTGACTCAAACTCTGACTCTGACTCTTAATGACTCTGACTATGTCTCTGAATGACTCTGTCCCTGACTCTGTCTCTGGCTCTGACTCTGTCTCTGACTCTGACTCTGACTCTTAATGACTCTGACTATGTCTCTGAATGACTCTGTCTCTGTCTCTGACTCTGTCTCAGACTCAGACTCTGACTCTGTCTCTGACTTTGACTCTGTCTCTGAATGACTCTGTCTCTGAATGACTCTGACTCTGTCTCTGACTCTGACTCTGTCTCTGAATGACTCAGACTCTGTCTCTGTCTCTGTCTCTGACTCTGTCTCTGACTCTGATTCTGTCTCTGACTCTGTCTCTGAATGACTCTGACTCTGTCTCTGTCTCTGTCTCTGTCTCTGACTCTGACTCTGTCTCTGACTCTGACTCTGTCTCTGAATGACTCAGACTCTGTCTCTGTCTCTGTCTCTGTCTCTGTCTCTGTCTCTGACTCTGACTCTGTCTCTGAATGACTCTGTCTCTGTCTCTGACTCTGACTCTGTCTCTGACTCTGTCTCTGTCTCTGACTCGGACTCAGACTCTGTCCCTGATTCTGTCTCTGTCTCTGACTCTGTCTCTGTCTCTGACTCTGACTCTGACTCTGTCTCTGAATAACTCTGTCTCTGACTCTGTCTCTGACTCTGTCTCAGACTCTGATTCTGTCTCTGACTCTGACTTTGAATGACTCTGTCTCTGTCTCTGACTCTGACTCTGTCTCAGACTCTGACTCTGTCTCTGAATGACACTGACTCTGACTCTGTCTCTGAATGACACTGACTCTGACTCTGTCTCTGAATGACACTGACTCTGACTCTGTCTCTGAATAACTCTGTCTCTGACTCTGTCTCTGACTCTGTCTCAGACTCTGATTCTGTCTCTGACTCTGACTTTGAATGACTCTGTCTCTGTCTCTGACTCTGACTCTGTCTCAGACTCTGACTCTGTCTCTGAATGACACTGACTCTGACTCTGTCTCTGAATGACACTGACTCTGACTCTGTCTCTGAATGACACTGACTCTGACTCTGTCTCTGAATGACTCTGTCTCAGACTCAGACTCTGACTCTGTCTCTGTCTCTGACTCTGACTCTGTCTCTGAATGACACTGACTCTGTCTCTGAATGACTCTGACTCAGACTCTGTCTCTGACTCTGTCTCTGACTCTGACTCTGTCTCTGACTCTGATTCTGTCTCTGTCTCTGACTCTGTCTCTGTCTCTGACTCTGACTCTGACTCTGTCTCTGAATAACTCTGTCTCTGACTGTCTCTGACTCTGACTCTGACTCTGTCTCTGACTCTGTCTCTGACTCTGACTCTGATTCTGTCTCTGAATGACTCTGACTCTGTCTATGAATGACTCTGTATCTGTCTCTGACTCTGACTCTGTCTCTGTCTCTGAATGACTGTCTCTGTCTCTGACTCTGACTCTGATTCTGTCTCTGAATGACTCTGACTCTGTCTCTGAATGACTCTGTCTCTGACTCTGACTCTGACTCTGTCTCTGACTCTGACTCTGTCTCTGACTCTGACTCTGACTCTGTCTCTGACTCTGACTCTGTCTCTGACTCTGACTCTGATTCTGTCTCTGAATGACTCTGACTCTGTCTCTGAATGACTCTGTCTCTGTCTCTGACTCTGTCTTTGTCTCTGAATGACTCTGTCTCTGTCTCTGTCTCTGACTCTGACTCTGTCTCTGACTCTGATTCTGTCTCTGACTCTGACTCTGTCTCTGACTATGACTCTGTCTCTGAATGACACTGACACTGTCTCTGACTCTGTCTCTGATTCTGTCTCTGAATGACTATGACTCTGTCTCTGACTCTGTCTCTGTCTCTGAATGACTCTGACTCTGACTCTGATTCTGTCTCTGAATGACTCTGATTCTGTCTCTGAATGACTCTGACTCTGTCTCTGACTCTGACTCTGTCTCTGACTCTGACTCTGACTCTGACTCTGATTCTGTCTCTGAATGACTCTGACTCTGTCTCTGAATGACTCTGTCTCTGACTCTGTCTCTGTCTCTGAATGACTCTGACTCTGACTCTGATTCTGTCTCTGAATGACTCTGATTCTGTCTCTGAATGACTCTGACTCTGTCTCTGACTCTGACTCTGTCTCTGACTCTGACTCTGACTCTGACTCTGACTCTGTCTCTGACTCTGACTCTGTCTCTGACTCTGACTCTGACTCTGATTCTGTCTCTGAATGACTCTGACTCTGTCTCTGAATGACTCTGTCTCTGACTCTGTCTCTGTCTCTGAATGACTCTGACTCTGTCTCTGTCTCTGTCTCTGACTCTGACTCTGTCTCTGACTCTGATTCTGTCTCTGACTCTGACTCTGTCTCTGACTATGACTCTGTCTCTGAATGACACTGACACTGTCTCTGACTCTGATTCTGTCTCTGACTCTGTCTCTGATTCTGTCTCTGAATGACTATGACTCTGTCTCTGAATGACTCTGTCTCTGTCTCTGAATGACTCTGACTCTGACTCTGATTCTGTCTCTGAATGACTCTGATTCTGTCTCTGAATGACTCTGACTCTGTCTCTGACTATGACTCTGTCTCTGAATGACTCTGTCTCTGTCTCTGACACTGACACTGACTCTGACTCTGACTCTGACTCTGGGGTCCATTAAATGTTTCTGAAGCTGACCTCTTTATTCCTGTCCCCACAGACCCACAGAGACAGATTCAGACTCTGTCTCTGTCTCTGACTCTGACTCTGTCTCTGACTCTGACTCTGATTCTGTCTCTGACTCTGTCTCTGATTCTGTCTCTGAATGACTCTGATTCTGTCTCGAATGACTCTGACTCTGTCTCTGACTCTGAATGACTCTGACTCTGTCTCTGAATGACTATGTCTCTGACTCTGACTCTGACTCTGTCTCTGAATGACTCTGTCTCTGTCTCTGAATGACTCTGACTCTGTCTCTGAATGACTCTGTCTCTGACTCTGACTCTGTCTCTGACTCTGACTCTGATTCTGTCTCTGAATGACTCTGACTCTGTCTCTGAATGACTCTGTCTCTGTCTCTGACTCTGTCTCTGACTCTGTCTCTGAATGACTCTGGCTCTGTCTCTGACTCTGACTCTGTCTCTGACTCTGACTCTGTCTCTGAATGACTCTGTCTCTGACTCTGTCTCTGACTCTGTCTCTGTCTCTGAATGACTCTGACTCTGATTCTGTCTCTGAATGACTCTGATTCTGTCTCTGAATGACTCTGTCTCAGACTCTGTCTCTGTCTCTGTCTCTGAATGACTCTGACTCTGTCTCTGACTCTGAATGACTCTGTCTCTGTCTCTGAATGACTCTGTCTCTGTCTCTGACTCTGTCTCTGACTCTGACTCTGACTCTGATTCTGTCTCTGAATGACTCTGACTCTGTCTCTGAATGACTCTGTCTCTGACTCTGACTCTGTCTCTGACTCTGACTCTGACTCTGATTCTGTCTCTGAATGACTCTGACTCTGTCTCTGAATGACTCTGGCTCTGTCTCTGAATGACTCTGACTCTGTCTCTGAATGACTATGACTCTGTCTCTGAATGACTCTGTCTCTGTCTCTGAATGACTCTGACTCTGACTCTGATTCTGTCTCTGAATGACTCTGATTCTGTCTCTGAATGACTCTGACTCTGTCTCTGACTATGACTCTGTCTCTGAATGACTCTGTCTCTGTCTCTGACACTGACACTGACTCTGACTCTGACTCTGACTCTGGGGTCCATTAAATGTTTCTGAAGCTGACCTCTTTATTCCTGTCCCCACAGACCCACAGAGACAGATTCAGACTCTGTCTCTGTCTCTGACTCTGACTCTGTCTCTGACTCTGACTCTGATTCTGTCTCTGACTCTGTCTCTGATTCTGTCTCTGAATGACTCTGATTCTGTCTCCGAATGACTCTGACTCTGTCTCTGACTCTGAATGACTCTGACTCTGTCTCTGAATGACTATGTCTCTGACTCTGACTCTGACTCTGTCTCTGAATGACTCTGTCTCTGTCTCTGAATGACTCTGACTCTGTCTCTGAATGACTCTGTCTCTGACTCTGACTCTGTCTCTGACTCTGACTCTGATTCTGTCTCTGAATGACTCTGACTCTGTCTCTGAATGACTCTGTCTCTGTCTCTGACTCTGTCTCTGACTCTGTCTCTGAATGACTCTGGCTCTGTCTCTGACTCTGACTCTGTCTCTGACTCTGACTCTGTCTCTGAATGACTCTGTCTCTGACTCTGTCTCTGACTCTGTCTCTGTCTCTGAATGACTCTGACTCTGATTCTGTCTCTGAATGACTCTGATTCTGTCTCTGAATGACTCTGTCTCAGACTCTGTCTCTGTCTCTGTCTCTGAATGACTCTGACTCTGTCTCTGACTCTGAATGACTCTGTCTCTGTCTCTGAATGACTCTGTCTCTGTCTCTGAATGACTCTGACTCTGTCTCTGAATGACTCTGTCTCTGACTCTGACTCTGTCTCTGACTCTGACTCTGACTCTGATTCTGTCTCTGAATGACTCTGACTCTGTCTCTGACTGACTCTGTCTCTGTCTCTGACTCTGTCTCTGACTCTGTCTCTGACTGACTCTCTCTGTCTCTGACTCTGACTAACTCTCTCTGACTCTGTCTCTGAATGACTCTGACTCTGTCTCTGACTGACTCTCTCTGTCTCTGACTCTGTCTCTGACTCTGTCTCTGACTGACTCTCTCTGTCTCTGACTCTGACTCTGTCTCTGACTCTGTCTCTGACTGACTCTCTCTGTCTCTGACTCTGACTCTGTCTCTGACTCTGACTCTGTCTCTGACTGACTCTGTCTCTGACTCTGTCTCTGACTCTGTCTCTGACTCTGTCTCTGACTCTGTCTCTGACTCTGTCTCTGTCTCTGAATGACTCTGACTCTGACTCTGATTCTGTCTCTGAATGACTCTGATTCTGTCTCTGAATGACTCTGTCTCAGACTCTGTCTCTGTCTCTGAATGACTCTGTCTCAGACTCTGTCTCTGTCTCTGAATGACTCTGTCTCTGACTCTGTCTCTGACTATGACTCTGTCTCTGAATGACTCTGTCTCTGTCTCTGACTCTGACTCTGATTCTGTCTCTGAATGACTCTGACTCTGTCTCTGAATGACTCTGTCTCTGACACTGACACTGACACTGACTCTGACTCTGACTCTGACTCTGGGGTCCATTAAATGTTTCTGAAGCTGACCTCTTTATTCCTGTCCCCACAGACCCACAGAGACAGATTCAGACTCTGTCTCTGTCTCTGTCCCTGACACTGACTCTGACTCTGACTCTCTCTCTGTCTCTGACTCTGACACTGACACTGACACTGACTCTGACTCTGACTCTGACACTGACACTGACTCTGACTCTGTCTCTGTCCCTGACACTGACTCTGACTCTGACTCTGACTCTCTCTCTGTCTCTGACTCTGACACTGACACTGACACTGACTCTGACTCTGACTCTGACTCTGACACTGACACTGACTCTGACTCTGACTCTGACTCTGACTCTGACTCTGACTCTGGGATCCATTAAATGTTTCTGAAGCTGACCTCTTTATTCCTGTCCCCACAGACCCACAGAGACAGATTCAGACTCTGTCTCCGTCTCTGTCCCTGACACTGACTCTGACTCTGACTCTGACGCTGACTCTGACACTGACACTGACTCTGACTCTGACTCTGACTCTGGGATCCATTAAATGTTTCTGAAGCTGACCTCTTTATTCCTGTCCCCACAGACCCACAGAGACAGATTCAGACTCTGTCTCTGACACTGACTCTGACTCTGACACTGACACTGACTCTGACTCTGACTCTGGGGTCCATTAAATGTTTCTGAAGCTGACCTCTTTATTCCTGTCCCCACAGACCCACAGAGACAGATTCAGACTCTGTCTCTGTCTCTGACACTGACTCTGACTCTGACTCTGACTCTGTCTCTGTCTCTGACACTGACACTGACACTGACTCTGACTCTGACTCTGGGATCCATTAAATGTTTCTGAAGCTGACCTCTTTATTCCTGTCCCCACAGACCCACAGAGACAGACTCAGACTCTGTCTCTGACTCTCTCTCTGTCTCTGACACTGACACTGACACTGACTCTGACTCTGACACTGACACTGACTCTGAATGACTCTGTCTCTGACACTGACACTGACTCTGACTCTGACTCTGTCTCTGACACTGACACTCTCAGCCACAGCTCTGGCTGACTCTGACTCTGACTCTGACTCTGTCTCTGGCACTGGCACTGACTCTGACACTGGCTCTGACTCTGGCTCACAGCTCTGTCTCACTGACACTGGCTCTGACTCTGGCTCAGCTCTGTCTCTCTGTCTCTGACTCACAGCTCTGACTCTGTCTCTCTGACACTGGCTGCTGACTCACAGCTCTGGCTCTGTCTCTGGCACACACTGACACTGACTCTGACACTGACACTCTGTCTCTGACACTGACACTGACTCTGTCTCTGACTCTGTCTCTGACTCTGACTCTGACTCTGACTCTGTCTCTGACACTGACTCTGTCTCTGACTCTGTCTCTGTCTCTGACACTGACTCTGTCTCTGACTCTGTCTCTGACACTGACTCTGACTCTGAATGACTCTTTCTCTGACACTAACTCTGTCTCTGACTCTGTCTCTGACACTGACTCTGTCTCTGACTCTGACACTGACACTGACTCTGACTCTGACTCTGACTCTGGGGTCCATTAAATGTTTCTGAAGCTGACCTCTTTATTCCTGTCCCCACAGACCCACAGAGACAGTCTCAGACTCTGTCTCTTTCTCTGTCTCTGACACTGACTCTGACTCTGACTCTGTCTCTGACACTGACTCTGACTCTGAATGACTCTGTCTCTGACACTGACACTGACACTGACTCTGACTCTGACTCTGGGGTCCATTAAATGTTTCTGAAGCTGACCTCTTTATTCCTGTCCCCACAGACCCACAGAGACAGATTCAGACTCTGTCTCTGTCTCTGACTCTGACTCTGTCTCTGACTCTGACTCTGATTCTGTCTCTGACTCTGACTCTGTCTCTGACTCTGACTCTGATTCTGACTCTGACTCTGTCTCTGACTCTGACTCTGAATGACTCTGTCTCTGACTCTGACTCTGAATGACTCTGTCTATTACACTGACTCTGACTCTGACTCTGGGGTCCATTAAATGTTTCTGAAGCTGACCTCTTTATTCCTGTCCCCACAGACCCACAGAGACAGACTCTGTCAACAATCCAATCAGATCTGTGTGTTTTGTGATCGATGGAAAGTGGGCCACAGTCTGATGCCGGTTTAGGACGGATACACTCTGGACCATAGACTTTATCATTTCAACAAAACTCATTAACTTTGGTGGTCTAGTCCTGTTAAGTCCTGATCTAGTCCTGGTTTAGACCTGATCTCTTCCTGGTTTTGTTCTGGTCTAGTCCTGGTTTAGTCCTGGATTAAACCTGGTGTAGTCCGTGCCCTCTCTGCTCCGGTCTAGTCCTGTCTGCTTCAGTGACTCCGGACTCGCTCTGATTCCGCTCCTGAATTTTTAACGCATTTTTTTTCCAAAGGTTTAATGTTTCAGTCCAGGTTCAGACTCAGACTCGGAAGACCTCAGACCGGTGTCTACATGGACTACAGTAAGTCTTTAAAGTGGGTTTGAACAGGTTCTAGTTGGATTTCAACAGGTTTAAGAGGGATTTGAACAGGTTCTATTGGATTTGAACTGGATTTAGATGGATTTAAACAGGTTTTAGATGGATTTGAAAAGGGTTTAGATGGATTTAACTAGGTTTTAGTTGGATTTGAACAGGTTTTAGTTGGTCTATCCCTGTCCTTTGCAGTTCTTGAGCCATGACTCTTCCAAAGAAGAAGGACTCTTCAAGTTGTCGAGGAATTGCTCAGATCCAGACGTTGCAGTTTTTCTCAGAGAGGACCAAGACCCAGGACCGAGACCCGGACTTGGACCACACACGGTCTGGACCCTCCAGGACCCGGCACCGGCCCCTGGTCCAGTCGGCCTCGTACCAGCCCGGAGACTCGCTGAAGTACCGGACTCGCTTTGACTCGGAGTCAGACTCGGAATCAGACCCGGACCAGGTCTACAGGGTGGTCCTGATTGGGGACCATGATGTTGGCAAGTCCAGCCTTGCCGGGATCTTTGCCGGGATATCGGACTGGGACCAGGACGAGAACCCACGAGGTCAGGATTTAGACTGGACCAGATCATACTAAGCCTGGACTGAGACTGGACTTAACTGGACCAGAAGGAACCAACCAGATCGGAACAGGTTTTAGCTGGACTCATTTGTATTTATTAAATGAGTTTGTAGAAAATCCAGGTGAAAATAGTATTATTTAATATTTAAAAAATATATTTTTTTTCCAATAATTTTCAGAGAATAAACTGTGTTCAAGTGTATTTTCTATCGAACTTTGTAAAATTCTAAACAAATCAACATCACGGTATTTTTTTTACCAAACGTTTGTCCTGAAAGTGTGTCAAACTGAGCAGGGGCGCGGTGCAAACCTAATCATTGATTCTATTATTATATCAAAACTGAATATAATAGAAATAAAAAGAACAAAGTGCATACTTTTTAATAATAATAATAACGCCAAAACTTATCAATTTAAACCTGATAAAAACAAAAGAGAGGGGAAGAAAAACTTCAGCTAATGTATAAGGAATCACATTGTTGACTCCAGAGTAAGCTCTGCAGTAACTCTCCAGCATCTTTATGAGTACATGAGCATGAACTCCAGGTGCTGCAGTGAAACAGAGTTAAAGACGGCTGTGTGCACCTGTCACGTGCTGGTATTGCCTCAGATTAGAGACAACGTTTTTTCATTTGAGCTACAAATTTATTGAACGGAGTTTAAAAAGCTAAACTAACAGGAGCACAGCGACAGCCCCACAAAAAGAATCCCGATATCCCGGGCCCAGAGGGGCCTCGTGTCACGGGCCGACCCACCGGGGGCTTCCCTGGTTCCACACACTTCCAGGCCGCTCCTGATTCTGAGCAATTTGTCAAAAATAACAAGTAATTAATATCATTTCAGACATTCAGGACCAAGCCAGACCCAACCAGACCAGGCCAAACCAGACCAGAGTAAACCAGGCTAGACCAAAAAAAACAAAGCAGACCAAACAAGGTTAGAACAAGACAGACTAAACCAGACCAGGACAGACCAGGCTGAACCAGACTGAAGCTAATGTTTGTTAATAACTTAGCAGGAGTTAGTCAAATGTTTTCTGGATTTTCTCGTAAAGACCAGACTGTGTTCAAATGTGTTTCTCTGTGAGCTCTTAAAAATTCACATTACACTTTTAAAATGCACAGTTACGTTCTTTATTGATTTCATTTTCAAGGATTTGTTTTTAGGTCAGTGGACTAAACTAGACTGGACTAAACCAGACTCAACTGGACTGAAGTGGACTGAACCGGACCGAACCTACAGTGTGCATTTACTATTTAGTTAAAAAGAAAATCAAGAAAAAAGTCAAAATTTCAACAAAAACCAAACTTCCCAGAATCTTTTACATCTGAGACACAACAACTGCACAGTTCAGCCATCTTCACCGACGACTTTAAAGCATATTTCAGTTTAAAATACTGCATGGACCAGATCTGGAGAAAGAGACGAGTGGAAACTGTTGTTGTTGTGGAGCTCTGTCTCCATCCTGGTCCTGTCCTTGTCCGACCTCTGCACCCGTCCTTCGCTCTGATTGGCCCCAGGCTGGTATTGATCCAGTGGTGATGGTGAAGGGGGCGGGGCCTGTTTCTATTGTAAGTTAAATTTACATTTATCCGCATTAATCATAAACACACAAGTAAGCTTGTAGGAATTTAGCTGCATTTTTTGAAATAGATAAACCTAAATATTTAGTTTTACATAATCTAAACTTTAAGAGTAGTCATCATTTATGTATTTTCTTCTTAAGCAATCTAAAAAAATGGAAAACAGTTGAGTTAAGAAGTATCTTTTCATCTGTAGATGGCTCATATTTCTTGTATTTTTGTCTGATTTGTAGGAAAACACACACATTAAATTCTTTCACTCACTGCAGCCAGCCTGCCAACCTACACTGAACTGTTTCTAGAATAACTGTAGCTCATATACAGTGTATTTGTCTTTTACTAGAGCTCTGAGTGCCCCCTACTGAGCACAATCTAGAACTGCAACTACGGTCACTTTATCTCCTGCTTCGTTTGGACCAACTTTCAGAACCAAACAAATGCTCTTTGGTCTGAGTCCGGACCAAACTGAGCCATGGTCTGTGACGCGTCTCCTAAACAGTGTTATAATGATTTAAAACATGTATAAGCTCTATATTAATAACAGGTCTGTATTAACTCTATATTATTATTAACACGTCTGTATTAACTCTCCATCAATAATAACACGTCTGTATTAACTCTCCATCAATAATAACACGTCTGTATTAACTCTATATTAATAACACGTCTGTATTAACTCTATATTAATAATAACACGTCTGTATTAACTCTCCATCAATAATAACACGTCTGTATTAACTCTATATTAATAATAACACGTCTGTATTAACTCTCCATCAATAATAACACGTCTTTATTAACTCTATAATAATAATAACACGTCTGTATTAACTCTATATTAATAATAACACGTCTGTATTAACTCTATATTAATAATAACACGTCTGTATTAACTCTATATTAATAATAACACGTCTGTATTAACTCTATATTAATAACATGTCTTTATTAACTCTATATTAATAATAACACGTCTGTATTAACTCTATATTAATAATAACACGTCTTTATTAACTCTATATTAATAACACGTCTGTATTAACTCTATATTAATAATAACACGTCTGTATTAACTCTACATTAATAATAACATGTCTTTATTAACTCTATATTAATAATAACATGTCTTTATTAACTCTATATTAATAATAACATGTCTTTATTAACTCTATATTAATAATAACGTCTTTATTAACTCTATATTATTAATAACACGTCTTTATTAACTCTATATTAATAATAACACGTCTGTATTAACTCTATATTAATAATAACACGTCTGTATTAACTCTATATTATTAATAACACGTCTTTATTAACTCTATATTAATAATAACACGTCTTTATTAACTCTACATTATTAATAACACGTCTTTATTAACTCTATATTAATAATAATACGTCTTTATTAACTCTATATTAATAATAACACGTCTGTATTAACTCTATATTAATAATAACACGTCTGTATTAACTCTATATTAATAATAACACGTCTGTATTAACTCTATATTAATAATAACACGTCTGTATTAACTCTATATTAATAACATGTCTTTATTAACTCTATATTAATAATAACACGTCTGTATTAACTCTATATTAATAATAACACGTCTTTATTAACTCTATATTAATAATATCACGTCTGTATTAACTCTATATTAATAATATCACCTCTGTATTAACTCTATATTAATAATAACATGTCTGTATTAACTCTATATTAATAATAACATGTCTGTATTAACTCTTTATTAATAATAACACGTCTGTATTAACTCTATATTAATAATAACATGTCTTTATTAACTCTATATTAATAACACGTCTGTATTAACTCTATATTAATAATAACACGTCTGTATTAACTCTATATTAATAATAACACGTCTGTATTAACTCTATATTAATAATAACACGTCTGTATTAACTCTACATTATTAATAACACGTCTTTATTAACTCTATATTAATAATAATACGTCTTTATTAACTCTATATTAATAATAACACGTCTTTATTAACTCTATATTATTAATAACACGTCTTTATTAACTCTATATTAATAATACGTCTTTATTAACTCTATATTAATAATAACACGTCTGTATTAACTCTTTATTAATAATAACACGTCTGTATTAACTCTATATTAATAATAACATGTCTGTATTAACTCTATATTAATAATAACATGTCTGTATTAACTCTATTAATAATAACATGTCTGTATTAACTCTTTATTAATAATAACTCGTCTGTATTAACTCTAAATTAATAATATCACGTCTGTATTAACTCTATATTAATAATAACACGTCTGTATTAACTCTATATTAATAATAACACGTCTGTATTAACTCTATATTAATAATAACACGTCTGTATTAACTCTTTATTAATAATAACATGTCTGTATTAACTCTTTATTAATAATAACACGTCTGTATTAACTCTATATTAATAATAACATGTCTGTATTAACTCTTTATTAATAATAACACGTCTGTATTAACTCTATATTAATAATAACATGTCTTTATTAACTCTATATTAATAACACGTCTGTATTAACTCTATATTAATAATAACACGTCTTTATTAACTCTATATTATTAATAACACGTCTTTATTAACTCTATATTAATAATAATACGTCTTTATTAACTCTATATTAATAATAACACGTCTTTATTAACTCTATATTATTAATAACACGTCTTTATTAACTCTATATTAATAATAATACGTCTTTATTAACTCTTTATTAATAATAACATGTCTGTATTAACTCTATATTAATAATAACATGTCTTTATTAACTCTATATTAATAATAATAATAATAATAGGTGCCTATCGGTCCTGCTCCAGTCTGATTATTGTATCTCTGAGACACATGGTCCACAGTAAAGACCTGAACGGAGAAAGTCTGAGTTCAGTTTGAAAAGCTGTAGGAGTTTTTAGACCTGGTTTAGACCTGGATTAGACCTGGATTAGACCTGGATTAGACCTGGATTAGACCTGGTTTAGACCTGGTTTAGACCTGGATTAGACCTGGTTTAGACCTGGATTAGACCTGGATTAGACCTGGTTTAGTCCTGGTTTAGACCTGGTTTAGACCTGGTTTAGACCTGGATTAGACCTGGATTAGTCCTGGTTTAGACCTGGATTAGACCTGGATTAGACCTGGATTAGACCTGGATTAGACCTGGTTTAGACCTGGTTTAGTCCTGGTTTAGACCTGGTTTAGACATGGTTTAGACCTGGTTTAGAACTGGATTAGACCTGGATTAGACCTGGTTTAGACCTGGTTTAGACCTGGTTTAGGCCTGGATTAGACCTGGTTTAGACCTGGTTTAGACCTGGTTTAGGCCTGGATTAGGCCTGGATTAGACCTGGTTTAGACCTGGTTTAGACCTGGTTTAGACCTGGTTTAGACCTGGTTTAGACCTGGTTTAGACCTTAAAACGAACCTTGAAAACACCTTGATTTTTGTGTTTATCTGATTTTTCCAGAAAACATGTTTGAGCGAACACTGACGGTCGACGGAGAAGAGACCACACTCCTCGTTATGGACACATGGGACGCAAACAAACTGGTACTGGTTTAGTCCTGGTTTAGACCTGGTTTAGACCCGGTCCTGACCCGGTCTGACCCGGTCTAACTCGGTCCTGACCTGGTCTGACCCGGTCTTGACCCCGTCTAACTCGGTCTAACTTGGTCCTGACCCGCTCTGGCCCGGTCCCGGTCTGGCCCGGTCTAACCCGGTCTGACCCAGTCCTGGCCTGACCCGGTCTAACTCGGTCCTGACCGGTCTGGCCCGGTCTAACCCGGTCTGACCCAGTCCTGGCCTGACCCGGTCTAACTCGGTCCTGACCCGGTCTGGCCCGGTCTAACCCGGTCCTGGCCTGGTCTAACCCGGTCTAACTCGGTCTTGACCCGGTCTGACCCAGTCCCGGCCTGACCCGGTCTAACCCGGTCTAACTCGGTCCTGACCCGGTCTGGCCCGGTCTGACCCGGTCTGACACAGTCTGTCCCGGTCTAACTCGGTCCTGACCCGGTCTGGCCCGGTCCTGGCCTGACCCGGTCTGACCCGGTCTAACTCGGTCCTGGCCCGGTCTGACCCGGTCTGACGCAGTCTGACCCGGTCTAACTCGGTCTGACCCGGTCTGGCCCGGTCTAACTCGGTCCTGACCCGGTCTGGCCCGGTCTGACCCGGTCTAACTCGGTCCTGACCCGGTCTGGCCCGGTCTGACCCGGTCTAACTCGGTCTGACCCGGTCTGGCCCGGTCTAACTCGGTCCTGACCCGGTCTGGCCCGGTCTGACCCGGTCTAACTCGGTCTGACCCGGTCTGGCCCGGTCTCTGCAGGAGGACACTCTCGCTGAG
>JALDNG010000131.1:45000-187500 GCA_024349245.1 Neodontobutis hainanensis
CCTCATGAAGAGAGGAGTCAGTGTAACTCATGAAGAGAGGAGTCAGTGTAACTCATGAAGAGAGGAGTCAGTGTAACTCATGAAGAGAGGAGTCAGTGTAACTAATGAAGAGAGGAGTCAGTGTAACCTCATGAAGAGAGGAGTCGGTGTAACTAATGAAGAGAGGAGTCAGTGTAACTAATGAAGAGAGGAGTCAGTGTAACTAATGAAGAGAGTCAGTGTAACTAATGAAGAGAGGAGCCAGTGTAACTCATGAAGAGAGGAGTCAGTGTAACTCATGAAGAGAGGAGTCAGTGTAACTAATGAAGAGAGTCAGTGTAACTAATGAAGAGAGGAGTCAGTGTAACCTCATGAAGAGAGGAGTCGGTGTAACTAATGAAGAGAGGAGTCAGTGTAACTAATGAAGAGAGGAGTCGGTGTAACTAATGAAGAGAGTCAGTGTAACTAATGAAGAGAGGAGTCAGTGTAACTAATGAAGAGAGGAGTCAGTGTAACTCATGAAGAGAGGAGTCAGTGTAACTCATGAAGAGAGGAGTCAGTGTAACTCATGAAGAGAGGAGTCAGTGTAACTAATGAAGAGAGGAGTCAGTGTAACTACGTGTGTGAGGAGTTACGTGGCTCTCTTTGGTTCTTTAAAGACCACTCTTGCTGCTGCGTTCTGGATGAGCTGCAGAGGTTTGGTTGTGCAGCAGGAGTCCAGCCAGAAGAGCATTGCAATAATCCAGTTTGGACAAGACAAGAGCCTGGACTAGGATTTGTGTAGAGTGCTCTGATAGGAAAGGTCTAATTTTCCTAATGTTGTAGAGGATGAATCTACAGGACCTGGTGGTGGAAACATGACTTGTGAAGTTTAGTTGATCATCAGTTACCACTCCCAGATTTCTGTCAGTGCTGGACGGTGTAATGGTTGATGAGCCTAGTTGAATGGAGAGGTTGTGGTGGGTCTTTGGGTTTGGCAGGAATCACTAGCAGTTCTGTTTTTGCAAGGTTCAGCTGCAGGTGATGGTCCTGCATCCAAAGTGAGATGTCACTCAGGCCGAGACACGAGCAGAGACCGTCGGATCATCAGGTTGAAATGACAAGTGGAGTTGAGTGTCATCTGCAGCAGTGATAGGAAAAGCCATGCTTCTGAACGACAGAGGAGGTCATGTTTATGGAAAAGAGTAGTGGTCCAAGCCCTGAGCCCTGAAGCACCCCTGTATTGAGATGTTGGGACTCAGAGACCTCGTTTCTCCAGGATACTCTGAATGACCTACCTGAGAGGTAAGACCCCATTATTCAAAATAAATCAATTAAAAATAAATCCCCCTCCCCTCGGGCTGGCAATGAACGAAGAACTATTCATCTTCATCTTCATCATAATTTATTCTTCTGACTCAACGGAAAAGTCCAGGACCGGAACTTACCCCGAACCTCCTTCGCAACTGGAACAAACAAGACCTGGTTTAGACCCAGTTTAGACCCAGTTTAGTCATGGTTTAGACCTGGTTTAAGTCCTGGTCCTGCTCTTGTACCTGTTGTGGACAGAGAATTTGCTGTTGAAGGCTGTGGTTCTAGTTCCTCTGGAAGTCCTGGTCCTGGACTCTGCCGTGGTCCAGTCTGGTCTGGTTCTAAGCTGGTCTGGTCTGTGGGCAAGATCCGGTTCAGGAGCTGGTCCAGTATTTCCTGAGCATGGTTTGGTTGGGTTCTGACGATCAGAACTTGTCTGGTTCCTGTTGAGATCCTCAGCTCCGTAACCGCCCTGTTACAGTACCATATGAGGAACCAGGACTAAACCAGGTCTAAACCAAGTCTGAACCAGGCCTGAACCAGGAATAAACCAGGTCTAAACCAGGTCTGAACCAGGAATACACCTGGTTCAGACCTGGTTTAGACCCGGTTCAGGCCTGGTTCAGTCCTGGTTTACACCTGGTTCAGTCCTGGTTTAGACCCGGTTCAGGCCTGGTTCAGTCCTGGTTTACACCTGGTTCAGTCCTGGTTTAGACCCGGTTCAGGCCTGGTTCAGTCCTGGTTTACACCTGGTTCAGTCCTGGTTTAGACCCGGTTCAGGCCTGGTTCAGTCCTGGTTTAGACCCGGTTCAGGCCTGGTTCAGTCCTGGTTTACACCTGGTTCAGTCCTGGTTTAGACCCGGTTCAGGCCTGGTTCAGTCCTGGTTATGTTCATTGACTAAAGCCAAAGATGGATTCTGACCTGGGTTGAGTTCGTTTGAGGATCCAACACACCGCCAGGAGCACGAGCAGAACCAGAACCAGAACCACCAGAGAAACCGCAAACAGGTCCAACGAGGTCTGGTCCATCGTTTTCACCGAATTATTTGCAGAACTCACAAAAGAAACCAGGAACAAACAGGTTCTCAGTCAACGCGTCTGGGTTTATTCAAATCAAAAGTCAACATTCTGAGACGTCACAGAAACAGACCAGAGTGTTCTGTAAACTATCTTTAAGGGTAATGTTTAAAATGTGACTGAAAGAAAAGGACATTTCCATTTTATTTATTTGAAACACAAAGTGCCAGGAGCTGTCTCTAGTACTAACTGTAGTTCTGTCTGTTCTTTTTTCACTTCTTCAGAAAATTTTCACAATTTAAATTTTTTTGATTTTTGCTGATTACATTTTTTTGCTTAAATCCCTCTTTTCTTTCAATTTCTACAGAATTTTGCAAAATTAAACATCTGCCAATTTCAGGATAAGGAACGATATAAATTAATTTATAGTTACTATGTTTCTTTTTCAGTAAATTTCTCTCAAACTGTTCAATTATAAAGTGTATTTCTTCCTTGTCAGTAATACTTTATATTTTTAATATCTAAACCTTAAGTGTTAATTCATGTAGAAAAATACTTTGTAAATGATTCTTTGATAAACATAATAAACTCCAGACATTTTATTTTTAGAGCAGAATGCATTATCAGCTCAGTTTTCACAAAAATAATAAAAGTGGTTTAGAAGTCACAGATGTATTTACATCTGAATTATTAAAATACAAATTGAATCATCAGCAATAAATATTTAATATCCAAAATATTATTACATGGAACTGGGGCTTTGAGAAACAGCTTTTGATTGGCTTTAACTCAGGTCACATGACACAATCTAAACCAGGTTTAAACTGGAGAACAGTCATGTGACCTGAGGGTCTTCATAATGTTTCTCAGACGCTCCTGCTGCTGTTCGTTACTCGAGTCGATGTCAGACGGAGCGCTCCTGCTGCCGTTCGTTACTCGAGTCGTGGTTGATGTCAGACGGAGCGCTCCTGCTGCCGTTCGTTACTCGAGTCGTGGTTGATGATGTCAGACGGAGCGCTCCTGCTGCCGTTCGTTACTCGAGTCGTTGATGTCAGACGGAGCGCTCCTGCTGCCGTTCGTTACTCGAGTCGTGGTTGATGTCAGACGGAGCGCTCCTGCTGCCGTTCGTTACTCGAGTCGTGGTTGATGATGTCACGGAGCGCTCCTGCTGCCGTTCGTTACTCGAGTCGCGTTGATGTCAGGACGGAGCGCTCCTGCTGCCGCCGTTACTCGAGTCGTGGTTGATGATGTCAGACGGAGCGCTCCTGCTGCCGTTCGTTACTCGAGTCGTGGTTGATGATGTCAGACGGAGCGCTCCTGCTGCCGTTCGTTACTCGAGTCGTGGTTGATGATGTCAGACGGAGCGCTCCTGCTGCTGTTCGTTACTCGAGTCGTGGTTGATGATGTCAGACGGAGCGCTCCTGCTGCCGTTCGTTACTCGAGTCGTGGTTGATGTCAGACGGAGCGCTCCTGCTGCTGTTCGTTACTCGAGTCGTTGATGTCAGACGGAGCGCTCCTGCTGCCGTTCATTACTCGAGTCGTGGTTGATGTCAGACGGAGCGCTCCTGCTGCCGTTCGTTACTCGAGGCGTTGTTGATGATGTCAGACGGAGCGCTCCTGCTGCTGTTCGTTACTCGAGTCGTTGTTGTTGATGTCAGACGGAGCGCTCCTGCTGCCGTTCGTTACTCGAGTCGTGGTTGATGTCAGACGGAGCGCTCCTGCTGCCGTTCGTTACTCGAGTCGTGGTTGATGTCAGACGGAGCGCTCCTGCTGCCGTTCGTTACTCGAGTCGTGGTTGATGATGTCAGACGGAGCGCTCCTGCTGCCGTTCGTTACTCGAGTCGTGGTTGATGTCAGACGGAGCGCTCCTGCTGCCGTTCGTTACTCGAGTCGTGGTTGATGTCAGACGGAGCGCTCCTGCTGCCGCTCGCTACTCGAGTCGTGGTTGATGATGTCAGACGGAGCGCTCCTGCTGCCGTTCGTTACTCGAGTCGTGGTTGATGTCAGACGGAGCGCTCCTGCTGCCGTTCGTTACTCGAGTCGTGGTTGATGTCAGACGGAGCGCTCCTGCTGCTGTTCGTTACTCGAGTCGTTGATGTCAGACGGAGCGCTCCTGCTGCCGTTCGTTACTCGAGTCGTTGTTGATGTCAGACGGAGCGCTCCTGCTGCTGTTCGTTACTCGAGTCGTTGTTGATTATGTCAGACGGAGCGCTCCTGCTGCCGTTCGTTACTCGAGTCGTTGTTGATGTCAGACGGAGCGCTCCTGCTGCCGTTCGTTACTCGAGTCGTGGTTGATGATGTCAGACGGAGCGCTCCTGCTGCCGTTCGTTACTCGAGTCGTTGTTGATTATGTCAGACGGAGCGCTCCTGCTGCCGTTCGTTACTCGAGTCGTTGTTGATGTCAGACGGAGCGCTCCTGCTGCTGTTCGTTACTCGAGTCGTGGTTGATGATGTCAGACGGAGCGCTCCTGCTGCCGTTCGTTACTCGAGTCGTGGTTGATGTCAGACGGAGCGCTCCTGCTGCTGTTCGTTACTCGAGTCGTTGTTGATGATGTCAGACGGAGCGCTCCTGCTGCTGTTTGTTACTCGAGTCGTGGTTGATGTCAGACGGAGCGCTCCTGCTGCCGTTCGTTACTCGAGTCGTGGTTGATGATGTCAGACGGAGCGCTCCTGCTGCCGTTCGTTACTCGAGTCGTGGTTGATGATGTCAGACGGAGCGCTCCTGCTGCTGTTCGTTACTCGAGTCGTGGTTGATGATGTCAGACGGAGCGCTCCTGCTGCTGTTCGTTACTCGAGTCGTGGTTGATGATGTCAGACGGAGCGCTCCTGCTGCCGTTCGTTACTCGAGTCGTGGTTGATGTCAGACGGAGCGCTCCTGCTGCCGTTCGTTACTCGAGTCGTGGTTGATGATGTCAGACGGAGCGCTCCTGCTGCCGTTCGTTACTCGAGTCGTGGTTGATGTCAGACGGAGCGCTCCTGCTGCCGTTCGTTACTCGAGTCGTGGTTGATGATGTCAGACGGAGCGCTCCTGCTGCCGTTCGTTACTCGAGTCGTGGTTGATGTCAGACGGAGCGCTCCTGCTGCTGTTCGTTACTCGAGTCGTTGTTGATGATGTCAGACGGAGCGCTCCTGCTGCCGTTCGTTACTCGAGTCGTGGTTGATGTCAGACGGAGCGCTCCTGCTGCCGTTCGTTACTCGAGTCGTGGTTGATGTGTCGTTGTTGATGATGTCAGACGGAGCGCTCCTGCTGCTGTTCGCTACTCGAGTCGTTGTTGATGATGTCAGACGGAGCGCTCCTGCTGCTGTTCGTTACTCGAGTCGTTGTTGATGATGTCAGACGGAGCGCTCCTGCTGCTGTTTCTTACTCGAGTCGTTGTTGTTGATGTCAGACGGAGCGCTCCTGCTGCTGTTCGCTACTCGAGTCGTTGTTGATGATGTCAGACGGAGCGCTCCTGCTGCTGTTCGTTACTCGAGTCGTGGTTGATGATGTCATACGGAGCGCTCCTGCTGCTGTTCGCTACTCGAGTCGTTGTTGATGATGTCAGACGGAGCGCTCCTGCTGCCGTTCGTTACTCGAGTCGTTGATGTCAGACGGAGCGCTCCTGCTGCTGTTCGCTACTCGAGTCGTTGTTGATGATGTCAGACGGAGCGCTCCTGCTGCCGTTCGTTACTCGAGTCGTGGTTGATGATGTCAGACGGAGCGCTCCTGCTGCCGTTCGTTACTCGAGTCGTTGATGTCAGACGGAGCGCTCCTGCTGCCGTTCGTTACTCGAGTCGTGGTTGATGTCAGACGGAGCGCTCCTGCTGCTGTTCGTTACTCGAGTCGTTGTTGTTGATGTCAGACGGAGCGCTCCTGCTGCTGTTCGTTACTCGAGTCGTTGTTGTTGATGTCAGACGGAGCGCTCCTGCTGCTGTTCGTTACTCGAGTCGTGGTTGATGTCAGACGGAGCGCTCCTGCTGCTGTTCGTTACTCGAGTCGTTGTTGTTGATGTCAGACGGAGCGCTCCTGCTGCTGTTCGTTACTCGAGTCGTTGTTGATGTCAGGCGGGCGCTCCTGCTGCTGTTCGTTACTCGAGTGCGTTGATGTCAGGCGGGCGCTCCTGCTGCCGTTCGTTACTCGTCGTTGTTGATGTCAGGCGGAGCGCTCCTGCTGCTGTTGCGTTACTCGAGTCGTTGTTGATGATGTCAGACGGAGCGCTCCTGCTGCTGTTCGTTACTCGAGTCGTTGTTGATGATGTCAGACGGAGCGCTCCTGCTGCCGTTCGTTACTCGAGTCGTGGTTGATGATGTCAGACGGAGCGCTCCTGCTGCTGTTCGTTACTCGAGTCATTGATGTCAGACGGAGCGCTCCTGCTGCTGTTCGTTACTCGAGTCGTGTTGATGTCAGGCGGAGCGCTGCTGTGCGTTACTCGAGTCGTTGTTGTTGATGTCAGGCGGAGCGCTCCTGCTGCTGTTCGTTACTCTCGAGTGGTTGATGTCAGGCGGGCGCTCCTGCTGCTGTTCGTTACTCGATGCGTTGATGTCAGGCGGAGCGCTCCTGCTGCTGTTCGTTACTCGAGTCGTTGTTGTTGATGTCAGACGGAGCGCTCCTGCTGCCGTTCGTTACTCGAGTCGCGTTGTTGATGTCAGGCGGAGCGCTCCTGCTGCTGTTCGTTACTCGAGTCGTTGTTGATGATGTCAGACGGAGCGCTCCTGCTGCCGTTCGTTACTCGAGTCGTGGTTGATGATGTCAGGACGGGCGCTCCTGCTGCTGTTCGTTACTCGAGTCATTGATGTCAGGCGGGCGCTCCTGCTGCTGTTCGTTACTCGAGTCGTGTTGATGTCAGGCGAGCGCTCCTGCTGCCGTTCGTTACTCAGTGGTTGATGTCAGACGGAGCGCTCCTGCTGCCGTTCATTACTCGAGTCGGTGGTTGATGTCAGGCGGAGCGCTCCTGCTGCCGTTCGTTACTCGAGTCGTTGATGTCAGGCGGAGCGCTCCTGCTGGTTCGTTACTCGAGTCGTGGTTGATGATGTCAGCGGAGCGCTCCTGCTGCTGTTACTCGAGTCGTTGTTGATGTCAGGCGGAGCGCTCCTGCTGCGTTCGTTACTCGAGTCGTTGTTGATGTCAGACGAGCGCTCCTGCTGCTGTTACGTTACTCGAGTGCGTGGTTGATGATGTCAGGCGGAGCGCTCCTGCTGCCGTTCATTACTCGAGTCGTGGTTGATGTCAGGCGAGCGCTCCTGCTGCCGTTCATTACCTCGAGTGCGTGGTTGATGTCAGGCGGAGCGCTCCTGCTGCCGTTCGTTACTCGAGTCGTGGTTGATGTCAGGCGGAGCGCTCCTGCTGCTGTTCGTTACTCGAGTCGTGGTTGATGATGTCAGACGGAGCGCTCCTGCTGCCGTTCGTTACTCGAGTCGTGGTTGATGTCAGACGGAGCGCTCCTGCTGCCGTTCGTTACTCGAGTTGTGGTTGATTATGTCAGACGGAGCGCTCCTGCTGCCGTTTATTACTCGAGTCGTGGTTGATGTCAGACGGAGCGCTCCTGCTGCCGTTCATTACTTGAGTCGTGGTTGATGTCAGACGGAGCGCTCCTGCTGCCGTTCGTTACTCGAGTCGTGGTTGATGTCAGACGGAGCGCTCCTGCTGCTGTTCGTTACTCGAGTCGTGGTTGATGATGTCAGACGGAGCGCTCCTGCTGCTGTTCGTTACTCGAGTCGTGGTTGATGTCAGACGGAGCGCTCCTGCTGCTGTTCGTTACTCGAGTTGTGGTTGATGTCAGACGGAGCGCTCCTGCTGCCGTTCGTTACTCGAGTCGTTGATGATGTCAGACGGAGCGCTCCTGCTGCTGTTCGTTACTCGAGTCGTGGTTGATGTCAGACGGAGCGCTCCTGCTGCCGTTCGTTACTCGAGTTGTGGTTGATGTCAGACGGAGCGCTCCTGCTGCCGTTCGTTACTCGAGTCGTGGTTGATGATGTCAGACGGAGCGCTCCTGCTGCCGTTCGTTACTCGAGTCGTTGATGATGTCAGACGGAGCGCTCCTGCTGCCGTTCGTTACTCGAGTCGTTGTTGATGATGTCAGACGGAGCGCTCCTGCTGCCGTTCGTTACTCGAGTCGTTGTTGATGTCAGACGGAGCGCTCCTGCTGCCGTTCGTTACTCGAGTCGTTGATGATGTCAGACGGAGCGCTCCTGCTGCCGTTCGTTACTCGAGTCGTGGTTGATGTCAGACGGAGCGCTCCTGCTGCCGTTTGTTACTCGAGTCGTTGTTGATGATGTCAGACGGAGCGCTCCTGCTGCCGTTCGTTACTCGAGTCGTTGTTGATGTCAGACGGAGCGCTCCTGCTGCCGTTCGTTACTCGAGTCGTTGTTGATGATGTCAGACGGAGCGCTCCTGCTGCCGTTCGTTACTCGAGTCGTGGTTGATGTCAGACGGAGCGCTCCTGCTGCCGTTCGTTACTCGAGTCGTGGTTGATGATGTCAGACGGAGCGCTCCTGCTGCCGTTCGTTACTCGAGTTGTTGTTGATGTCCATGCGTCCGACGAGTTCTGTGATGATCTGCTGCAGGGTCTGAGCCCGAAGACGACCCACCTCCAGCACGGCCTCGTGGTCCACACTGTCTCCGGCATCATACGCCTTCATCACCTGAGAGTCCCACAGGAAGTGACATCAAACACTCAACAACACCTGCTCCTGTCAGGGCCCTAACCTCCTGCTACTGTGAGGGGCCTAACCTCCTGCTCCTGTCAGGGCCCTAACCTCCTGCTCCTGTGAGGGGCCCTAACCTCCTGCTCCTGTGAGGGGCCCTAACCTCCTGCTCCTGTGAGGGGCCTAACCTCCTGCTCCTGTTAGGGCCCTAACCTCCTGCTCCTGTCAGGGCCCTAACCTCCTGCTACTGTGAGGGGCCCTAACCTCCTGCTCCTGTCAGGGCCCTAACCTCCTGCTCCTGTCAGGGCCCTAACCTCCTGCCCCTGTCAGGGCCCTAACCTCCTGCCCCTGTCAGGGCCCTAACCTCCTGCTCCTGTGAGGGGCCTAACCTCCTGCTCCTGTGAGGGGCCCTAACCTCCTGCTCCTGTGAGGGGCCCTAACCTCCTGCCCCTGTCAGGGCCCTAACCTCCTGCTCATGTGAGGGGCCCTAACCTCCTGCTCATGTGAGGGGCCCTAACCTCCTGCTCCTGTGAGGGGCCCTAACCTCCTGCTCCTGTTAGGGCCCTAACCTCCTGCTCCTGTGAGGGGCCTAACCTCCTGCTCCTGTGAGGGGCCCTAACCTCCTGCTCCTGTCAGGGCCCTAACCTCCTGCTCCTGTGAGGGGCCTAACCTCCTGCTACTGTGAGGGGCCCTAACCTCCTGCTCCTGTGAGGGGCCCTAACCTCCTGCTCCTGTGAGGGGCCCTAACCTCCTGCTCCTGTGAGGGGCCTAACCTCCTGCTCCTGTGAGGGGCCCTAACCTCCTGCCCCTGTCAGGGCCCTAACCTCCTGCCCCTGTCAGGGCCCTAACCTCCTGCTCCTGTGAGGGGCCCTAACCTCCGGCTCCTGTCAGGGCCCTAACCTCCTGCTACTGTGAGGGGCCCTAACCTCCTGCCCCTGTCAGGGCCCTAACCTCCTGCCCCTGTCAGGGCCCTAACCTCCTGCTCCTGTGAGGGGCCCTAACCTCCTGCTCCTGTGAGGGGCCCTAACCTCCTGCTCCTGTCAGGGCCCTAACCTCCTGCTCCTGTGAGGGGCCCTAACCTCCTGCTCCTGTGAGGGGCCCTAACCTCCTGCTCCTGTGAGGGGCCCTAACCTCCTGCCCCTGTGAGGGGCCCTAACCTCCTGCTCCTGTCAGGGGCCCTAACCTCCTGCTCCTGTCAGGGGCCCTAACCTCCTGCTCCTGTCAGGGGCCCTAACCTCCTGCCCCTGTGAGGGGCCCTAACCTCCTGCTCCTGTCAGGGGCCCTAACCTCCTGCCCCTGTGAGGGGCCCTAACCTCCTGCCCCTGTGAGGGGCCCTCACTGGGAGTAAATCCAGTCATGGGTAACAGAAGATTGTACCGTGTTGGTGATGAGGGACAGACCGAAGACTCTGAGTCCACAGTGAGTGGCCACCACGACCTCCGGAGCTGTACTCATCCCTGACACAGGGGACACAGGGGACACAGGGGGCACAGGGGACACAGGGGGCACAGGGGCACAGGGGACACAGGGGGCACAGAGGACACAGAGGACACAGGGGACACAGGGGACACAGGGGACACAGGGGACATGATTTGATGTCATTCATCATTTTAGAGACAGAACCAATCAGACAGAGATAGATTTATATTTACAGTATTTCATATTTGTCTCGTGCAGTGTTCCGTCTGGTCCAGGTGCCTGGTCTAACTCTGGTCTGGACCTAGTTTTAGCAGGACTTACCGACAGCGTCCACTCCCAGTCGGTGCAAGAGTCGGGCCTCGGCGATGCTCTCGAAGTTGGGCCCGCCCACCATTGCGTACACGCCCTCCCTCATCACCGCCCCGACTCCCAACTGCTTCCCGATCTCCACGGCAACGCGACGCAGACCGCTGTCATAGCAACCAGACATGGCAGGAAAACGAGGACCGAACCTGGGCCCAGAAAGACCAGGGTTAGACCAGGGTTAGACCAGAGAAAGACCAGGGTTAGACCAGAGTTAGATCAGAGAAAGACCAGGGTTAGACCAGGGTTAGACCAGGGTTAGACCAGAGTTAGACCAGGGTTAGACCGGGGTTAGACCAGGGTTAGATCAGAGTTAGACCAGGGTTAGACTGGGGTTAGACCGGGGTTAGACCAGAGTTAGACCGGGGTTAGACCAGGGTTAGACCGGGGTTAGACCAGAGTTAGACCGGGGTTAGACCAGGGTTAGACCGGGGTTAGACCAGGGTTAGACCAGGGTTAGACCAGAGTTAGACCGGGGTTAGACCAGGGTTAGACCGGGGTTAGACCAGGGTTAGACTGGGGTTAGACTGGGGTTAGACCGGGGTTAGACCAGAGTTAGACCGGGGTTA
Source organism: Neodontobutis hainanensis (assembly GCA_024349245.1). Classification (NCBI taxonomy): domain Eukaryota; kingdom Metazoa; phylum Chordata; class Actinopteri; order Gobiiformes; family Odontobutidae; genus Neodontobutis; species Neodontobutis hainanensis. The sequence goes on from JALDNG010000131.1 coordinate 56,262, forward strand.
GACCAGGGTTAGATCAGAGTTAGACCAGGGTTAGATCAGAGTTAGACCAGGGTTAGACTGGGGTTAGATCAGAGTTAGACCAGGGTTAGACCGGGGTTAGACCGGGGTTAGACCAGGGTTAGACCGGGGTTAGACCAGAGTTAGACCGGGGTTAGACCAGGGTTAGACCAGAGTTAGACCAGGGTTAGACCAGGGTTAGACCAGGGTTAGACCAGAGTTAGACCAGGGTTAGATCCAGACTTAGATCCAGACTTAGACCAGAGTTAGATCAGAGTTAGACCAGGGTTAGACCAGAGTTAGATCAGAGTTAGACCAGGGTTAGACCAGAGTTAGACCAGGGTTAGACCAGGGTTAGACCAGAGTTAGACCAGGGTTAGATCAGAGTTAGACCAGAGTTAGATCCAGGGTTAGACCAGAGTTAGACCAGAGTTAGATCAGAGTTAGACCAGAGTTAGACCAGAGTTAGATCAGAGTTAGACCAGAGAGAGACCAGGGTTAGATCAGAGTTAGACCAGAGTTAGACCAGGGTCAGACCAGAGTTAGACCAGAGAGAGACCAAAGTTAGATCCAGAGTTAGATCCAGAGTTAGATCCAGAGTTAGACCAGAGTTAGACCAGGGTTAGACCAGAGTTAGACCAGGGTTAGACCAGAGTTAGACCAGGGTTAGACCAGAGTTAGATCAGAGTTAGACCAGGGTTAGACCAGAGTTAGACCAGGGTTAGACCAGAGTTAGATCAGAGTTAGACCAGGGTTAGACCAGAGTTAGACCAGGGTTAGACCAGGGTTAGACCAGAGTTAGACCAGAGTTAGACCAGAGTTAGACCAGGGTTAAATCAGAGTTAGACCAGGGTTAGACCGGGGTTAGACCAGGGTTAGACCAGAGTTAGACCAGAGTTAGACCAGAGTTAGACCAGGGTTAGACCAGGGTTAGACCGGGGTTAGACCAGGGTTAGACCAGGGTTAGACCAGGGTTAGACCAGAGTTAGACCAGAGTTAGACCAGAGTTAGACCAGGGTTAGACCAGAGAGAGACCAGTCCTAGACCTGGTCTGACCTGTCGTTGTTGGGTCCACAGAGGGGGTTGAGTCCACAGAGTCCGGGGAAGTTGATGTGGTCTTTGATGATCATGATGTCACCAGGTTGTAGTCCATCGTCCAATGAGCCGGCAGCGTTGGTCACAATTAGAGTCTCCACCCCCAGCAGCTTAAAGACCCGGACTGGGAATGTGGTCTGGAACCGGATTCAAGCACAATTTTGGAATTTGAAATATTTCTTTGTGACTTTAGTAAACTATGCGAGTAACTGTCGGAGCTACATAAGACCTGCAAGACCAGACACTTCTGAACGATATATTCACTGAGATGGTTTAGATCAAACTGGAGAAACTGGGTTTGATCCAAAGAGGTCTGACACTAGACCAGGGTTTTCCAAACACCAGCAGTGTTGCAAGTATTGGCGTTAGAATATAACGGCGTTACTAACAGAGTTTATTTTTCAGTAACGAAGTGATCTAATTAATTACTTTTCCCATCGTTGTATCGCCGTTATTTACTGAGAATGTAAAGTGTCGCGTTACGACAGTTGGGTTGAATGAAGTGTGAGGGGTCACGCTTTGGCTACAGCTGCTGGAGAGAGCAGGTGTCACGGCACGCGCTGACCTCCACTAAACACGTCAGAGACAATGGCGACGAGCCGGGGAAGTTCAAAGGTAGAGTTCTCGAACTAGTACCGGCACTACTTCTCCTTAATTGAAATTAAAGACAAGAATGTTTCTGTAACGTGTTATGTCCAGGACAAAAGACTTTATCCACGTCTGCCTCAAGCCCCTCACATCAACACATGCTAACCCGACCTGCGTTACAACCTCTGCTTTAGTCGTTAGATGAGGAGTATTTTAGTATAGATTAATGTATTATTCATTTTCTTTGAGAATGAACATGTTAAGCTACAGAGTTGTACTGTGTTCGGTTTATTGTGCAATAATTTACAGGTTCAGAGATTTGCACTTATTGACCAGATCTTCCGTTGTTTCTTTTTACCCAGGTTTACATTTGTGTGACTGAATTTTCCCCTTGAATTTTATTTTCAATATTATTTTATATGTTTTTATTTCTATGTATATCACGTGGCAAAGTCTCTTTGGATAAAAGCGTCTGATAAATTAATAAATGTGAAATGTGACCGTAAGTGGTGATAGAAATAGAAAAAGTGATAACACACTGATATATTAACATTAAAACATGTCTGTGAAGGTTCTCGGTCATCCAGGTCATCTTGAAGAAAAGGTAAAAGCAAGTTTAAAACGTAAAGCAGAACAGTTTGACTCTAGAACAACAACAACACTTGAATGGAACAGTGTCACTAACGACTCTCCTGAGCCTTAACAACTCTCACATCAGAGTAACACTGTCCTTTCAGAGTCAACGACTGTGAGACCAAAACAGTCTGGTCCAATCAGAGCTAGTTTCAGGTTAAGCCCCTCCCTCTAGAGATAAAGCTCAGCTCTCTTACAGTTGAACTCAGAATTAAAAAGTCATTTGGCATTAGAGATGAAACATCTTCACCTTGGATCTGAACTTTGACCTTTTCATTAAAAACAAGGTCGAACACATGAGGTAAAGTTCATGTGATATTTATAAACGGTCTCTTTATAGAAACTCTGGAGAAAGCCTGCAGAGCCCTGTGTCACGTTCATGCACTTTCCCCCAAAACATCACAGAACTTGATTTTGTGAAAACAGAAACCGCTCAGGAGCGAGTGTAGATAAAACCTGGTAAAACCTGGTTAAGACCTGGTTAAACCCGGTCACGCTGAGCTCCTGACTGTTATCAGCTGCTCATGCACAGGTCACATGAACAGAGTTAGTCTCAGAGCAGCTATTGTTCTGCTCACACACCGTCCACAGGGGGCGCTGTGGGGGATATCATTACACTCCTTTTAAAAGGTCAGTCCTTTGGACAGAAACTGCACTGTTAGTGTTGAAAGGTTTACGGAAAGGAATTTATGGAATATACGGAATTAGGAAATGAGGTTTGTGTGAGTCTTTGTTAGTTTCAAGCTCTGACTTAGATTCGTCCTGGTGCTTCAGAGCACACTGTCAGGGGCCACTGTGAAACGAACAAAACTCAGCCATGAGAAAACCTACAGCTGCTTTAAGAAGAGGCTTTTTTATTGTTTCAGTAATCTGTATTTTAGTTTACTTTATCCAAATATAACCCTCACAGAGGCCCCTACAGGAGGCCCTCACAGAGGCCCCTACAGGAGACGCCCACAGAGGCCCCTACAGGAGGCCCCTACAGGAGGCCCACACAGAGGCCCCTACAGGAGGCCCCTACAGGAGGCTCTCACAGAGGCCCTCACAGAGGCCCCTACAGGAGGCCCACACAGAGGCCCTCACAGAGGGCCCTACAGGAGGCCCTCACAGAGGCCCCTACAGGAGGCCCTCACAGAGGCCCCTACAGGAGGCCCTCACAGAGGCCCTCACAGAGGCCCCTACAGGAGGCCCACACAGAGGCCCTCACAGAGGCCCTACAGGAGGCTCTCACAGAGGGCCCTACAGGAGGCCCTACAGGAGGCCCTCACAGAGGCCCCTACAGGAGACGCCCACAGAGGCCCTCACAGAGGCCCCTACAGGAGGCTCTCACAGAGGGCCCTACAGGAGGCCCTCACAGAGGCCCCTACAGGAGGCCCTCACAGAGCAGAGGCCCCTACAGGAGGCTCTCACAGAGGGCCCTACAGGAGGCCCTACAGGAGGCCCTCACAGAGGCCCCTACAGGAGGCCCTCACAGAGCAGAGGCCCCTACAGGAGGCTCTCACAGAGGGCCCTACAGGAGACTCCTACAGAAGACTCCTACAGGAGGCCCTCACAGAGGCCCCTACAGGAGGCCCTACAGGAGGCCCTCACAGAGGCCCCTACAGGAGGCCCTCACAGAGCAGAGGCCCCTACAGGAGGCTCTCACAGAGGGCCCTACAGGAGACTCCTACAGAAGACTCCTACAGGAGGCCCTCACAGAGGCCCCTACAGGAGGCCCCCTACAGGAGGCCCTCACAGAGGCCCCTACAGGAGACGCCCACAGAGGCCTCTACAGGAGGCCCCTACAGGAGGCCCCTACAGGAGGCCCTCACAGAGGCCCCTACAGGAGACTCCTACAGAAGACCCCTACAGGAGGCCCTCACAGAGGCCCCTACAAGAGACCCCTACAGGAGGCCCCTACAAGAGGCCCTCACAGAGGCCCCTACAGGAGGCCCTCACAGAGGCCCCTACAGGAGACCCTCACAGAGGCCCCTACAGGAGACTCTCACAGAGGCCCCTACAGGAGACTCTCACAGAGGCCCCTAGAGGAGGTCCCTACAGGAGGCCCTCACAGAGGCCCCTACAGGAGGCCCTCACAGAGACCCCTACAGGAGGCCCTACAGGAGGCCCCTACAGGAGGCCCTCACAGAGCAGAGGCCCCTACAGGAGGCCCCCTACAGGAGGCCCTACAGGAGGCCCTCACAGAGGCCCCTACAGGAGACGCCCACAGAGGCCCCTACAGGAGGCCCCTACAGGAGGCCCTCACAGAGGCCCCTACAGAAGACCCCTACAGGATGCCCTCACAGAGGCCCCTACAAGAGACCCCTACAGGAGGCCCCTACAAGAGGCCCTCACAGAGGCCCCTACAGGAGGCCATACAGGAGGCCCCTACAGGAGGCTCTCACAGAGGGCCCTACAGGAGACGCCTACAGAAGACCCCTACAGGAGGCCCTCACAGAGGCCCCTACAGGAGACTCTCACAGAGGCCCCTAGAGGAGGTCCCTACAGGAGACTCTCACAGAGGCCCCTAGAGGAGGTCCCTACAGGAGGCCCTCACAGAGGCCCCTACAGGAGGCCCTCACAGAGGCCCCTACAGGAGACGCCCACAGAGGCCCCTACAGGAGGCCCCTACACGAGGCCCTCACAGAGGCCCCTACAGGAGGCCCTCACAGAGGCCCCAACAGGAGGCCCCTACAGGAGACCCTCACAGAGGCCCCTACAAGAGACCCCTACAGGAGGCCCCTACAAGAGGCCCTCACAGAGGCCCCTACAGGAGGCCCTCACAGAGGCCCCTACAGGAGGCCCTACAGGAGGCGCCAACAGAGGCCCCTACAGGAGACGCCCACAGAGGCCCCTACAAGAGACCCTCACAGAGGCCCCTACAGGAGGCCCTACAGGAGGCTCTCACAGAGGGCCCTACAGGAGACGCCTACAGAAGACCCCTACAGGAGGCCCTCACAGAGGCCCCTACAAGAGACCCCTACAGGAGGACCCTCACAGAGGCCCCTACAGGAGACCCTCACAGAGCAGAGGCCCCTACAGGAGGCCCCTACTGGCAGTGTTGGGAAAGTTCACTTTCTACAAGAACTAGTTCAAAGTTCAGTTCACATTTTAAAATGAACTAGTTCAGTTCAAACTTCAAAATTTTGAACTAAGTTCACGGTTCCAAAAATGAACTATTTCTTAGTTATTTTTTTCCATATGTTGCTGCGAGCTATTCTTTTTCAAAATTATTGCCACATATACAGTAGAATCACAGACGAAGCTGTGTGTCAGATTTCATCTTCATATCCAATTTTGAATCCTTATCCAACAGGGTTTACATTAGCATTGAGGGGACAGCATTTCCCCATTGTTGCTTTAATGCTTTGTTGCTGTCCATTCACTCCACAGTCCACACTAGAAGCAGCTGCAGCTTTCAACCCTTACATTCTCAAAAACATGAGGACAAATGTGCTGCTTGAATGGACAGTAATCATTAAGGTGCAATCATACAATTCTTTTAAATGATCATACGTCTTGTTACGTGCTGCTGTCGCCTCCATGTTTTTTTTTTTTGATGACGCGTCACACATGCGGCGGACGGCGGGGCGACACTTGTGGCTGGTGTTGCCAGATTTGGTGTTTTTCCGCTACATATTGAGACACGTTTGTGGTGTGTTTTAGCCGGGTTTTCGCCTGGAAGGCTCTATAGAAATCTGGCACCCTATTGAACGAAGTTAACCTGAGAGAGCGTGCCGTTCACAGACACCAGAATGAACGAGTTCACAGTTACGTTCATCAGGCAGTAATACCGCACGTTCAGTTCACGTTCGCCCAAAATATGAACGCGTTCATAAACTATCGTTCAATGAACGCGTTCAGGCACAACACTGTCTACAAGAGGGCCCTACAGGAGGCCCTCACAAAGGCCCCTACAGGAGGCCCTCACAGAGGCCCCTACAGGAGGCCCCTACAGGAGACTCTCACAGAGGCCCCTACAGGAGGCCCCTACAGGAGGCCCTCACAGAGGCCCCTACAGGAGGCCCCTACAGGAGGCCCCTACAGGAGACACTCACAGAGGCCCCTACAGGAGACTCTCACAGAGGCCACTACAGGAGGCCCCTACAGGAGGCCCTCACAGAGGCCCCTACAGGAGGCCCCTACAGGAGACTCTCACAGAGGCCCCTACAGGAGGCCCCTACAGGAGACTCTCACAAAGGCCCCTACAGGAGGCCCCTACAGGAGGCCCCTACAGGAGGCCCCTACAGGAGACTCTCACAAAGGCCCCTACAGGAGGCCCCTACAGGAGGCCCTCACAGAGGCCACTACAGGAGGCCCTCACAGAGGCCCCTACAGGAGGCCCCTACAGGAGACTCTCACAAAGGCCCCTACAGGAGGCCCCTACAGGAGACTCTCACAAAGGCCCCTACAAGAGACCCCAACAGGAGGCCCCTACAGGAGACCCTCACAGAGGCCCCTACAAGAGACCCCAACAGGAGGCCCCTACAGGAGACCCTCACAGAGGCCCCTACAAGAGACCCCTACAGGAGGCCCCTACAAGAGGCCCTCACAGAGGCCCCTACAAGAGACCCCTACAGGAGGCCCTACAGGAGGCGCCAACAGAGGCCCCTACAGGAGACGCCCACAGAGGCCCCTACAAGAGACCCTCACAGAGGCCCCTACAGGAGGCCCTACATGAGGCGCCAACAGAGGCCCCTACAGGAGGCCCTCACAGAGGCCCCTACAGGAGGCCCCTACAGGAGGCCCTCACAGAGGCCACTACAGGAGGCCCTCACAGAGGCCCCTACAGGAGACTCTCACAAAGGCCCCTACAGGAGGCCCCTACAGGAGACTCTCACAAAGGCCCCTACAGGAGGCCCCTACAGCGCCACCTGCTGGTGTGGTGGAGTGTGTGCGTACCTTACAGAGCGGGTGGCCCTCGTACAGGTGGAAGCGGCCCTGCATACACACACAGGTCTTCCCCTTCAGTTCTCCGAACACCAGTCGACCCGCGTGACCCTGGACTGGACACATACTAAATATTAATACATAAAATAGATTTACATATTGTTTATGGCTCTCCACAATCAACACAACTCCAGCCACAAGACATTATGAACAAAAACAAGCAGCCAGCATCTCAATTATCATTATCATCATCATTATCACGGGAAAAGGAAAAGGTCTAATTTATATTGTTATCTGGAAATAATCAACAATCAATCACCGTCTGCACATCCTCATCGTTCTTACATGACATAACAACGCAGTGTTTAGTCTTTGTACATTCTTTTAAACTTAGAAATACTCTCACAACATTTAGAGTCAGACAGAGGTCCATAAACAAGACACGTCTGTTTTAACGTGCCTCCATCTGCGGAGGAAAACTGAGTCCAGATGCTTTTGCTTTAACCTTTTCTTCAAGGTGACCTGGATGAATGAGAACCTTCACAGACACTAAAGTCATGCTACACTTCTTCAGGTAACATTTTTATCTTTCCAAATAATTATAATATTTTTAAGTCAACCAAATCTTTAAACTTGTGTGTACATAAGTGTATAAAGGCAGATGTGCCGTTTCTGGACCTGCTTGGTCTCAGTTCAGTCCGGTCTTGATCAGGACTTACCCGTACTCTGGGGGAATCCCGGGATGTCACTGTACCGGAACGAGTCCTGACACTTGAGGGCCTCAGCGAGCATGCCCAGACCTGACCCACAGATGATGGCCACCTGGGGGCGGTGCTTTGTCTGAGACAGCAGCCAATCAGCAGCCTTCTGATACTCGTCATGGCTGTCAATCAATCACATCAAGCACAGACATCTGACCAAGACTAAACCAGGACCGAACCAGGCCTGAACCAGTTTTAAACCAGGACTAGACCTGCATTAGTCCTGGTTTAGACCAGATTTAAAATTAATAAATGCAGTTCTTACCTGATGATGTCTTTGCTGTGCATCTTCTTCAATAAATAAAAATCAAACAAAGAATCAGCTGAAACAAAAACTTGCTGCAGACTGAAGTGTGTTCTTCAGTTTGTGTTTGTGTCCCTGTGTCTGTTACTGAGTGTGTGTGATGTGTGTGAGAGTGGAGCTCAGACTGCATGAGTCTGAGACAGAGCCTTTATACAATCCTCAGTCCGTCACGTGATTCTGATTGGTCCAGGAGAGTCACGTGATTCTGATTGGTCCAGGAGAGTCACGTGATTCTGATTGGTCCAGGAGAGTCACGTGATTCTGATTGATTAGAAAGGAAGCGCCACTTTAACCAAGCTTTTCAAAATAAGACCCGAGTTGTGGTTAAACTGCCAGACCTGAAAGCTGCAGCACTAAGAGGCGTTTTTCTTTTGTAAAAAAAAAACTGTTCCTACGACCAAATCTTTTACTGAAGTTATAGTTGCTAACTGTGACAATTCTGTATATTCTCTTTAACTTTTAAAACAATTAACTCTGTGCTTTATGTTCCAGTCAGTGCCTGGAGGCTCAACTGGAGTTAAAGAGAACTTTTTGCCCTTTTTTATTAACAAAATTAGGATCAGCAGGGCCTGTCTCCATCTTATGACCCGTTCATGACGAGTGATAATGACAAAACCCTCAACAGAACAGGGAGAAGAGAGTTTGGGACTAAAAGTTACAAAAGTGGTTAAAAATGAAATCTTGTCCAGTTTTATTTCAAAGAACCTGTCTTTTACAAACACTTCCAACAGGAGCCTCCAAATGGTGTGTAGAACAGAATCAGGTTAGGTTAGCTTCCTCTTGTTGTTAGCAGCCTGGAAAATAGGTGGTTCATTCTTTGATTAAAAAACCCAGCCTTGGCCCACTAGAGATTTCACATTTCCAGCAGATCACCAGTCGCCTGCGACACGCTGGACCCGACAGTCGCCCGCGACACACAGGGCTCGACAGACGCCCGCGACACGCTGGACCCGACAGTCGCCCGCGACACGCTGGACCCGACAGTCGCCCGCGACACAGGGCCCGACAGACGCCCGCGACACAGGGCCCGACAGACGCCCGCGTCACAGGGCCCGACAGACGCCCGCGACACGCTGGACCCGACAGACGCCCGCGACACAGGGCCCGACAGACGCCCGCGACACAGGGCTCGACAGACGCCCGCGACACGCTGGACCCGACAGTCGCCCGCGACACACAGGGCTCGACAGACGCCCGCGACACGCTGGACCCGACAGTCGCCCGCGACACACAGGGCTCGACAGACGCCCGCGACACGCTGGACCCGACAGTCGCCCGCGACACAGGGCTCGACAGTCGCTCGCGACACACAGGGCTCGACAGTCGCCCGCGACACGCTGGACCCGACAGTCGCCCGCGACACACAGGGCTCGACAGACGCCCGCGACACGCTGGACCCGACAGTCGCCCGCGACACAGGGCTCGACAGTCGCCGCGCGACACGCTGGACCCGACAGTCGCCTGCGACACGCTGGACCCGACAGTCGCCGCGACACGCTGGACCCGACAGTCGCCCGCGACACGCTGGACCCGACAGTCGCCCGCGACACGCTGGACCCGACAGTCGCCCGCTACACAGGACTCGACAGTCGCCCGCGACACGCTGGACCCGACAGTCGCCCGCGACACGCTGGACCCGACAGTCGCCGCGACACGCTGACCCGACAGTCGCCGCGACACGCTGGACCCGACAGTCGCCGCGACACGCGACTCGACAGTCGCCGCGACACGCTGGACTCGACAGTCGCCCGCGACACGCTGGACCCGACAGTCGCCCGCGACACCGGACTCGACAGTCGCCCGCGACACGCTGGACCCGACAGTCGCCCGCGACACGCTGGACCCGACAGTCGCCCGCGACACCGGACTCGACAGTCGCCCGCGACACGCTGGACCCGACAGTCGCCCGCGACACGCTGGACCCGACAGTCGCCCGCGACACGCTGGACTCGACAGTCGCCCGCGACACGCTGGACCCGACAGTCGCCCGCGACACGCTGGACCCGACAGTCGCCCGCGACACGCTGGACCCGACAGTCGCCTGCGACACGCTGGACCCGACAGTCGCCTGCGACACGCTGGACCCGACAGTCGCCTGCGACACGCTGGACCCGACAGTCGCCTGCGACACGCTGGACCCGACAGTCGCCTGCGACACGCTGGACCCGACAGTGGCCTGCGACACAGGACTCGACAGTGGCCTGCGACACGCTGGACCCGACAGTCGCCTGCGACACGCTGGACCCGACAGTCGCCTGCGACACGCTGGACCCGACAGTCGCCCGCGACACAGGGCTCGACAGTCGCCCGCGACACAGGACTCGACAGTCGCCCGCGACACAGGACTCGACAGTCGCCCGCGACACGCTGGACCCGACAGTCGCCCGCGACACGCTGGACCCGACAGTCGCCCGCGACACGCTGGACCCGACAGTCGCCCGCGACACGCTGGACCCGACAGTGGCCCGCGACACCGGACTCGACAGTCGCCCGCGACACGCTGGACCCGACAGTCGCCCGCGACACGCTGGACCCGACAGTCGCCCGCGACACGCTGGACCCGACAGTGGCCTGCGACACGCTGGACCCGACAGTCGCCCGCGACACGCTGGACCCGACAGTCGCCCGCGACACGCTGGACCCGACAGTCGCCCGCGACACAGGGCTCGACAGACGCCCGCGACACAGGGCCCGACAACCTCCTGCAACTGGACACAAAAGCCGCCTGCGACCTGACAGTCGCCTGCGACAGTGTCTTTCAACATAACGCACAAATGAAAGCACTTGAGTGGACCTTTTTCACTTGTGGTAAGTAACTCGACTTGGACCGAACTCTGACTGCTCTTGACTCGACAGACTACTCTTTGTTAACTCAAACGAGGCCTCCCTGACCCTCCTGAGACCCCTCACTTGAGATGTGCTCCTCTAGAATACAGACGAGCACAACTCAATCTCATCTGCTCAGTTTTATTAACGACAGAGCAACACTGATTATCTCAACCGAACGCTGCTCATTACACACGAACTGACACGTGCACGCTCACAGGGTACACGTGCACTCACTCGACCAAATGCAATGCAAAAATCCAGATTTGTATTTATTATTTTCATATTGTGTTTTTTTGTTTATTATTGTGATTAAAATCTGTTTTTGTAGCTTGTAGACCTAGTTTAGACCTTAATTCTTGTTGGTTTATTCTTGGGTTACACCTGGTTTAGACCTGGTTCACACAAATATCTGAGTTTAATCTTAAAATCTGAATTTGTCTTCTGTCTCTCCGAGTCCACTCTGAGATCTGAAAACCAAGACTTGCCTGTGGTCTAACGTGGTCTCTATCCTAATGTGGCTCACACTGGGTCTAACTGGGCCCACGAGGACTAGACTTAGTCTCTAATGAACGGCACACTGCTGCTACTTACTGCTTGGGGTTTAATTCTGAAACATATCAGTCACATCAGCTTCAGAACGAGCTGCTGCTGCGTCAGAAACATCAGAGTCAGGCCTGAGATTAACGACAGCACGAATCTGATGTGGCGACATTAAAGAAGAGTTTCTTATAAATGAGACTGGTTCAGTTCTGACAGAAATCTGAAAAAATAAAGTCCTGTGTTGTGTCAAGATCTAATGTAAAGCAAATCCAGGACTAACCTAAGAACAAAAGTGAGAAAAAAGAACAGTACTTGGCCCTGACTCCTTCAGACTGGACTGTAAACTGCAAGTCCTGCTGACGCTGTAGACTTTAGGACGAGTTAACCTCAGCTGTTCCAGAGACAGAGGAGCGTCCGTCTGAAGCAGAGGCATGTGCTGCGTCAGGAATTTAATCATAGACCTCCTCATTGAGCTGTGGGGTTTGTGACGAGGAGCTTCATTAAGATGCCTTTCTTTACTTCCACATTCCTCCCTTCTGTCCTCTGTCCTGGTCCTGGCTCTGGTCCTGGCTCTGGTCCAAATCATGTGAGGTGTGCTGTGGATCATGAGACGGTTTAATCAGAGCAGGACTTTTGGACGAAGAGCTGCTTACTAAAAACCTTCTAAAGACATGCTTTTAAAAAGGTCAAAGGTTCACATTTAACCTATCTCCACTCTTCATCAGTTTCAGAAAAACTGAGAGGGTTTAGACCTGTACTAGTCCTGGTTTAGTCCTGGATTAGACCTGGTGTAGTTCTGGTTTAGACCTGGTTTAGACCTGGTGTAGTTCTGGTTTAGACCTGGTTTAGACCTGGTGTAGTTCTGGTTTAGACATGGTTTAGACCTGGTGTAGTTCTGGTTTAGACCTGGTGTAGTTCTGGTTTAGACATGGTTTAGACCTGGTGTAGTTCTGGTTTAGACCTGGTTTAGTTTGACTCTGAGGGCCTGAGACCTTCTGGAGTTGTCTGTGGCTTTTTATAAATCCCTCGTGATCAGAGTGAGTGATGCCAAAGGGGCCCTGAACGCACCGTCACCACAAACGCACCACAGACACAAGTCAACAATTAAATACTAGAGAAAGTATCACAAGGCTCAGTGTCAAAGGGGGTTAGATTACCTCAGCTCTTTGTGAGTCTGGATCAGAGGACAGCTGTCCTCGGTCCAGATCCTCTCAGATCCTCTCAGAGTCCACAGAGACCAAACCAGAGATAAACTCCCCAATCATTTTTCAACAGCAGAGACCCTCCTCTAGAAAAAAACATTGGGTGAAAGTTTAAATTATTTGATGTTCTTCCTTTGAATGAACTCAAACCTTTGTATGTTTTTCAGATTTATATTTTATTGAATCACAAACTTTACACAGCCTTTTTCAGAGGTCCATAAAAATTTCCCCATCCAATCAGGAGGCGGAGTCTGTGGGGTCCAATCAGGAGGCGGAGTCTATGGGGTCCAATCAGGAGGCGGAGTCTGTGGGGTCCAATAAGGAGGCGGAGTCTGTGGGGGCCAATCAGGAGGTGGAGTCTGTGGGGTCCAATCAGGAGGCGGAGTCTGTGGGGGCCAATCAGGAGGCGGAGTCTGTGGGGGCCAATCAGGACTCGGAGTCTGTGGGGTCCAATCAGGAGGCGGAGTCTGTGGGGGCCAATCAGGAGGTGGAGTCTGTGGGGGCCAATCAGGAGGCGGAATTTGTGTCCATGTCCTCGTCGGCCTCTGAGCGACAGATTTCATCCAAAGCCAATTCTGGAACAGAAACAAACAGTTAAGGACGTCTTCACACTTCATTAGTTTTCACCAAAACAGAACATGATGCCTTTAGTTCTGTTCGTCACTAAATTCTTGGTTCACAGCTGCATTTTAAACAAACCCGCTTTGACCGTGCAATCTGTTAGTTGGTTCCACCTATTTTGTTCTGCGTTACAAAACCGTAAAGTTACATTATTTTAAAATGAAAATGTAAATGTTCTTTACGTTGTTGGCTAATTTTTAAGACCTTTGAAACATGGATCTAACACATTTGAATGCTTTTATGACTTTTTAAGGATCTGCAGATACCTTGCAACGTATCTCCGGCTTACCAAAAATACACAAAGAAGAAATTCCACTACGACCCATAGTGAGCAGCACAGATTCAGCCAAACACCTGGCCACCATTTTGGCTCCATTGGTCGGCCACTCACAACACCATATCATCAACTCACAGGACTTTACAAAATCAATACTCTACAACTAGACACAGACGAGACTTTTGACGTCACATCACTCTTTACCTGCAGACCCACCAATCAAGCACTCGTGGTTGTAAGGACAAGACTACTACAGGACACTTCTTTACAGGACAGGACAAACCAGAGGTAACTTCCACAGACAAAAACACGGCTGTGCCATGGGATCACCCGTCTCCCCGATTGTGGCTCACCTGTACCTGGAGGAAGTATTGTGGCTCACCTGTACCTGGAGGAAGTATTGTGGCTCACCTGTACCTAGAGGAAGTATTGTGGCTCACCTGTACCTGGAGGAAGTATTGTGGCTCACCTGTACCTGGAGGAAGTGGAGAACAGAGCTCTGGTCTCTTTCCCAGGTGCAGTGCCCAGTCACTGGTTCAGATATGTTGATGACACGTGGGTCAAGATCAGAACCCAGGAAGTAGAAGCCTTCACAGAACACATCAATGCAGTGGACAAGAACATCAAGTTCACCCGTGAAGATGCCACAAACAACCGCCTGGCTTTCTTAGACTGTGCAGTGGTTATTTGTGAGGACAGGACTCTCTAAGTAGAAGTTTAGAGGAAGCCTACACACACAGATCAATATTTGCTGTTTGATTCTCACCACCCTCCGCAGCACAAGCTGGAGTCATCAGGACTCTTCAGCACAGAGCACAAGAGGTGCCCACAACCTCAGAAGGTAAACGGAAAGAAGAACAACACATCCGTAAATCTCTGAGAGACTGTGGATACCCCAATGGACTTTCAACAAAACCAAGAGGACACAGACCCCAAACAGACAGGAACCAGGGACAAAAGGGAAGGGTGTAGTTATCCCTTATGTGTCTGGTTTATCTAAAAAGGATTTTCTACAAACACAACATTCCAGTCCACTTTAAACCAGGAACACTGCGTCAAAAACTGGATCCAGCCTAAAGACAAGACCCCCACAAACAGAGAAGAGAAGAGCCAATCCTGGACCTGAGTCTGCAGTCCACATCAAAAATAAAGGACATTCCTTTATATATTTTGTCCAGAGAGGCCAGATGGTTTGAGAGAGGGCTGAAGGAAGACATTTTTGTAAAAATGCCCTCTTTGAACAGAGGAGGTGGCCGCAGATTCATGTTGCCTAATATTTCAGTATAATTGTTTGTTGTTTGTTATAGTTGGTTTCAGAACAATGTTCTGAAACCTAAACCAAACTTAAAACCTAAACAGTTTGCCTCTAAAACAACACCTAAATGGAAGTGTCATTAATGACTCTCCTGAGCCTTTAATGACTCTCACATCAGAATTGATAAAGTCTCTTGGAATTAACGACAAATTGGCTTTACTTTGAAAACTGAGTTTAGATGCTTTTGCTTTAACCTTTTCTTCAAGATGACCTGGATGAGTGAGAACCTTCACAGACACTTGGATGGAACCGTCCCAGAGCACTCCAAACACGACAAGTGTGAACACAGGTCGTGTCCGGTCTGGTCCTGGCCTTACCTTGGCTGTAGCTGGTCTCCTGTAGACTGTCCCTCAGGGCGGGGATCACCTGGTCGTACAGGTGGAGCACGGCTCGGCAGCTCTCTGTGAAGCCGCTGTGGTTCTGCAGTAGCCAATGGAGAAGCAGCACAGTCTCCCGCAGCGACACCAGGACACGCCCCCTATGCCATGGAGACAGGGCCTGAGGAGGCGGGGCCTGGGAGTACCTATTGTCCAACCAGAGTCTGTGTAGGACCAGCACCACGCACTGCACCAACTGGAACAGAGGAAGACCGGGTTTAGATCTGGTTTAGCCCAGGTCAGGTCCAGAGTCAGTTCATGGGTCAGGTCCAGGCCTGGGGCCTCATGTACAGCTTTCATACTGAAGTCGCCAGCGGGTCGCCTACGGGTCACCAGCGGGTCGACAGCGGGTCGCCCGCGGGTCGCCTGCGGGTCGCCTACGGGTCACCAGCGGGTCGACAGCGGTCGCCGCGGTCGCCACGGGTCACCAGCGGTCGACAGCGGTCGCCCGCGGTCGCCCGCGGTCGCCCGCGGTCGCCTACGGGTCACCAGCGGGTCGACAGCGGGTCGCCTACAGGTCACCAGCGGGTGGCCTACAGGTCGACAGTGGGGAGACAGCGGGTCGCCTACAGGTCGCCAGCGGGCCGCCTACAGGTCGACAGTGGGGAGACAGCGGGTCGCCTACAGGTCGACAGTGGGGAGACAGCGGGTCGCCTACAGGTCGCCAGCGGGTCGCCTACAGGTCGACAATGGGGAGACAGCGGGTCGCCTACAGGTCGACAATGGGGAGACAGCGGGTCGCCTACAGGTCGCCAGTGGGTCGCCTACAGGTCGACAATGGGGAGACAGCGGGTCGCCTACAGGTCGCCAGTGGGTCGCCTACAGGTCGACAATGGGGAGACAGCGGGTCGCCTACAGGTCGACAATGGGGAGACAGCGGGCGCCTACAGGTCGACAATGGGGAGACAGCGGGTCGCCTACAGGTCGACAGTGGGCCGCCTACAGGTCCACAGTGGGCCGCCTACAGGTCCACAGTGGGCCGCCTACAGGTCCACAGTGGGCCGCCTACAGGTCCACAGTGGGCCGCCACAGGTCCACAGTGGGCGCCACAGGCCGCCTACAGGTCGACAGTGGGCCGCCTACAGGTGGGCAGTGGGCCGCCACAGGTCGACAGTGGGCCGCCTACAGGTGGGCAGTGGGCCGCCTACAGGTCCACAGTGGGCCGCCTACAGGTCCACAGTGGGCCGCCTACAGGTCCACAGTGGGCCGCCTACAGGTCCACAGTGGGCCGCCTACAGGTCCACAGTGGGCCGCCTACAGGTCCACAGTGGGCCGCCTACAGGTCCACAGTGGGCCGCCTACAGGTCCACAGTGGGCCGCCTACAGGTCCACAGTGGGCCGCCTACAGGTCCACAGTGGGCCGCCTACAGGTCCACAGTGGGCCGCCTACAGGTCCACAGTGGGGAGACAGCGGGCCGCCTACAGGTCGCCAGCGGGTCGCCAGCGGGTCGCCAGCAGGTCGTCTACAAGTCGCCTGCGGGTCGACAGCGGGCCGCCTGCGTTTACGGGTCAGCATTTGTGTAGCGATACACACAGTTTCATGTCTAGTTGGACTTTTGAACATCCCACCTTTGGTGTGGAAGGAGGCTAGCCTGCACAACATTTTAATGCATACACACCGTTAGTACATGAGGCCCCTGGTCAGGTCCAGGTCAGGTCCAGGTCGGGTCCAGGTCGGGTCCAGTGTACCTGGTTGTAACAGAGACAGTCCTGGTTGGTGGTCCTGACTGGACTCTGTGTCAACAGTCGACTCAACAAACGAACCACCTGCAGAAACATCAGAAGCTAAACCCGTTTCTCTGGAGAATTGTGATTTGTGTCAGATTGAATTTGTTCTGAGCTTTACCTTTAGGTCGAGCTGGACCCAGTCGCTTTGAGACGCTTCAGGATCAGACCTGCTCCTGACGAACTGCATCAGCCTCAGCAGCACACAGGGATCTGAGGAAAATCTGTTAGAACAAGGTCTAAACCAGGTCTATACCAGGACTAGTTTAAATGGTAAAAAGTACTGAGTCACCGTGCTGGGAGCAGAGCTGCTGTGTGTTGTCATGGTCTGTGATGGACGTCAGGACGGACACACACTCGGACACAACCTTTAACCTGTTTACATCACACGCACACACCACTGGCAACACCCGCTGCAGCCTGGGAAAAAAAAATGTCTTTAGATGGATTTAAACAGGTTCCAGTTGGATTTGAGCAGGTTTAAGTTGGATTTGAATTGTTTTTTTGTTGGAATTGAACAGGTTCAAGTTGGATTTGAACAGGTTCCAGTTGGATTTGAGCAAGTTTAAGTTGGATTTGAGGTGGTTTTAGTCATTTTTTTCACCTGTGATCCTGGTTAGTCCCCGTTCTCTGGACCAGGACTCTCAGAGATGTTAAAGCATTACAGACAATGTCCGGTCTCTGTGGAGCCTGACATAACCTCAGGACACAGGACAGCAGTGCATTCTGGGAGTCCGAGTCCACCTTTGTATTTGTGGTTCTGCTCTGAGCTTCCTCCGACAAAACAGCCTCCGCCACCTGCAGAAAAACAAGTCATGAACTTAAAAACCACAAAGAGAAACGAGAAAACCACAAAAAACACAACGGTAAAGGTCAGTTATGATTTAGACCTGATCGAATGAACTGTTCATGGCCCGACAGCTCTGTGACCTACAGCACACATTTAACCAGTTCCACGAAAGATCTTTATAACATCCAACACGACCAGAACATGTCCAACAGGACCAGGACCAGTCCAACACGACCAGAACATGTCCAACAGGACCAGGACCAGTCCAACAGGAGCAGGACCAGAACACATCCAACACGACCAGGACCAGTCCAACACGACCAGAACACATCCAACAGGACCAGGACCAGTCCAACACGACCAGGACCAGAACACATCCAACACGACCAGAACATGTCCAACACGACCAGGACCAGTCCAACACGACCAGGACCAGGCCAACACGACCAGGACCAGGACCAGTCCAACACGACCAGGACCAGTCCAACACGACCAGAACACATCCAACACGACCAGAACATGTCCAACAGGACCAGGACCAGTCCAACACAACCAGGACCAGAACACATCCAACAGTACCAGAACACATCCAACACGACCAGGACCAGTCCAACACGACCAGGACCAGAACACATCCAACAGTACCAGAACACATCCAACACGACCAGGACCAGTCCAACACGACCAGGACCAGTCCAACACGACCAGAACACATCCAACACGACCAGGACCAGTCCAACACGACCAGGACCAGAACACATCCAACACGACCAGGACCAGAACACATCCAACAGGACCAGAACACATCCAACACGACCAGGACCAGAACACATCCAACAAGACCAGGACCAGAACACATCCAACAAGACCAGAACACATCCAACACGACCAGGACCAGAACACATCCAACAAGACCAGAACACATCCAACACGACCAGGACCAGAACACATCCAACACGACCAGGACCAGAACACATCCAACAGGACCAGAACACATCCAACACGACCAGGACCAGAACACATCCAACACGACCAGGACCAGAACACATCCAACAGGACCAGGACCAGTCCAACACGACCAGGACCAGAACACATCCAACACGACCAGGACCAGAACACATCCAACACGACCAGAACACATCCAACGACCAGGACCAGAACACATCCAACACGACCAGGACCAGTCCAACACGACCAGGACCAGAACACATCCAACACGACCAGGACCAGTCCAACACGACCAGGACCAGAACACATCCAACACGACCAGGACCAGAACACATCCAACACGACCAGGACCAGAACACATCCAACAGGACCAGAACACATCCAACACGACCAGGACCAGTCCAACACGACCAGAACACATCCAACACGACCAGGACCAGTCCAACACGACCAGGACCAGAACACATCCAACAAGACCAGAACACATCCAACACGACCAGGACCAGAACACATCCAACACGACCAGGACCAGAACACATCCAACACGACCAGGACCAGTCCAACAGGACCAGGACCAGTCCACATCCAACACGACCAGGACCAGTCCACATCCAACACGACCAGGACCAGTCCAACACGACCAGGACCAGTCCACATCCAACACGACCAGAACAAGTCAAACAGGACCAGGACCAGAACACATCCAACACGACCAGGACCAGTCCAACACGACCAGGACCAGTCCAACACGACCAGAACATGTCAAACAGGACCAGGACCAGAACACATCCAACACGACCAGGACCAGTCCAACACGACCAGGACCAGAACACATCCAACACGACCAGGACCAGAACACATCCAACATGACCAGAACCAGTCCAACACGACCAGAACATGTCCAACACGACCAGAACACATCCAACACGACCAGGACCAGAACACATCCAACACGACCAGAACACGTCCAACACGACCAGAACACATCCAACACGACCAGAACATGTCCAACACGACCAGGACCAGTCCAACACGACCAGGACCAGAACACATCCAACACGACCAGGACCAGAACACATCCAACATGACCAGAACACATCCAACACGACCAGGACCAGTCCAACACGACCAGGACCAGTCCACATCCAACAGGACCAGAACACATCCAACACGACCAGGACCAGAACACATCCAACATGACCAGAACCAGTCCAACATGACCAGAACCAGTCCAACACGACCAGGACCAGAACACATCCAACACGACCAGAACACATCCAACACGACCAGAACATGTCCAACACGACCAGAACACATCCAACACGACCAGTCCACATCCAACACGACCAGAACACATCCAACACGACCAGAACATGTCCAACAGGACCAGGACCAGAACACATCCAACAAGACCAGAACACATCCAACACGACCAGGACCAGTCCAACACGACCAGGACCAGTCCAACACGACCAGAACATGTCAAACAGGACCAGGACCAGAACACATCCAACACGACCAGGACCAGTCCAACACGACCAGGACCAGAACACATCCAACACGACCAGGACCAGAAGACATCCAACATGACCAGAACCAGTCCAACACGACCAGAACATGTCCAACAGGACCAGGACCAGTCCAACACGACCAGAACACATCCAACATGACCAGGACCAGTCCAACACGACCAGAACATGTCCAACAGGACCAGGACCAGAACACATCCAACACGACCAGGACCAGTCCAACACGACCAGGACCAGAACACATCCAACACGACCAGGACCAGAACACATCCAACACGACCAGAACACATCCAACACGACCAGGACCAGTCCAACACGACCAGAACATGTCCAACATGACCAGGACCAGTCCACATCCAACACAACCAGAACCAGTCCAACACGACCAGGACCAGTCCACATCCAACACGACCAGAACACATCCAACACGACCAGAACACGTCCAACACGACCAGAACACGTCCAACACGACCAGGACCAGAACACATCCAACAAGAACAAAACACGTCCAACACGACCAGAACACGTCCAACACGACCAGGACCAGTCCACATCCAACACGACCAGAACACATCCAACACGACCAGAACACGTCCAACAAGACCAGAACACGTCCAACAAGACCAGGACCAGAACACATCCAACATGACCAGAACCAGTCCAACACGACCAGAACACGTCCAACACGACCAGAACCAGTCCAACACGACCAGGACCAGAACACATCCAACAGGACCAGAACACATCCAACACGACCAGAACCAGTCCACATCCAACACGACCAGAACACGTCCAACACGACCAGAACACATCCAACACGACCAGAACATGTCCAACACGACCAGGACCAGAACACATCCAACATGACCAGAACCAGTCCAACACGACCAGGACCAGAACACATCCAACACGACCAGAACACGTCCAACACGACCAGAACACATCCAACACGACCAGGACCAGAACACATCCAACATGACCAGAACACATCCAACACGACCAGGACCAGTCCAACACGACCAGGACCAGTCCACATCCAACAGGACCAGAACACATCCAACACGACCAGGACCAGAACACATCCAACATGACCAGAACCAGTCCAACATGACCAGAACCAGTCCAACACGACCAGGACCAGAACACATCCAACACGACCAGAACATGTCCAACACGACCAGAACACATCCAACACGACCAGAACATGTCCAACAGGACCAGGACCAGAACACATCCAACACGACCAGAACATGTCCAACACGACCAGAACACATCCAACACGACCAGAACATGTCCAACAGGACCAGGACCAGAACACATCCAACACGACCAGAACATGTCCAACACGACCAGAACACATCCAACAAGACCAGAACACATCCAACACGACCAGAACATGTCCAACAGGACCAGGACCAGAACACATCCAACAAGACCAGAACACATCCAACACGACCAGAACATGTCCAACACGACCAGAACATGTCCAACACAACCAGAACCAGTCCAACACGACCAGAACACATCCAACACAACCAGGACAAGTCCAATACGAACAGGACCAGGACCAGTCCAAAAGGACCAGGACCAGGACCAGTTTAACAGGACCAGGACCAGTCCAACAGGACCAGGACATGTCCAACAGGACCAGGACATACTGAAAGTGAAGAGTCTGTTTTCCCTCACCTCGTGGCTGTGAGTGAGCAACACAGTGAGTGTTTTCAGAGCCACTAAGCCACACTCAGTGAATTCTGGGACGGGACAAGGCCCTCCAGCCGCAGAGGTGCATGATGGGAGGCCCCCGTTAGAGTGCAGAGACTGACAGAGCTGTGAGAGGTGGAACTTCAGAAGAGGAAGCAGCAGTACGGCTCCAGGACACGAGCTGAGAGACAAGCAGAAGTTCAAAGAATTTGAACAGGTTGATGAAGGATTTAAACAAGTCTTAACCGGATTAGAAAAGTTTTTAGGGGGGGTTACCTGGTTCTGTTGTGGCTAATCATGTTGAGTCCAGTTAAGGCCAGACTCTGAACCGGACTCAGAGCAGATCCCACTGAGCTGACGACATCATAGCTGCTGCCTAACGATGAGCTGCAGGAGAAAATAAAGTCCTGGTTTAGACTTGGTTTAGACCAGTTATTACCTGGTTTAAACCAGTTATGACCTGATTTTGTCCTGGTTTAGACCCGTCATTTATTTTTATTTTATATTTCTTCTTCCTGCTCTTGGACAAGGCGGACGTCTTTACCTCTGCTCCTGCTGTGCTTCTCTGTCTCGTTTCACACACTAAATCTTCTTATTTTCTGGACTCTCCTGCCTGCTGGACTACTAAGAACTAAAATGGATTTGATTACCTGGTCTCTGAGCGCTATGATACTCTGTTTTATGATACTCTGTTCTATGATACTATTTTTTTCACAGAAGAAGGGTGCACCAGGGGAACCCATTTGCCCCGGCGGGACCTTTGCAGCAGGCTACTCACAGGACGTCTGGAAGAACTGGCAGGTTCTGTGTTTGGAAGCTTTGTCAGTGGAGGACATTGAGGATATTTATATCCTTGGATTTATGATAATTGGCTTCTTGCTCATTGGTCTTGGGAATGCCTTAAATTATTGGAAAATTTGCAAGACAGCTGTCTTTAAATCTACCCTGCCGCTGTCAGCTGAAATAAAAAAAGTGCTTCTGTGACGTGAGTGAAAGCTTCAAAGGATTACATCAAAGTAATGCACAGTCCAAGGAGCTGACCCGAGACCTCTCAGCGCGGACTGTGGACATTCAGAAGAGTCTACAACACCGAGAGTCAGACCAGTGAGCTGCTGCGAGGCTTAACGGAGATAAAAGGGTTAAACTATGGGCCACACAAATCAAAGCGCTGATTTAAAATATCTCTAGATCTGAGGACATTCAGGAAAGTGTGGACCACATCGAGAAACTGACCGGTGAGCTGCTGCGAAGTGTTACTGGTCTGATCATGAAGGATACATCAAGGTGTACTCCATGACTTGGAAACACAAACCTGACGCTGAGAACCAGAACTGATTGATAATGATCCGGACAAAATACCACAGATCAAAATATAAAATTAAAATTATGTCTGTTGTACCTCTGTTGCACCGTTAAGCACCCTACAATTTCATTGCATTGTACTTGTACATGAGTAATGACAATAAATAAACCATTATTATATGATTATTATTATATCCTGGCAGAATTCGTGGTTGTTTGGCCATTTTTCAGAGAATATGATGATACAATATGTATAATATGATAACACAAAAACCTTTCTTTCACTCATAGCATTTATTATAAAACAGTGTTTACTCTTTTTAAATCATAATGACAACAGAAACTACCCAAATGAACCTGATCAAAAGTTTGGAAATTTGGAAATGGATATAAAAGAGAATGGCATTCTTCCAGTCAGCAGTGTTCAAACTCTAATAAAGAAGTGGAAAATTAAAGGTCAGGCAGCAGAAAGAGAAGGTTCTGGACTGACCTCAGTGTCATTGAGCCACTCTGAGATCTCAAACCTGCAGTTCATGTAAGAGCCAAGAATTTACAGGAACTGGAGGCTTTTTGACAAAAAGAATGAGAAACTTTACATCTGAAAAATAAAGAGCCTCAACCACAAACTTCCACAAAAGACTCATTGATGTTAAAAGGTGCAATATACAGTATTAAGAACTGGGGTATGTACACTTTTGATCATTTGGGTAGTTTCTATTGTCTTTATGATTTAAAAAGAGTAAACAATGTTTTACAATAAATGGCTTCATCCAATCACTAACTATGAGTGAAAGAAAGGTTTTTGTTTTATCATTCATATTCTCTAAAAATGCCCAGTTTAGACCTGTAATTACAAAAGGTTTAGACTTATTATTACTTAGTTTACCTGTTATTAATCATTATTAAGTCTTTTTTTTTGATTAGGACAGTGCATGTTCAGACACACACACACACACACACACACACACACACACACACACACACACACACACACACACACACACACACACACACACACACACACACACACACACACACACACACACACACACACACACACACACACACACACACACACACACACACACAAATACCCGGGTTAAGACCTGTTGATACCCGGGTTAAGACCTGTTGATACCCGGGTTAAGACCTGTTGATACCCGGGTTAAGACCTGTTGATACCCGGGTTAAGACCTGTTGATACCCGGGTTAAGACCTGTTGATACCCGGGTTAAGACCTGTTGATACCCGGGTTAAGACCTGTTGATACCCGGGTTAAGACCTGTTGATACCCGGGTTAAGACCTGTTGATACCCGGGTTAAGACCTGTTGATACCCGGGTTAGACCTGTTGATACCCGGGTTAGACCTGTTGATACCCGGGTTAGACCTGTTGATACCCGGGTTAGACCTGTTGATACCCGGGTTAGACCTGTTGATACCCGGGTTAGACCTGTTAATACCCGGGTTAGACCTGTTAATACCCGGGTTAGACCTGTTAATACCCGGGTTAGACCTGTTAATACCCGGGTTAGACCTGTTAATACCCGGGTTAGACCTGTTAATACCCAGGTTAGACCTGTTAATACCTGTTAGACCTGTTAATACCCGGGTTAGACCTGTTAATACCCGGGTTAGACCTGTTAATACCCGGGTTAGACCTGTTAATACCCGGGTTAGACCTGTTAATACCCGGGTTAGACCTGTTAATACCCGGGTTAGACCTGTTAATACCCGGGTTAGACCTGTCAATACCTGGGTTAGACCTGTCAATACCTGGGTTAGACCTGTCATTACCTGGGTTAGACCTGTCATTACCTGGGTTAGACCTGTTAATACCTGGGTTAGACCTGTTAATACCTGGGTTAGACCTGTTAATACCTGGGTTAGACCTGTTAATACCTGGGTTAGACCTGTTAATACCTGGGTTAGACCTGTTAATACCTGGGTTAGACCTGTTAATACCTGGGTTAGACCTGTTAATACCCGGGTTAGACCTGTTATTACCCAGGTTAGACCTGTTATTACCCGGGTTAGACCTGTTAATACCTGGGTTAGACCTGTTAATACCTGGGTTAGACCTGTTATTACCCGGGTTAGACCTGTTAATACCTGGGTTAGACCTGTTAATACCTGGGTTAGACCTGTTAATACCTGGGTTAGACCTGTTATTACCCAGGTTAGACCTGTTATTACCCGGGTTAGACCTGTTAATACCTGGGTTAGACCTGTTAATACCTGGGTTAGACCTGTTATTACCCGGGTTAGACCTGTTAATACCTGGGTTAGACCTGTTAATACCTGGGTTAGACCTGTTATTACCTGGGTTAGACCTGTTATTACCTGGGTGAACTGGGTGAGAGCAGGTGACAGAGACTGACAGTTGGAGAGACAGGTTGCAGCAAAAGACCCAGCAGGACGCCCCCTACAGGAGACACAGAGATTAGGTTCTCGTCTGTTCACTACTTGCATTGTGGGAAACTGAGTCACTATATTGAGACTCAGTAGTTTCAGACAGAGCCTGAAGGAAAGGCAAGGCAATTTTATTTATATAGCACAATTCATACACTGGGTAACTCAAAGTGCTTTAAAAAGACACAAGATTTAGATTTAGAAACATAAGAAAAATGAAAAACATTTTAAAAGAGTGCAGATTAAAAAAAAAACACTTTAAGTTGTGGTGTAGGCGGAGCTAAAAAGGAAGGTTTTTAACCTCCTCTTGAACATTGTTAAAGTTGAGGCTGTTCCAGGTTTTTGCTGAAACTTAAACACTGCTTCACCCTGTTTAGTTCTAAAGTTTAGTTTAGTTCTGAACACAGAAAGAAGCAGAGAACCACTAAAGGAAGTGTAATTCACCCGAGTGAGTGGGTCGAGGAGGTCTGACAGACAGGAAGGGGTCTGAACGTGTGATTTCCTGCCGTCGTGTCGTTAGTGGAGTCTTCACTGGAGTCGTCTTTCTGGAGGAGCCCTGACCCGGAGTTCTGTTGGAGCTGACCTGAGCACCAAAAGACTCTTTGGTGATAAAGCCTCCAGCCGAAGGAGACATAGTCTGCAGTTTGGGACTGAGAAAAACAAAGGAGTTTAAAAACAATATTATAACTTTTGTTGGTTTTAATTTGCTGAGTTGGTTTAAATGGCTTGAGTTGAGTGCTGTTGGGGATACAGAGGGAGCTTACCCTCCTTGAGTCAGCTTATCTTTAAATGCCTCACACACACAGCTGCTGCGTATGAAGATTGAGTAGCAGATGTAAAATTTAGGCATGTTTAATTTCTGCAAAGCTTTCAAATTCATACACTAAAAATAAATGTCTCTATAATTTCTCTAAACTTACACCGTTTGAGTTAAATCTCACAGGAAGAAAGTCGAAGCTCAGTATCTATGAGCTCACTCTGTACAACCCGGGTCAGTCCTTCATCTGAGCATCTGAGTCAGTCAGGAGCGTGTCGGGAGGGGTTAATCTTCTCTTGTAATCTCCCAAGCACACCACCAAAAAGAAGAACCACCACCTCAAAAACTGTTGTACGACCAGAAATTAGGTCAAATTCAAGCCAAAAATTGCACAGTGTCTGTTCACCAAAGAATACAATTAAACAGACGCCGGTAAACCCTTCTGACGACAAAGAAGACTCAAAGGTGCGTAGTATTTAAATGACAGATACGAGATGTTCTGAGTCTGACCTGCTGCGACTCAGAGGAGAGCTCCTTCTGTCACTCAGCACTTTACTCTTCATCTCATTCATCTCTGCTTCTTTAAACTGCAGCTGGGACTCAAGAGACTGCACCTGGAGACAAGACCGGGTAAGACCAGGGTTAGACCAGAGAGAGACCAGGGTTAGACCAGAGAGAGACCAGGGTAAGACCAGGGTTAGACCAGAGAGAGACCAGGGTTAGACCAGAGAGAGACCAGGGTTAGACCAGGGTTAGACCAGAGAGAGACCAGAGAGAGGCCAGAGAGAGACCAGAGAGAGACCAGAGAGAGACCAGAGAGAGACCAGGGTTAGACCAGAGAGAGACCAGGGTTAGACCAGGGTTAGACCAGGGTTAGACCAGAGAGAGACCAGAGAGAGACCAGAGAGAGACCAGAGAGAGACCAGGGTTAGACCAGAGAGAGACCAGGGTTAGACCAGAGAGAGACCAGGGTTAGACCAGAGAGAGACCAGGGTTAGACCAGAGAGAGAGACCAGAGAGAGACCAGGGTTAGACCAGAGAGAGAGACCAGAGAGAGACCAGAGAGAGACCAGGGTTAGACCAGGGTTAGACCAGAGAGAGACCAGAGAGAGACCAGAGAGAGACCAGGGTTAGACCAGGGTTAGACCAGAGAGAGACCAGAGAGAGACCAGAGAGAGACCAGGGTTAGACCAGAGAGAGAGACCAGAGAGAGACCAGAGAGAGACCAGAGAGAGACCAGAGAGAGACCAGAGAGAGACCAGAGAGAGACCAGGGTTAGACCAGGGTTAGACCAGGGTTAGACCAGGGTTAGACCAGAGAGAGACCAGGGTTAGACCAGAGAGAGACCAGGGTTAGACCAGGGTTAGACCAGAGAGAGACCAGGCTTAGACCAGGGTTAGACCAGGGTTAGACCAGAGAGAGACCAGGCTTAGACCAGAGAGAGACCAGAGAGAGACCAGAGAGAGGCCAGGGTAAGACCAGAGAGAGACCAGAGAGAGAGACCAAGGTTAGACCAGAGAGAGACCAGAGAGAGACCAGGGTAAGACCAGAGAGAGACCAGAGAGAGGCCAGAATTAAACCAGTGTTAGACCACATCTAAACCAGGTCTAAAGCAGACCTTCTTAAGCAGCTCCTTTTCTCTGAGGCTCTGGTTGTGTTGGTGCTGGGTCTGGATCTGCACTTGTTTCAGTCTCTGGGTCTCGGCCTCCTGCTGTGCAGCCCTCAGAGAGTCCCTCAGGACCCGAATCTCGCCGGTCTTCATCACAATGTCCTCCTCCACCTCCTGCAGCTGTATTTAGAACCAGGACAAGGACAAAACCAGGACAAAACCAGGACAAAACCAGGTCAGAGACATCTGACAGAATCTGACCAGGTTCTTTTACGGGAAACGAGAGAAAAATAATATTTCTCCCTTTTCCACGGTTTACTCTTCACCGACAAATTTAATTTATGATCTGAAGCTTTAAAGACAATGTGGGAGTCATGTGAGCGTCTCCGTTAGCGTCTCACCTTCCTCTTGAGCTGAGCGTGCTGAGTATCAAGAACTTGCTCTGAACCCAGCAGTGCTTCGTTTCCTGCAAAAGCAACACCATCATTATATTTGATACGTATGTATGCCATGTTCCATACAATCAGTCTTTAAATTAACCAAGATATTTAGAATCAAAAACATCAATTAAGCAGATTGTACACGTTAGGGCCCCAAGGTGCCTCAAGGATTAAAGTAGTCATTTCCCCAGACGGGACTCTCAATGCTTTATGTACCTTATACCAAACATGAACAATACTCAGAACAGGGTTTTTTTTCAGTTTTTTATTTGTGCCGAGTTTAGATATGCACTAAAAAGAGAATTTTGAATTTCTCTAACCTAAATGTTTGAGTCAGAATTCAGAAGTGAAGAAGGTACATTTTACATTTACATTTATTCATTTAGTGACGCTTTTATCCAAAGCGACTTACATTGATCTTTTAATTACCAGTGTTACAGCCACTGGAGGCAAGGTGGGTTAAGTGTCTTGCCCAAGGACACAACGACAGTATGAACTGTGGGAAGAATGAGAATTTAACCGCCTACCTTCCGGTTGAAGGACGACCCACTGGTCTACCCACTGAGCTACTGCCGCCCTACAGTAGGATTGACGTTTGTCCCTGGGTTTATCGGGTTTTGGTGAAATGTAATTAATGCTCCCCTCTTTTTCCCACTGATTCTATTTTAATAATGGACCTAAACGTTTATGCTTCAGATATTTATCTGTAATAAATATCCAGAGGTCCGACGGGCCCTGCAGCGTTCCCTGGTTTTGAGATCCTCTGAAACACGATCTCAGGTTGTGGAGGAATGTAGATTGTCAGGCCCTGGATAAGCAGAGCTAAATAGATGTATTAAATCCCTGAGGGTCTCAAACCAACTCACCTTGAGTATTTCTAATGGCGTTAATTGTCTGTTAAGAGTTTCTTGAGGTGCCAAGCCAACAGCCTACCATGTTTCACAGCTTGGTCAGAGACTTCAAAAGGGAAACTGTTATGTATCAGAATCATGAACCTGCCATCTTTTGGTGACAACATGAAACACTGGACGTTAGGAGATGAGTCTCTTGTAAGAAAATAATGTTTGAATGCATTTGTTTAAGCCTCAATTTATTTAAACTCCTATAGTTCCATGAAGTTATTTTATTTTTTAATAATCCAAGTCATATGTAGACTGAATGTCTTTGTGTTATATAGAAGTGGAAAAAACAAAAACAAAAATAATGAAAGGCTTTTATTTTCCTGATCAGCCTTAAGAGTGAGCATCTTCACTTCTTTTTCCAGCCTTTTGACTGTGGTCTACAAGAGTTCATTAAAATAAGAAGAAATCAAATTTCAAACCCTGGTTAGTTTTTACACTGTTGGTGGTTAGTTTAGTGAATGTTCGTGTTTATTTTTGTATCTTCTAAATGCGACTAAACTCACCCATGTTACTGTTGTGCCTCCCTGCGTTAGGCCCCGCCTCTGCTGGAGTAGTCCCCGTGACGTCCCTAAGCCCCGCCCCTCCTCCGATCACCGTGGTGATGGCCTGAGAGGCAATGACATCGATCTCATCGAGGTCGTCCTGAGTGAAGTCCACGTCAAACGGATCCAGAACTGGAGCCGGACCTTGACCTGGACTTTGACCTGGACTTTGACCTGGAGCCGGGCCTCGCAGGCGTTTGGACGGAGGGTAGTTCATCCTGAGAGAGGGAAACAGCAAGTCCAGATCCTTCAGGTGCTGTGACCTGGATGACTGAGAACCTATACAGAATTATCAAACTCCTGTTCAAGCATTAACAGTGAAAACAAACAATTTTGCTAATTTTAGGGGTTACAAAGCTAAAACTGTTTTTAAAAGAATGATTAAAGCAGGAGCTTGTAAGGGCCCCAGACTCTGACATCCACAGGATCAGAAGTCTTCAGTAAAAACAAGACTTTCATTACTATTTTGGATAATGTTGAGGAACTGTGGAAGTTAAGGTTTAGAGTTTAACAGAAAACAATGTTACGCTGATACTCCTGTCCTTTGGCTTTATTTAGCCTTCATTACAAACTCCTACGCGAGTCCGAATCATCTCACCACTCTCACCTGTTCTTTAACCAGCTCCAGGTGTCTCCAACTAAAGTTTTAAATCCGTCAGATTGTTTTTTCAACAGATGTCATGATGATGTTAGCCTTTAGCTGCTAACTCGGACTAAACCCGGTCAAACCAACACTTTCACCTCCTAAAGAACTGCCTAAACTACATTAACCGTTGTATTTTCCGTTTGTTCAGCTTTAAAAGTGCTTGTTAATAAAGAACCCGAAAAGTTAGAGCCTTCGACTCGGTTTAAAAAACAAAGAAAAATCAAAGAAACTTCGAAAGTGCTGTAAGGCGAACATATCCCGCCCCTGAGCCGCTATTCAGATTCTGACCAATCACAGCGCACCTAAGTCGCTCTGACCAACCAGAGACGAGGACAAGCTGGCCACGCTGAGGTACGGGTCGCTGTTATGACAAACGGAACATAAAGCGCAGTTTAAATTGACTTAAATTAGATAAAACACTAAAGAGTAAATTAAGAAAATAAAGGAAAAAATATGGAAACACACATTTATTAAGAGAAGTGATGTGTCTAATAATATCTGGATTTGAAAACATCAGTTTATCACCAAAACAGAGAACGGCCTAGACCTGGTTTAGACCCGGTTTAGTCTTGGTTTTGTCCTGGTTTAGACCTGGTTCAGACCTTGTTTAGTCCTGGTTTAGACCCAGTTTAGACCTGGTTTAGAACTGGTTTAGACCTGGTTCAGTCCTGATTTAGGCGTAGTTTAGACCTGGTTTAGTCCTGGTTTAGTCCCAGTTTAGACCTGGTTTAGAACTGGTTTAGACCTAGTTTAGTTCTGGTTTATTCCTGGTTTAGTCCCAGTTTAGACCTGATGTAGACCTGATGTAGACCTGGTTCAGACCTGGTTTAGACCTGGTGTAGACCTGGTGTAGACCTGGTTTAGACCTGGTGTAGACCTGGTTTAGACCTGGTGTGACCTGGTTCAGACCTGGTTTAGACCTGGTGTAGACCTGGTTTAGACCTGGTGTAGACCTGGTTTAGACCTGGTGTGACCTGGTTCAGACCTGGTTTAGACCTGGTGTAGACCTGGTTTAGACCTTGTTTAGTCCGGGTTTAGACCTGGTGTGACCTGGTTCAGACCTGGTTCAGACCTGGTTTAGACCTTGTTTAGTCCTGGTTTAGACCTGGTGTGACCTGGTGTAGACCTGGTTTAGACCTGGTTTAGACCTTGTTTAGTCCGGGTTTAGACCTGGTTTAGACCTGGTGTAGACCTGGTTTAGACCTGGTTTTGTCTTGGTTTAGTCCTGGTTAAGACCTGGTTAAGACCTGGTTTAGACCTTGTTTAGTCCTGGTTTAGACCTGGTGTGACCTGGTGTAGACCTGGTTTAGACCTGGTTTAGACCTTGTTTAGTCCGGGTTTAGACCTGGTTTAGACCTGGTGTGACCTGGTGTAGACCTGGTGTAGACCTGGTTTAGACCTGGTTTTGTCTTGGTTTAGTCCTGGTTAAGACCTGGTTAAGACCTGGTTTTGTCCTGTTTACGTTAAAGAAGACCGTTTGTAATCTTCACACAAAGGCACTACATCTCCCAGAATGCTTTGTGATGTAGTCCTTTTCTTTTTTTTTTTACAGAGTTTTTCACATATATTAAATAAACATGGATGTAATCCGCCCATTGGTCCGTATTCACCGATATTATCGTTATGACAGGGCAATAAAATGGTACAACCCGGGCTTTCCCACTTTTACTCCAGAGTAAAACAATAGTTTTCAGATAGAATAAACGGACATATAATAAAGAAATTCACCCCAACCACCAAGGTTTGTCACGTAGTAAAAATTTAGCTCCAGAGACCGGTGCCATCTTTTGAACCAGGCTGTAAACTTTTGGAATTTTACACTTGTAAAGTCGCCATTGGTTTTCTGCTAATATTTCTGCTTTTGGTGCCTGCCCTCTGGTGGACGGAGGTATATTGATGAATATTGCTGTGAAGCGGCGCACTTACTTAAGGACCTTTTTAAGAGGTTTTATGAGAGACACTTGGTTTTTCCCTAATGTCCAACTTCCTCCTGACAGGTTCACGCAGACTCCACTCGATCGAGTGGTGACCAGTGGGATAGTAGGACAGAGGAGCTAGGACAGAGAGAGGAGGAGCTAGGACAGAGGAGCCAGGACAGAGAGAGGAGGAGCTAGGACAGAGGAGCTAGGATAGAGAGGAGCTAGGACAGAGGACCTAGGAGAGAGAGGAGATAGGACAGAGGACCTAGGGGAGAGAAAGGAGGAGCTAGGACAGAGGACCTAGGGGAGAGAGAGAAGGAGCTAGGACAAAGGACCTAGGAGAGAGAGAGAAGGAGCTAGGACAGAGGACCAAGGAGAGAGAAAGGAGGAGCTAGGACAGAGGACCTAGGAGAGAGAAAGGAGGAGCTAGGACAGAGGACCTAGGGGAGAGAGAGAAGGAGCTAGGACAAAGGACCTAGGAGAGAGAGAGAAGGAGCTAGGACAGAGGACCTAGGATTGAGAAAGGAGGAGCTAGGACAGAGGACCTAGGAGGGAGAAAGGAGGAGCTAGGACAGAGGACCTAGGAGTGAAAGGAGGAGCTAGGACAGAGGACCTAGGAGAGAGAAAGGAGGAGCTAGGACAGAGGACCTAGGAGTGAAAGGAGGAGCTAGGACAGAGGACCTAGGAGAGAGAAAGGAGGAGCTAGGACAGAGGACCTAGGAGTGAAAGGAGGAGCTAGGACAGAGGACCTAGGAGTGAAAGGAGGAGCTAGGACAGAGGACCTAGGAGAGAGAAAGGAGGAGCTAGGACAGAGGACCTAGGAGTGAAAGGAGGAGCGAGGAAAAGAGGGAGGAGGAGGCTGAGTAGGAGCCATTTGTCGCTGCTGCTGTTTTTTTCTCTCCTGCTCGTTTCTCTTCTTCTCTTTTCTGTTCAGTTTTATTTTTGTTGCCGTGACGATGGGCTGCTGGCTCTCAGGACCATGGACCGAACAGACGGTAAGGGACTTTTTATTCTTCATCCTTCCTCCATCCTTTGTCCGTCTTTCCTCCGTTCTTCTGTCTGCTCTGTTCTGGCTCCATTTTTTTCTGAACCTCTGTAAATATGTCGTCTGTTTTTCCTGCGTCTGCAGCGAACGCCTGATTTCTGTTGACCTCCTTAAATCTGAAATAATGCATCACCTTCACATCCTTCCATCTGTCCTTCTTTTCTCTGAACAGCGCCACAGCATTTCTCAGCTTCATCCTGTTTCTGCGTCTGACGCTCTGTGGCTCCATTTTGTTCATTTGCATCACTTTCACTTGCCTTAAATGTCAAAGCATCTGTCCATTTCGTCTCTGTGTAGCTTTATCTTCACTCTCTTTTCTTCCTTCACAGTTTGTCCTGAAATATTCCACACAGTATTTTTCAAACTGGTAAAAAAGATGTGAAAAAAGGTTCTGTTTTAGGAGAATATTCCGAGAGGAAATGTGGGAGGATGGGTTTGGTTTTGTTGAGGGATATAGAGAGATGCTGGAGGCGGAGATGTTTTTTATTTATAGATTTTTTTGTCATCTATCCATCCATTGTATCATTTATCTGTTTTGTCTTCATCTACATTCTTCTATGACGTGACTTTTGTTTCTAAATGCACCCATCGTGTGTCTCTATTCTCTGTCCTTTTTACATTCCATTTGCTCCTGTGGAGATCTGCATTAGACTCACATTCTCAGTAAGAACACAAATACTGTGTGTCTTTTTCTTTAAATGTCTTTATTGTTTGTGTCTCTGTCCATGTTATTATGACTATTATCCATAAATATCAAATACAGTATCCATCAGTTTATAGGTTTACGTACGTGCTACAATTTTGTCTCTAAATATTTAAGTTCTGTGTCCTTTATTCCTCTGGTTATTGTGTTATTACTGTTCTTACCCTTGGTTATTTTATAAAAAAAAATAATAATAATAAAAAAAGATGTCTTTATCTATTTGGTTTATTATCTCTCTCTCTGTGTCCTGACCCCGCAGCTGACCTTTGGTCAAAACATTTTCAACAGTATAGAACATTTCATATGTCCTCAGGCCTTGACCTCAGGCCACTGTGGCCAGTGGTTTTCTAAAGTCACCAGCCGCCGAGCTTTTTCACGAGTCATTGTTGTTGATTTTGTAAATGACTAAACCTATGTTTTAGCTGAGAGACAGTCGTGGTTTGGCCGAGAGACGGTCGTGGCTTGGCCGAGAGACGGTCGTGGCTTGACCGAGAGACGGTCGTGGCTTGGCCGAGAGACAGTCGTGGCCCGGCCGAGAGACGATCGTGGTTTGGCCGAGAGACGATCGTGGTCCGGCCGAGAGACGGTCGTGGCCCGGCCGAGAGACGGTCGTGGTTTGACCGAGAGACGGTCATGATCCTGCCTGAGAGTCGGTCGTGGTTTGGCCGAGAGACGGTCGTGGCCCGGCCGAGAGACGGTCGTGGTTTGACCGAGAGACGGTCGTGGTCCGGCCGAGAGACGGTCGTGGTCCGGCCGAGAGACGGTCGTGGTTTGACCGAGAGACGGTCATGATCCTGCCTGAGAGACGGTCGTAGCCCGGCCGAGAGACGGTCATGGTCCTGCCTGAGAGACGGTCGTGGCCCGGCCGAGAGACAGTCATGGTCCTGCCTGAGAGACAGTCGTGGTTTGGCCGAGAGACAGTCATGGTCCTGCCTGAGAGACAGTCGTGGTTTGACCGAGAGACGGTCATGATCCTGCCTGAGAGTCGGTCATGGTTTGACCGAGAGACGGTCGTGGTCCGGCCGAGAGACAGTCGTGGCTTGGCCGAGAGACGATCGTGGTCCGGCCGAGAGACGGTCGTGGCCCGGCCGAGAGACGGTCGGGGTCCTGCCTGAGAGACGGTCGTGGTTTGGCCGAGAGACGGTCGTGGCCCGGCCGAGAGACGGTCGTGGTCCGGCCGAGAGACGGTCGTGGTCCTGCCTGAGAGACGGTCGTGGTCCGGCCGAGAGACGGTCGTGGTCCTGCCTGAGAGACGGTCGTGGTCCGGCCGAGAGACGGTCGTGGTCCTGCCTGAGAGACAGTCGTGGTTTGGCCGAGAGACGGTCGGGGTCCTGCCTGAGAGACGGTCATGGTCCTGCCTGAGAGACAGTCGTGGTTTGACCGAGAGACAGTCGTGGTTTGGCCGAGAGACGGTCGGGGTCCTGCCTGAGAGACGGTCATGGTCCTGCCTGAGAGACAGTCGTGGTTTGACCGAGAGACGGTCGTGGTCCTGCCTGAGAGACGGTCGTGGCCCGGCCGAGAGACGGTCGTGGCCCGGCCGAGAGACGGTCGTGGTCCGGCCGAGAGACGGTCGTGGTTTGACCGAGAGACGGTCATGATCCTGCCTGAGAGTCGGTCGTGGTTTGGCCGAGAGACGGTCGTGTCCCGGCCGAGAGACGGTCATGGTCCTGCCTGAGAGACGGTCGTGGTTTGGCCGAGAGACGGTCGTGGCCCGGCCGAGAGACAGTCGTGGTCCTGCCTGAGAGACGGTCGTGGCCCGGCCGAGAGACAGTCGTGGTCCTGCCTGAGAGACGGTCGTGGTTTGACCGAGAGACGGTCGTGGTCCTGCCTGAGAGACGGTCGTGGTTTGGTCTGAAAGACGGTCGTGGTCCTGCCTGAGAGACGGTCGGGGTCCTGCCTGAGAGACGGTCGTGGTTTGACCGAGAGACGATCGTGGTTTGACCGAGAGACGGTCGTGGTTTGACCGAGAGACGGTCATGGTCCTGCCTGAGAGACGGTCGTGACTATAGTTTATTAAGAAGAGAAAAATAACAATAATAATAGTTTAATAGACTATGTAGGTCTATTTTCTGGAGATTGTTTTTCTCTCACTGTGCTTCAGACTCAAGTAGAGCTCATGAGGTTTTACTAAAGGCTTTAAATGATTATGTTCTTATTATATTTTAAAGAGATTTTGCCAGATCAAATCAAGAGACAATATTTATCTAATTCCATGAAAATGGATCGTTCTTTAAAAGCTGCTTGGATAAGTAAATGATATCATCAGAAACAATGGCTCTCAAGTCAAAGACTGTATTTATTCTTTCCCTTTTTTCAATTAAAACCACAGCATATTGATGAATTATTTATAACTCTTTTAAAAGATTTCTCTTCCTTTTTCAAAGATGCACAAAAAGCATGGTTGAATTTTCAGTCCCACCTCATGAAACGGCTGGAAGTACACACTCTGTCATTATGAACTCACAAATCAAAAGGAAATAAACCTTTTAAAAACAGGACCTGACCATTTGGATTGATCCAGTGATTGTATCTTTTATTAAGACCTTTAAACCCTTAGATTAGTAGAGTCTATTACAGCTGGAAACTTTAACTCCAAAGACAACTGTGCAACTGGTAAAATCAAAGGCAAAAATAAATAGATTTATTATTGAAATAATAATTGAAAGAATCTGCCAGTACAGGGAGATAAACTCATTTTCACAAAACAATTTCTATTACGATTGATTCCTCTTCTAGAATATTCCAACTTAAAATCTTTCACAAATTTAGAGCATCCAGTTAAAGTCTGTGCAAATGGCAGATTTATGAATCGTCTATAAAGATTCTGTGGCATCTTTTATTAAAGGCAATAATAATAGAAATAAAACTAAATTAATAGAACATAAAAAGAAATGGTGAGAGGTGGATTTAATCTTTGCTGCTGGACCTTGTTGAATTTCTGTTTTCTTTGTGGTGCCTGTGGTTTTTTAAGATAACATTTAAAAAAACGAAACAGAAAGGTGGCAGGAGGGTGAAGGAAAGATTGGACTTTGAGGATCTAATGAATGGTGAAAATGACAGAGAGAGCAGAGTGTTAGAGGCTAATGAAATTAAGAGGGCTTTGAAGAGGATGATGAGAGGTAAAGCAGATCCTGATGACAGACCAGTGTCTGGGACGGATGGCAGTAGACTTTTTAACCAGGCTGTTCAACAAGGTCTTAGAGAGTGAGAGGAGGCCTGAGGAAGTGAGAAGTGTTTAAAGAACAAGGGAGAGGCAGAGCTGTGGAAACTACAGAGTTATTAAAGCTGATGAGTCTCACAGTGAAGCTGTGGGAAAGAGTGGAAGCTAGGCTAAAGGACAGGTGAGCATCTGTGAGCAGCAGAATGTTTCAGGCCAAGAAAGAGCACTACACATGCAATACTTGCTTTGAGAATGTTGATGGAGCAGTACAGAGAGGCTCAGAAAGAGCTGCATGTAATCAGTGTGATCAGTGTGAGTGATTAGTGTGTGGTCAGGGTGATCTGGGTGAGTGATTAGTGTGTGATCAGTGTGAGTGATTAGTGTGTGATCAGGGTGAGTGATTAGTGTGTGATCAGTGTGATCGGTGTGATCAGTGTGATCAGGGTGAGTGATCAGTGTGTGATCAGTGTGATCAGTGTGAGTGATTAGTGTGATCAGGGTGTGGTCAGGGTGATAAGGGTGAGTTATTAGTGTGATCAGGGTGATCAGTGTGATCGATGTGATCAGTGTGTGGTCAGGGTGATCTGGGTGAGTGATTAGTGTGATTGTTGTGATCAGTGTGAGTGATCAGTGTGATCAGTGTGATTGTTGTGATCAGTGTGAGTGATCGGTGTGATCAGTGTGATCGGTGTTATTGGTGTGATCAGTGTGAGTGATGAGTGTGATCGGTGTGATCAATGTGAGTGATGAGTGTGATCGGTGTGATCAGTGTGAGTGATCAGTGTGAGTGATCATTATGATTGGTGTGATCAGTGTGAGTGATTGGTGTGATAAGTGTGAGTGATGGTGTGATTGGTGTGATAAGTGTGAGTGATCGGTGTGATCAGTGTGATTGGTGTGATTAGTGTGAGTGATCAGTGTGATCGATGTGATTGGTGTGATCAGTGTGAGTGATGAGTGTGATCGGTGTGATCAGTGTGAGTGATGAGTGTGATCGGTGTGATTAGTGTGAGTGATCAGTGTGAGTGATCATTA
The DNA here is from genome assembly GCA_024349245.1 of Neodontobutis hainanensis. NCBI lineage: Eukaryota > Metazoa > Chordata > Actinopteri > Gobiiformes > Odontobutidae > Neodontobutis > Neodontobutis hainanensis. The sequence goes on from JALDNG010000131.1 coordinate 94,834, forward strand.
TGATTGGTGTGATCAGTGTGAGTGATCGGTGTGATAAGTGTGAGTGATGGTGTGATTGGTGTGATTAGTGTGAGTGATCAGTGTGATCGGTGTGATTGGTGTGATCAGTGTGAGTGATCAGTGTGATCGGTGTGATAAGTGTGAGTGATCAGTGTGATCAGCGTGATCAGTGTGATCGGTGTGATAAGTGTGAGTGATCAGTGTGATCAGCGTGATCAGTGTGAGTGATCAGTGTGATCGGTGTGATAAGTGTGGGTGATCAGTGTGATCAGCGTGATCAGTGTGAGTGATCAGTGTGATCTGGGTGTGGTCAGGGTGATCAGTGTGAGTGATCAGTGTGAGTGATCAGTGTGATCGGGGATGAGTCCATCAGAGGGACAGCTTAAGTCAGAGGTTTTGGAGACAAAGCTGTCGAGGCCAGGTTGAGATGGTTTGGACGTGTTCAGAGAAGGGACAGTGAATATATCGGTCGAAGGAAGCTGAGGTTAGAGCTGCAGGAGGCCGAGAGGAAGACCAAAGAGGAGGTGTAAGGATGTAGTGAAGGAGACATGGAGGTAGTGGTCTGAGAGGAGTGGACAGGTGGACATATTTGCTTTGAAATATTTGACCTGTGTCTTTAATAAAATAATGTTGAAAAATGAACATATTTGACAGAATGACTCTTTTAAAGTCCAAACAGAGACACTTTATTAATCTCATTTTTTAACCCTTTAAATTAAATATTTTTATTAATTTCCCTAAAAATATCAGGATCCACCATCTCCTTTTTTAGATCCATTCTCTCTGAGCAAGTCTTAAAAAGCCCTGAGTCTATCTTTAATGGAGCCAGAACACACCACACTGTTCAGTTCTATTCTAGTGTCGAAATATTCACTTTCTTTATGCAACCAATGTTTTTTTTACCAACGCATTAAAGCCATAGATGTATTAATAGAACTGAAAAGTCAAGGAGTAAAAAAAAAACATGGCAGGCCATTATTTTCAATGGATTAGTGGCGCAAGAGTCTTGAGTTTTCCCGTCGTTTTTCACGTGATCCGTTCTGACCAATGGGCTGAAGGCAAACTAGAGAGGTGACATCACAAACAATAAAAGTTATTTTTATCGACTGTAAGGATGTTTAACTGAGAAATTGTTTATTACATGAAAAAAGTGTAATAAACAAACAAAATCCAACCATTTCTGCAGGCTGTTGTAGCTGAACACCAGCTGTTTGTTTTTACAGTGCGCTCTTTGGGGAACGTCCTTTCAGTGCCGTAGGGGTTTTTTCTCGAGTAGCCACTATTCAAACTGGCTTTAGGGAAAGAGGGCGGGGCTTATCCTGTTCTAAAAATACATCCATGAGTAAATCCCAGTGTATTGTTTTTTTACAGTGTGTTCCATAATATTCCACTATTATTTATTTCCATCCAAACACCTTTGTTAACAGCTTTACCAGTGTTTCTTTCTGCTGTGGGTTCATCTGCTCTGTTCCTCCTCCTGGTGTTGATTATGTTCATCAGACTCAGCTCTGTGTTTACACGCTTCAATTAGCAACTCTTTTTCGCCTCAAGTTTAAAATATCACTATTATGTACAAATATTTAGTCCTGATGGAACACTTTTTTATTTCGACACAGAAAAAACATTTATTTAATCTGTGTTTTCAGTTAGAATAAGCACTTTAAGGGTTAGGCTGTGATAGTTACAGAACTTGGTTCGGTGCAAGCTGTAGACCTGGACCTGATGTGATGAAGAGCGACAGGAGGAGGACGAATATGAACCGAGGGAAGGACACAAGGACACAGTGGAGGAGGGAGGGGAGGAAGGAGGGAAGGTGTTTCCTTTAGTGACTCTGAGCTGAATGTGTCATTAACCATTTATCACACACACGCCGCTTCCCTCTGTGCACGTGGGGCTGGTGCACGTCAGGCTGGTGCACGTGGGGCTGGTGCACGTCAGGCTGGTGCACGTCAGGCTGGTGCACGTGGGGCTGGTGCACGTCAGGCTGGTGCACGTCAGGCTGGTGCACGTCAGGCTGGTGCACGTCGGGCTGGTGCACGTCGGGCTGGTGCACGTCAGGCTGGTGCACGTGGGGCTGGTGTTATGTAACGCAGATGAACTCACAGTTTCAGATTGTTCTGTGAGAAAGCAGCACAAGATGGCCGCCTGTGCGTCTGCTCCACAAACACCTCAGAGCTGCCTTTTATTTTTACTCCAGCCTTTAAAATGACACAACAGCAGTGGAATTATAATAAAAAAATTGAAATAATTTTAGATCTTTAAGAGCTAGAATATAGAGTCAGGACCTAAAGTATATATATTTTATATATATATGTATATAAGTATTTCAGTTCCCAGTCATTTTTCTGAAAAACATAATTGTCTCTTTCCTATTTGTTAAAGCTGAGACATTTTCAGTTTTATTCAAGTACACTGAATTAGTCACATTTTAAAGAATAATGTGTTATATTTTGACTATTTAACACTTTTTTGAGCTAAACACATTGAGCTTTAAAATCCAGTGTGGTTTGGGAGTTTCTGCAAACAGAGCTTAGGTCCAGAGACCAGGATGTGGACAGAGGCAGGTCTGAGAGAACTTCAGCTGGCTTCTGTCGTGTGTCTGAGTCGAGAGAACGTGGAGAAAGCTTTGGACTCATGAGTGACTCACCTGACGCTCTCTTTGGTGTTACCTGTGTCGCTGCAGATAAATGGGCGGAGCTTGACTCACCTCAGCCAACGAGATGCTCTACAGATCCTCGCTGCTGCTCAACATCCAATCACAATGCAAATAAAGAGCCAGAGGCGGGGCCAAAGGACAAACCACCTCTCCTCCTGGGAGCCCCTCCCCCTAGGTCTGCAGCACCTCAACCTGCCCAGGTAAGGTTGGTCTATCTCTGGTCTAACCCTGTTCTCTCTCTGGTCTAACCCTGGTCTAAACCTGGTCTAACCCTGGTCTAACCCTGGTCTCTCTCTGGTCTAACCCTGGTCTAAACCTGGTCTAACCCTGGTCTAACCCTGGTCTCTCTCTGGTCTAACCCTGGTCTAACCCTGGTCTAACCCTGGTCTAACCCTGGTCTAACCCTGGTCTAACTCTGGTCTAACTCTGGTCTAACCCTGGTCTAACCCTGGTCTCTCTCTGGTCTAACCCTGGTCTAACCCTGGTCTCTCTCTGGTCTAACCCTGGTCTCTCTCTGGTCTAACCCTGGTCTAACCCTGGTCTAACCCTGGTCTAACCCTGGTCTAACCCTGGTCTAACCCTGGTCTAACCCTGGTCTCTCTCTGGTCTAACCCTGGTCTCTCTCTGGTCTAACCCTGGTCTAACCCTGGTCTAACCCTGGTCTAACCCTGGTCTCTCTCTGGTCTAACCCTGGTCTAACCCTGGTCTCTCTCTGGTCTAACCCTGGTCTAACCCTGGTCTCTCTCTGGTCTAACCCTGGTCTAACCCTGGTCTAACCCTGGTCTCTCTCTGGTCTAACCCTGGTCTAACCCTGGTCTAACCCTGGTCTCTCTCTGGTCTAACCCTGGTCTAACCCTGGTCTCTCTCTGGTCTAACCCTGGTCTCTCTCTGGTCTAACCCTGGTCTCTCTCTGGTCTAACCCTGGTCTAACCCTGGTCTAACCCTGGTCTAACCCTGGTCTCTCTCTGGTCTAACCCTGGTCTAACCCTGGTCTCTCTCTGGTCTAACCCTGGTCTAACCCTGGTCTCTCTCTGGTCTAACCCTGGTCTAACCCTGGTCTCTCTCTGGTCTAACCCTGGTCTCTCTCTGGTCTAACCCTGGTCTCTCTCTGGTCTAACCCTGGTCTCTCTCTGGTCTAACCCTGGTCTAACCCTGGTCTCTCTCTGGTCTAACCCTGGTCTAACCCTGGTCTAACCCTGGTCTAACCCTGGTCTCTCTCTGGTCTAACCCTGGTCTAACCCTGGTCTAACCCTGGTCTAACCCTGGTCTAACCCTGGTCTCTCTCTCTGGTCTAACCCTGGTCTCTCTCTGGTCTAACCCTGGTCTAACCCTGGTCTAACCCTGGTCTAACTCTGGTCTCTCTCTGGTCTAACCCTGGTCTAACCCTGGTCTAACCCTGGTCTCTCTCTGGTCTAACCCTGGTCTAACCCTGGTCTCTCTCTGGTCTAACCCTGGTCTAACCCTGGTCTCTCTCTGGTCTAACCCTGATCTAACCCTGGTCTAACCCTGGTCTAACCCTGGTCTCTCTCTGGTCTAACCCTGGTCTCTCTCTGGTCTAACCCTGGTCTCTCTCTGGTCTAACCCTGGTCTAACCCTGGTCTAACCCTGGTCTCTCTCTGGTCTAACCCTGGTCTAACCCTGGTCTCTCTCTGGTCTAACCCTGGTCTAACCCTGGTCTAACCCTGGTCTAACCCTGGTCTAACCCTGGTCTCTCTCTGGTCTAACCCTGGTCTCTCTCTGGTCTCTCTCTGGTCTAACCCTGGTCTAACCCTGGTCTAACCCTGGTCTAACCCTGGTCTAACTCTGGTCTCTCTCTGGTCTAACCCTGGTCTCTCTCTGGTCTAACCCTGGTCTAACCCTGGTCTAACCCTGGTCTCTCTCTGGTCTAACCCTGGTCTAACCCTGGTCTCTCTCTGGTCTCTCTCTGGTCTAACCCTGGTCTAACCCTGGTCTAACCTCGGTCTTTCCCTGTCCCAGGTCGTTCTACAGCCAGCTGCCGGTCCCTCAGGATCACTGTAACCCCAGTCGCTACAGTTTCCTGTCGAGCTCGCCCCGGGACACACTGGAGGTCGGCCTGCAGGTGGCGCAACAGTCTCAGTGTCACTTTAGTCCTGTTTGTCCTGTGCAGAGTTAATCCTGTGTGTGTCTGAGCAGGACCCAGAGCTGAGCCGAAGACACAAAGAGCAGAGCCAGACCTGCCTGAACTGCTGCAGCTCGAACCTGGAGGAGCCTCCGGGGTTCACCAGCCAGGTACCAGGGAACTAGAACAGGTTTTAGAGGGATTTAAACTGCTGTTATTTGTCTTTAAATCATAGTTAGATCTAATTAGGCAGCATGGTGGCAGGAGACTGCCTCTGACACTGTTTTTCCTGGTTCTCTCTCAGCCTGAGGACGATGACTTCCTCCTGGACAAAGCGGTGGGCTTCCTGCCGCTGCACCATGAGCTGGACAGTGGTCTGGGCTGGACCGATGGCTCTGTCCACCAGGGGGAGCTGTCAGGGCTGGAGACAGAGGAGGGGGGTGTGGACGAGTGTCTGCCTCACTCTGGGCTCACTCCGGGGGGCCGCACTGCTCTGGGAGGGTCCCCGTCCTCCGAGTCCTTTATCTCCTCAGAACTCAGGTATTTACTACAGCAGGTCCTCAAGGGACTGGGACTGGACCGGAGTGGGTCTGGGTGGCTCTTCTTCTTGTTTTGCAGTGACTCTGGCTTCTAAAGCGTGAGCACTAGGATTGGACTGGGACTGGACTGGACTGGGACTGGACCTGGTCTTGAAGGTTCTTTTTGTCTAGAGCCTTTCAGTCACTGCTCATAAAAGCCTGTCTTTGTTCAAGAGGCCACACACATTAGTGGAAACTGTCTTGATCTTGTTTTGTCTCGAGGAATAGATCCTGGTGGAATTTGAGATAAGTACTGTTATTGATGGATCTCAGCTGCATTTGATACGATTGATCCTGCAGTACTAATCAACAGACTTAAAGATGTTTTTGGCATCTCTGGCTCTGCTCTTTCTTGGTTAGAATCCTATCTGTGTGATAGGTCTCATTTTGTCTCTTTTAATAAATCCTTCTCCTCCACGGCACCAGTGAAGTTCGGTGTGCCACAAGGGTCTGTGCTCGGTCCCATACTTTTTTCACTTTATGTTACACCATTGGGACAAATCATCAGAAGTTATGGAGTGAACTTCCACTGTTATGCCGATGATACACAGCTGTATCTACCAATAAAAGTGAATAATACTGACATCATGCGTCTAGAGGCCTGCCTCGTTTCAATTAAAACATGGATGTCTCAAAACTTCCTCCATTTGAACTCGGATAAAACAGAGCTCTTGTTAATTGGTCCTGCCAGTCATCGGCACAAGTTCAACAATCTTACTGTCTCCATCAACAACTGTGTGTTGGAGCAACACTGTGAGGAACCTCGGTGTCATTTTTGACTCCACACTGTCTCTGCAGCAGCACATTAGTGAGGTCACTAAATTGGGCTTTTTTCACTTGAGGAATATCTCAAAAACTCCCTCCTGCCTCTCTTTAGCTGATGCTGAAATTCTCATTCATGCATTTGTCACATCCAGGCTGGACTACTGCGTTATTCTCTGGACTGCCGAGGAAAAGTACTCAGACTACAAATGGTCCAAAATACAGCCGCCATACTTTTAACAAAGACCAGGAAGTTTGATCACATGACTCCGGTCCTGGCTTCATTACACTTCCTCATGGTAGAGAGTGCGTGCTCGCACTGGCTGTAGCCGCAGGTACACAGGTGAGCACTGGGACTGGACTTGACTGGACCGGGTCTTGATGGTGCTTCTTGTTGTTTTGCAGTGACTCTGGCTTCTACAGCGTGAGCACTGGGGAGTTCAGACACTTCCAGCGCCTGTTGGAGAAGAGGATGCGTCTGTACAACGCTCGGGTGCAGCTGCAGAACGAGGCCTGTGAGCGACGAGAGCGACGGGACAGCTGCCCCAAGAGCCACCTGCTGGAGGCCATCCCCGAGAGTCTGCCTATCCACCGCCCCAGCCCTGACAGCCTGACGGTCCAACCGCCCTGTCCCCAACACGGACCGGAGCCGGACTTGCCCCAGAGAGGCCTCTTCAGGTGAGTGACTCCAGCGCATCCCGTGGAATTCATTGCAGGATTTCCGCTCATCATATTCGACACTAAGATCCTGGTGCATTGGTGTTGGTCAGGTCTCGTTGATGACGCGATGTTCGGTCACAGGTCACAGGTCACAGGTCACAGGTCATGTGCTGCTGGGCGTGAAGCCTGGTGTGAGCTCATCAGCACAAACGTAGTCTTCAGAGCGGAAGACAATTTAAAGCCATTCAATGCATTTAGTTTTAAAGGGTTTTCTGGTGTTATATAGGAATATTTACATATTAAAGGGACAACTGAAATAAGACCTGGTTTAGTCCTGGTTTGGACCTGGTTTAGTCCTGGTTTAGACCTGGTTTAGACCTGTTTTAGACCTGGTTTAGTCCTGGTTTAGACCTGTTTTAGACCTGTTTTAGACCTGGTTTAGACCTGGTTTAGACCTGGTTTAGACCTGGTTTAGTCCTGGTTTAGTCCTGGTTTAGACCTGTTTTAGACCTGTTTTAGACCTGGTTTAGTCCTGGTTTAGACCTGTTTTAGACCTGTTTTAGACCTGGTTTAGACCTGGTTTAGACCTGGTTTAGACCTGGTTTAGACCTGGTTTAGACCTGGTTTAGACCTGGTTTAGACCTGGTTTAGACCTGGTTTAGTCCTGGTTTAGTCCTGGTTTAGATCTGGTTTAGACCTGGTTTAGTCCTGGTTTAGAACTGGTTTAGTCCTGGTTTAGACCTGGTTTAGTCCTGGTTTAGTCCTGGTTTAGTCCTGGTTTAGACCTGTTTTAGACCTGTTTTAGACCTGGTTTAGACCTGTTTTAGACCTGGTTTAGACCTGGTTTAGACCTGGTTTAGTCCTGGTTTAGACCTGGTTTAGACCTGATGTAGACCTGGTTTAGACCTGGTTTAGACCTGGTTTAGTCCTGGTTTAGTCCTGGTTTAGTCCTGGTTTAGACCTGTTTTAGACCTGTTTTAGACCTGGTTTAGACCTGTTTTAGACCTGGTGTAGTCCTGGTTTAGACCTGGTTTAGACCTGGTTTAGTCCTGGTTTAGACCTGATGTAGACCTGGTTTAGACCTGGTTTAGACCTGGTTTAGTCCTGGTTTAGACCTGGTTTAGACCTGGTTTAGACCTGGTGTAGACCTGGTTTAGACCTGGTTTAGTCCTGGTTTAGTCCTGGTTTAGTCCTGGTTTAGACCTGGTGTAGACCTGGTTTAGTCCTGGTTTAGACCTGGTTTAGTCCTGGTTTAGACCTGGTTTAGACCTGGTTTAGACATGGTTTAGACCGGGTTTAGACATGGTTTAGACCTGGTTTAGTCCTGGTTTAGACCTGGTTTAGTCCTGGTTTAGTCCTGGTTTAGACCTGGTTTAGACCTGGTTAGTCCTGGTTTAGTCCTGGTTTAGACCTGGTTTAGACCTGGTTTAGACCTGGTTTAGACCTGGTTTAGACCTGGTGTATACCTGGTTTAGTCCTGGTTTAGTCCTGGTTTAGTCCTGGTTTAGACCTGGTTTAGACCTGGATTAGACCTGGTTTAGACCTGGTGTAGACCTGGTTTAGACCTGGTGTAGACCTGGTTTAGTCCTGGTTTAGACCTGGTTTAGACCTGGATTAGACCTGGTTTAGACCTGGTGTAGACCTGGTTTAGACCTGGTTTAGACCTGGTTTAGACCTGGTTTAGTCCTGGTTTAGTCCTGGTGTAGACCTGGTGTAGACCTGGTGTAGACCTGGTGTAGACCTGGTTTAGACCTGGTTTAGACCTGGTTTAGACCTGGTTTAGACCTGGATTAGACCTGGTTTAGACCTGGTGTAGACCTGGTTTAGACCTGGTGTAGACCTGGTTTAGTCCTGGTTTAGACCTGGTTTAGTCCTGGTTTAGACCTGGTTTATACCTGGTGTAGACCTGGTTTAGACCTGGTTTAGACCTGGTTTAGACCTGGTTTAGACCTGGTTTAGACCTTGTGTAGACCTGGTTTAGACCTGGTGTAGACCTGGTTTAGACCTGGTGTAGACCTGGTTTAGTCCTGGTTTAGACCTGGTTTAGACCTGGTGTAGACCTGGTTTAGTCCTGGTTTAGACCTGGTTTAGACCTGGTTTAGACCTGGTTTAGACCCGGTTTAATCCTGGTTTAGTCCTGGTTTAGACCCGGTTTAGTCCTGGTTTAGACCTGGTTTAGTCCTGGTTTAGACCTGGTTTAGACCCGGTTTAATCCTGGTTTAGTCCTGGTTTAGACCTGGTTTAGACCTGGATTAGACCTGGTTTAGACCTGGTGTAGACCTGGTTTAGACCTGGTGTAGACCTGGTTTAGTCCTGGTTTAGACCTGGTTTAGTCCTGGTTTAGACCTGGTTTAGACCCGGTTTAATCCTGGTTTAGACCTGGTTTAGACCTGGTTTAGACCTGGTTTAGACCTGGTTTAGACCTGGTTTAGTCCTGGTTTAGACCTGGTTTAGTCCTGGTTTAGACCTGGTTTAGAGCTGGTTTAGTCCTGGTTTAGACCTGGTTTAGTCCTGGTTTAGACCTGGTTTAGACCTGGTTTAGACCTGGTTTAGACCTGGTTTAGACCTGGATTAGACCTGGTTTAGACCTGGTTTAGTCCTGGTTTAGACCTGGTTTAGTCCTGGTTTAGACCTGGTGTAGACCTGGTTTAGACCTGGTGTAGACCTGGTTTAGTCCTGGTTTAGACCTGGTTTAGTCCTGGTTTAGACCTGGTTTATACCTGGTGTAGACCTGGTTTAGACCTGGTTTAGACCTGGTTTAGACCTGGTTTAGACCTGGTTTAGACCTGGATTAGACCTGGTTTAGACCTGGTGTAGACCTGGTTTAGTCCTGGTTTAGACCTGGTTTAGTCCTGGTTTAGACCTGGTTTAGACCCGGTTTAATCCTGGTTTAGTCCCGGTTTAGACCTGGTTTAGTCCTGGTTTAGACCTGGTTTAGTCCTGGTTTAGACCTGGTTTAGACCCGGTTTAATCCTGGTTTAGTCCTGGTTTAGACCTGGTTTAGACCTGGATTAGACCTGGTTTAGACCTGGTGTAGACCTGGTTTAGACCTGGTGTAGACCTGGTTTAGTCCTGGTTTAGACCTGGTTTAGTCCTGGTTTAGACCTGGTTTAGACCCGGTTTAATCCTGGTTTAGTCCTGGTTTAGACCTGGTTTAGACCTGGTTTAGACCTGGTTTAGACCTGGTTTAGTCCTGGTTTAGACCTGGTTTAGTCCTGGTTTAGACCTGGTTTAGACCTGGTTTAGTCCTGGTTTAGACCTGGTTTAGTCCTGGTTTAGACCTGGTTTAGACCTGGTTTAGACCTGGTTTAGACCTGGTTTAGACCTGGTTTAGACCTGGTTTAGTCCTGGTTTAGACCTGGTTTAGTCCTGGTTTAGACCTGGTTTAGTCCTGGTTTAGACCTGGTTTAGTCCTGGTTTAGACCTGGTTTATCAGAACCCTGAAGCTGCTCTGAATCACTGCAGCTCTGTCATAAATCCACTCCTTCCTCTCGTCGCTCTCTTTTCTTCTCGGTTCTCAGTCATCCGCGGCAGGCGATGGTGGTTTCCATGGAAACGCAGCGAGGCTTATTCTGTTTATGTGACTGAACTCGACTCAAACAGATTTCAGAGGGTTTTAGAGAAAAACTGTTCAGTCTGAGATGATTCATTCAGAGAAAATGGGTTAGAACATTAAATGTAGAAAAACTGGATAAAAGCCCTGGTCCTGGTTTAGACCTGGTTTAGTCTCGTTTAGACCTGGTTTAGTCCTGGTTTAGTCCCCTTTAGACCTGGTTTAGTCCTGGTTTCCCCTCCTTGAACCGCAACCTTATCGTGGGGGAGGGGTTTGAGTGCCCGAATGACCCTAGGAGCTATGTTGTCGGGGGCTTTATGCCCCTGGTAGGGTCTCCCAAGGCAAACAGGTCCAAGGTGACGGGCCGGACAAAAAGCGGTTAAAAACCCCTTATGGAGAAGTTCTCACCAAGGACCGTTACGTCGCCCGGTATGGCGCAACCGGGGCCCCACCCTGGAGCCAGGCCCGGGGTTGGGGCTCACATGCGAGCGTCTGGTGGCCGGGTCTTTCCCCACAGGGCCTGGCCGGGCTCAGCCCAAAAGAGCGACGTGGGGCCGACCTCACGTGGGCCCACCACCTGCAGGAGGAACCGTAAGGGGCCGGTGCAAAGTGGATTGGGTGGCAGTCGAAGGCGGGAGCCTCGACGACCCAATCCCCGGACACAGAATCTGGCACTCGGGACATGAATGTCACCTCGCTGGGGAAGGAGCCTGAGCTTGTGCGGGAGGTTGAGAGATACCGACTAGAGATAGTCGGGCTCACCTCCACGCACAGCTTGGGCTCTCGAACCCAAATCCTCGAGAGAGGCTGGACTCTCCACTACTCTGGAGTTGCCTGCGGTGAGAGGCGGCGGGCCGGTGTGGGCTTGCTCATAGCCCCCCGGCTCAGCCGCCATGTGTGCCTTCGGGTCGGGGATAGGTCTCTCACTGTTGTTTGTGTTTACGGGACAAATGGCAGTGCAGAGTACCTTCTCAGAGTCTCTGGGAGGGGTGCTGGAAAGTGCTCCGACCGGGGACTCCATCGTTCTACTGGGGGACTTCAACGCTCACGTGGGCAGTGACAGTGACACCTGGAGGGGTGTGACTGGGAGGAACGGCCCCCCTGATCTGAACCCGAGTGGTGTTCTGTTATTGGACTTCTGTGCTAGTCACAGTTTGTCCATAACAAACACCATGTTCAAGCAGAAGGGTGTCCATCAGTGCACGTGGCACCAGGACACCCTAGGTCGGAGGTCGATGATCGACTTTGTAGTTGTTTCATCTGACCTCCGACCGTATGTCTTGGACACTCGGGTGAAGAGAGGGGCGGAGCTGTCAACTGATCACCACCTGGTGGTGAGTTGATCCGATGGCGGGGGAGAAAGCTGGACAGACTGGGCAGACCCAAATGTACTGTGAGGGTCTGTTGGGAACGTTTGGCCAAGTCCCCTGTCGGAAAGATCTTCAACTCCCACCTCCGACAGAGCTTCGACCAGATCCCGAGGGAGACTGGAGACATTGAGTCCGAGTGAACCATGTTCTATACCTCCATGTCAACTAACTGTGACCGTAAAGTCTCCGGTGCCTGTCGTGGCGGCAATCCCCGAACCCGGTGGTGGACACCGGAAGTAAGGGATTCCGTCAAGAAGAAGAAGGAGACCTATCGAGCCTGGTTGGCTTGTGGGACTCCTGAGGCAGCTGTAGCGGCAGGCCAAGCGGACTGGTTGTGGAGGCTAAAACTTGGTTCTGGGAGGAGTTCGGTGAGGCCATGGAAAAAGACTATCGGTCGGCCTCGAAGAAATTCTGGCAAACCGTCCGACGCCTCAGGAGGGGGAAGCAGTGCCCTGCCAACACTGTTTACAGTGGAGGTGGGAATCTGCTGACCTCAACTGGGGATATTGTTGGACGGTGGAAGGAATACTTCGAGGATCTCCTCAACCCCACCGTCACGTCTTCCACTGAGGAAGCAGAGGCCGAGGGCTCAGAGGTGGACTCGTCCATCACTCAGGCTGAAGTCACTGAGGTAGTTGGGAAGCTCCTCGGTGGCAGGGCACTGTGGGTGGATGAGATACGCCCTGAGTACCTCAAGTCTCTGGATGTTGTAGGGCTGTCTTTGTTAACACGCCTCTACAACAATGTGTAGCATTTGGGGACAGTACCTCTGGACTGGCAGACCGGGGGGGTGGTCCCTCTTTTTAAGAAGGGGGACCGGAGGGTGTGTTCCAACTACAGAGGGATCACACTCCTCAGCCTCCCCGGGAAAGTCTCTGCCAGGTACTGGAGAGGTACTTCGTCCCGGTCGTGGAACACTGGACCAGCTCTAAACTGTCCAGGGTGCTGGAGGGATTATGGGAGTTTGCCCAACCAGTCCACATGTGCTTTGTGGATCTGGAGAAGGCATTCGACAGTGTCCCTTGTTGCGCCCTGTGGGAGGTGCTCTGGGAGTATGGGGTCCGGGGCCCTTTGCTAAGGGCTGTCCGGTCCCTGTACGACCGGAGCAGGAGCTTGGTTCATTGCCGGCAGTAAGTCAGACCTGTTCCCGGTGAATGTTGGACTCAGGGCTGCCCTTTGTCACCGGTCCTGTTCATTATCTTTATGGACAGGATTTCTAGGCGCAGCCGGGGGCCGGAGGGAGTCTGGTTTGGGGACCACAGGATCTCGTCTCTGCTTTTTGCAGATGATGTTGTCCTGTTGGCTCCATCAGTCCAGGACCTTCAGCTGCACTGGGACGGTTTGCAGCCGAGTGTGAAGCGGCTGGGATGAGGATCAGCACCTCCAAGTCTGAGACCATGGTTCTCAGTCGGAAAAGGGTGGCTTGTCCCCTCCAGGTTGGTGGAGAGCTCCTGCCTCAAGTGGAGGAGTTTAAGTATCTCGGGGTCTTGTTCACGAGTGAGGGAAGGAGGGAGCGTGAGATCGACAGACGGATCGGTGCAGCTTCTGCAGTGATGCGGTCGATGTACCGGTCTGTCGTGGTGAAGAAGGAGCTGAGCTGTAAGGCAAAGCTCTCGATTTATCGGTCGATCTACGTTCCTACTCTCACCTATGGTCATGAGCTTTGGGTCATGACCGAAAGAACAAGATCCCGGATACAGGCGGCCGAAATGAGCTTTCTCCGCAGAGTGGCGGGGCGCTCCCTTAGAGATAGGGTGAGGAGCTCGGTCACTCGGGAGGAGCTCAAAGTAGAGCCGCTGCTCCTTCATATCGAGAGGAGCAGCTGAGGTGGCTCGGGCATCTGTTTCGGATGCCTCCTGGACGCCTTCCTAGGGAGGTGTTCCGGGCATGTCCCACAGGGAGGAGACCCCGGGGAAGACGTAGGACACGCTGGAGGGACTATGTCTCTCGGCTGGTCTGGGAACGCCTCGGTATCCCCCCGGGAGAGCTGGTGTGTCTGGGGAGAGGGAAGTCTGGACATCTCTGCTTAGACTGCTGCCCCAGGATAAGCGGTAGAAGATGGATGAATAGTCCTGGTTTAGACCTGGTTTAGACCTGGTTTAGACCTGGTTTAAACTTGGTTTAGTCCCGTTTAGTCCTGGTTTAGTCCTGGTTTAGTCCTGGTTTAGTCCTGGTTTAGTCCTGGTTTAGACCTGGTTTAGACCTGGTTTAGTCCCGTTTAGTCCTGGTTTAGTCCTGGTTTAGTTCTGGTTTAGACCTGGTTTAGACCTGGTTTAGACCTGGTTTAGTCCTGGTTTAGTCCTGGTTTAGTTTTGGTTTAGTCCTGGTTTAGTCCTGGTTTAGTCCTGGTTTAGTTCTGGTTTAGACCTGGTTTAGACCTGGTTTAGTCCTGGTTTAGTCCTGGTTTAGTTTTGGTTTAGTCCTGGTTTAGTCCTGGTTTAGTCCTGGTTTAGTTCTGGTTTAGACCTGGTTTAGACCTGGTTTAGACCTGGTTTAGTCCTGGTTTAGTCCTGGTTTAGTTTTGGTTTAGTCCTGGTTTAGTCCTGGTTTAGTCCCGTTTAGTCCTGGTTTAGTCCTGGTTTAGTCCTGGTTTAGTTCTGGTTTAGACCTGGTTTAGACCTGGTTTAGAAGCAGCTCTGGCTTTTGCATTTAGACTTATATTTAGTTGTGTTTCAGACCCGGTCTAACCCTGGTTTTCTCTGGTCTTTTCAGAGTCTCATCGGTCCAGTTCCACAAAGCCGACCGTCCGAGTTTAAACCGTCACAGCTCCAGCAGCGGCGCCCTCTGTAACCCCGCCCACTCTGTGATGTCACGCCTCAGTGCCCCGATCCTGTCGACTTGCAGTACCCCCTCCAGCCACCGCCGGCCGCTGCTGAGCCTCCATGCCCCCCAGACCCCATCTCTGCTCAGACGGAGCCGGACGCTGCACTACCGCGCTCCAAACCCCGAGTATCGCCGCCGAGCCAGCCACCCGGCCTCGCCGTCCTACTACACCCTGCACCCGTGCCACGCCAACAGCACCGCCGCCATCTTGGAGCCCGTCCACGATGGCAGCATCCACAACAACGTGGCTCACCTCGGTTGCTGCGATGCTAACACTAACTACGAGCTGTACTGGCAGGAACGGAGTGAACGGAGCCGGTCGATTCCAGAGAATTTAGTGATGGAACAGGGACGAGAACAACAAATTCTTAAACAGAAGGAACTGGAACAAGAACACAAACGACTGCAGCAGATGGAGATGGAGCAGAAACGATTGAATCACATTGAGCTGGAGCAGAAGCTAGAATTTGAGCATAAACGGCTCAAGCAGTTAGAGCTGGAACGTGAGAAAGAGCACAAACGACAAAAAAACTTGGAGCTGGAGCAGAAACAATTGAAGGAAGAGCGAGAAGCTAAAGTCCGCGAGAGTCTAGAGTTTAACCGACGGCGTTTCTGCGAACACAACAGCTCCTTTAGCCAGAGCGGAGAAGCTAACGACACGTGGCCGAAACAGGCGAGTCGTAACCTGCAGAACTCCGCCGGCAGCAGAGGCTTGTACAGCACTCTGGACGGACCAACCGGCTGTGCGGCAGCCTCGGCTGCGACGGTGTGGAACGTGAAGAGAGCACAAATAAACATGAGTCCAAATGCAAGGTTTAATCAGAGCTGCCGACCGAGCATGGCCAATCGAATTTCCCGAAGCCAGCTCCTCCGAGACCGAGCATCGCAGTTGGCCGACGAACGCAGCGGCATGAGCACGGATGAGGAGACGAACACGGACGTGCTCATGGGCCGGTACTGGAGCCGCACAGAGAGGAAAGAGCACTTCCTGTTAGCGCGGGAGCTGAGGCAGCAGCAGCAGGCGCGAGGCGAGCGGTCAACGAGCAGGGAGCGAGAACGGGCAGGAAACTCGGCAGGAGAGGCGGACCTGAGAGCCAACACGGTGCTGGAGCTGAGCCAGAAGAAGCTGAGTCGACTGAGGAACAGGAAGCTGCTTGACGACTGGACGACGGTCGAGGAACTGCTGACGCACGGGAGCAGGCTGGGGGATAACGAGGACGCGCTAATGTGTCCCAGCTCATTGCTAACAGTCACCACGGTCTGAGGCACCGGACTACAGCTCCCATGATGCAGTGCAGCAGCTCCCACAAACAGACCAGCTCTGGGTTTGACACTAAAACCTGCTCGTCTCTTGGGAGGTTCTCAAAACCAACATTAGTCCTGGTTTAGTACTGGCTGGACCTAGTTTAGACCTGGATTACTTTTGATTTTGATTTGTTTGCGCCCTTGGTTTCCTGGTTTATCCTGGTGCAAATATGAAAGAATCCACCTAAAACTTGTTCAAATCCAATTAAAACCTGTTCGAGTCCAGCTGCAGCACGTGGTAAACAATATTTTTTGAATCAGTTTAGATTAAAGAAGAAGAAGATTAACAGAGAAAAGTCTTCAGACTTCACCAAATACTTTCCACTGTACAGCACCAGACCAGCACCGAGACCTGGTCCAAGACACAAACAGTCACAAGTCACATGACTCCAAATTAACCAGTCCAGTCCCAGAATCAAATCTCACTTTAGACCTGGTTTAGTCCTGGTTTAGACCTGGCTTAGTCATGGTTTAGACCTGGTGTAGTTCTGGTTTATATCTGGTTTAGAACTGGTTTAATTTTAGATTAGACCTGGTTTAGTCCTGGTTTAGACCTGGCTTAGACCTGGTTCAGACCTGGTTTAGACCTGGCTTAGACCTGGCTTAGACCTGCTTCAGTCCTCGTTTAGACCTGGTTTAGACCTGGTTTATATCTGGTTTAGACCTGGTTTAATTTTAGATTAGACCTAGTTTAGTCCTGGTTTTGTTCTACTTTTGGCTCAAAGCTCAGTTAGTCATGATTATATTTAGTTCTGGTTTTGTTTTATGTTTAAACCTAATTTAATTCTGTTTAGTCCCTGTTTAAATTTCTCTGGGACTGGATTTGGTTAAAAACTACAAATAAAGACAGAACTACAAGTCACATGATCGGTGACACAAACAGCAGGGCGTTTTCTGAATAATCTGTTTACAATAAACACCAAGGAAAGAAGGAAGGAGTTAAAAGATAGGTTAGGAGTTAGGAGAGATGTTAGAAGCTAGGAGAGAGGTTAGCAGTTAGGAGAGATGTTAGGAGTTAGGAGAGATGTTAGGAGCTAGGAGAGGTTAGGAGCTAGGAGAGATGTTAGGAGCTAGGAGAGATGTTAGGAGCTAGGAGAGATGTTAGAAGCTAGGAGAGAGGTTAGCAGTTAGGAGAGATGTTAGGAGCTAGGAGAGATGTTAGGAGCTAGGAGAGAGGTTAGGAGCTAGGAGAGATGTTAGGAGCTAGGAGAGATGTTGGAATTTAGGAGGGGTGGGAGCGGTCAGTGCAATAATTCATTTGGGCGCAGACTCTGGTGTAAATACAGCGCCATCACAGATCAAACCGAGAACCACTTTTTGCACATGTTTTTTACCTGAGCCTCTCCCTCAGACTGCTTTTCTCACAAGACACACTTTTTACACAAACTCTTTATAAAATGGACACAAGGGTCGTCCTGGAGCCACAGGAATGGTACCAACTCCGTCCACCAGGGGAGGGACTAAAACCAACTCTGTACACCAGGGGAGGGACTAAAACCAACTCTGTACACCAGGGGAGGGACTAAATACAACTCTGTACACCAGGGGAGGGACTAAAACCAACTCTGTACACCAGGGGAGGGACTAAAACCAACTCTGTACACCAGGGGAGGGACTAAAACCAACTCTGTACACCAGGGGAGGGACTAAAACCAACTCTGTACACCAGGGGAGGGACTAAAACCAACTCTGTACACCAGGGGAGGGGCTAAAACCAACTCTGTACACCAGGGGAGGGACTAAATACAACTCTGTACACCAGGGGAGGGACTAAATACAACTCTGTACACCAGGGGAGGGACTAAATACAACTCTGTACACCGGGAGAGGAACTAAAACCAACTCCGTCCACCAGGGGAGGGACTAAAACCAACTCCGTCCACCAGGGGAGGGGCTAAAACCAACTCCGTCCACCAGGGGAGGGGCTAAAACCAACTCTGTACACCAGGGGAGGGACTAAAACCAACTCCGTCCACCAGGGAGGGGCTAAAACCAACTCTGTACACCGGGAGAGGAACTAAAACCAACTCTGTCCACCAGGGGAGGGGCTAAAACCAACTCTGTCCACCGGGAGAGGAACTAAAACCAACTCTGTCCACCAGGGGAGGGGGTAAAACCAACTCTGTACACCGGGAGAGGAACTAAAACCAACTCTGTCCACCAGGGGAGGGGCTAAAACCAACTCTGTACACTGGGGGAGGGGCTAAATACAATTCTGTCCACTGAGGGAGGGGCTAAAACATCACTGTCCAGAATGTGTCTAGCTCCTCCCTTTTGACCTAAATGGAGTTTCTGGCTCCTCCCCTTTGGTCCATATAAGGAAACCTGTGGCTTCATCACATGGTGTGTGTCCAGTTTATGTCAGCGTTAGTTCCACTGCAGTTTCTCTGAAGACCTTCCTTTGACACTATCTCTTTCTGTACAAGGTTTAAATATGATTCTTTCTGTACAAGGTTTAAATATGATTCTTTCTGTACATTAAGTATTTGTGTAGGATGTTTGCGATGATTTCTGTAGACTGTGTTTGTACATACCTCTGAGTTTTTTACAGAACTCTGAGTTCAAGCTTTAGTGGTGTTCACTGACACAATGCTTCACTTTGAGTTGAATAAAGTTCACAAACCGCTCCTGGGCTCTTTTTGAGTTTTTTCTGAGATGAAGACTGCAGGACCAGCTCTCACCACCAGGGGTCAGGGCATCACACAGAAACCAGTTCATTTCCAAGGTCTGTTCAGGTCCTGCTCCAAAAACAGCAGAAGCAGGGCTTTACAAAGGAGTGTGTTTTTTGTTGTGTCCAGACCAGAGTGAGTATAATCCCCAGAGGGATGTTCAATAAAGTCTCTCAGAAAAGCTTCAGCTTGAATTCTAGATGCATTAGTGTAAACAGTTCCATAATGAGCACTCTGGGCTCAGAGTCAGGCTAACTCCAGTCTCACTTGATCAAAAACATTAAAGCGTCTGTCAGCAGAACACTACATCCCTTTAACAGAGTAAACGCAGACGAGAAGTGAAACTGAGACCTTCTCTGACTGCATTAAATGAGTTTTAAACAAGTGATCCACAAACCTGTCACGTGTCATATTTAGGATTATAGTGTCATTTAAATGAAATTAAACAAACTTCCTCAGTCTCATGTAGATTATAATCCTGGTCCTGTTCACCTGTCCTGGTCCTGTTCACCTGTCCTGGTCCTACTCACCTGTCCTGGACCTGCTCACCTGTCCTGGACCTGCTCACCTGTCCTGGTCCTGTTCACCTGTCCTGGACCTGTTCACCTGTCCTGGTCCTGTTCACCTGTCCTGGACCTACTCACCTGTCCTGGTCCTACTCACCTGTCCTGGTCCTGTTCACCTGTCCTGGACCTGCTCACCTGTCCTGGTCCTACTCACCTGTCCTGGTCCTGTTCACCTGTCCTGGTCCTGTTCACCTGTCCTGGACCTGCTCACCTGTCCTGGTCCTGTTCACCTGTCCTGGTCCTACTCACCTGTCCTGGGCCTGTTCACCTGTCCTGGTCCTGTTCACCTGTCCTGGTCCTACTCACCTGTCCTGGTCCTGTTCACCTGTCCTGGTCCTACTCACCTGTCCTGGTTCTACTCACCTGTCCTGGGCCTGTTCACCTGTCCTGGGCCTGCTCACCTGTCCTGGTCCTACTCACCTGTCCTGGTCCTGTTCACCTGTCCTGGTCCTACTCACCTGTCCTGGTCCTGTTCACCTGTCCTGGTCCTACTCACCTGTCCTGGTTCTACTCACCTGTCCTGGGCCTGTTCACCTGTCCTGGGCCTGCTCACCTGTCCTGGTCCTACTCACCTGTCCTGGTCCTGCTCACCTGTCCTGGTTCTACTCACCTGTCCTGGTCCTGTTCACCTGTCCTGGGCCTGTTCACCTGTCCTGGGCCTGTTCACCTGTCCTGGTCCTACTCACCTGTCCTGGTCCTGTTCACCTGTCCTGGACCTGCTCACCTGTCCTGGTCCTACTCACCTGTCCTGGACCTGCTCACCTGTCCTGGACCTACTCACCTGTCCTGGTCCTACTCACCTGTCCTGGTCCTGTTCACCTGTCCTGGGCCTGCTCACCTGTCCTGGACCTGTTCACCTGTCCTGAACCTGTTCGCCTGTCCTGGTCCTGTTCACCTGTCCTGGTCCTACTCACCTGTCCTGGTCCTGTTCACCTGTCCTGGTCCTACTCACCTGTCCTGGTTCTACTCACCTGTCCTGGTCCTGTTCACCTGTCCTGGACCTGCTCACCTGTCCTGGTCCTGCTCACCTGTCCTGGACCTGCTCACCTGTCCTGGTCCTGCTCACCTGTCCTGGTCCTGCTCACCTGTCCTGGACCTGCTCACCTGTCCTGGACCTACTCACCTGTCCTGGGCCTGTTCACCTGTCCTGGTCCTGCTCACCTGTCCTGGTCCTGTTCACCTGTCCTGGTCCTGTTCACCTGTCCTGGACCTGCTCACCTGTCCTGGACCTACTCACCTGTCCTGGTCCTGTTCACCTGTCCTGGTCCTGTTCACCTGTCCTGGTCCTACTCACCTGTCCTGGACCTGCTCACCTGTCCTGGACCTACTCACCTGTCCTGGTCCTACTCACCTGTCCTGGTCCTGTTCACCTGTCCTGGGCCTGTTCACCTGTCCTGGACCTGTTCACCTGTCCTGGACCTGCACACCTGTCCTGGTCCTGTTCACCTGTCCTGGTCCTACTCACCTGTCCTGGTCCTGTTCACCTGTCCTGGTCCTGTTCACCTGTCCTGGGCCTGCTCACCTGTCCTGGACCTGTTCACCTGTCCTGGTCCTACTCACCTGTCCTGGTCCTGTTCACCTGTCCTGGTCCTGTTCACCTGTCCTGGGCCTGCTCACCTGTCCTGGACCTGTTCACCTGTCCTGAACCTGTTCGCCTGTCCTGGTCCTGTTCACCTGTCCTGGTCCTACTCACCTGTCCTGGTCCTGTTCACCTGTCCTGGACCTGTTCACCTGTCCTGGTCCTGTTCACCTGTCCTGGTCCTACTCACCTGTCCTGGTCCTACTCACCTGTCCTGGTCCTGTTCACCTGTCCTGGTCCTACTCACCTGTCCTGGTCCTGTTCACCTGTCCTGGTCCTGTTCACCTGTCCTGGACCTGCTCACCTGTCCTGGACCTGCTCACCTGTCCTGGACCTGTTCACCTGTCCTGGTCCTACTCACCTGTCCTGGTCCTGTTCACCTGTCCTGGACCTGCTCACCTGTCCTGGTCCTACTCACCTGTCCTGGACCTGCACACCTGTCCTGGTTCTGTTCACCTGTCCTGGTCCTGTTCACCTGTCCTGGTCCTGCTCACCTGTCCTGGTCCTGCTCACCTGTCCTGGACCTGCTCACCTGTCCTGGTCCTGTTCACCTGTCCTGGACCTGTTCACCTGTCCTGGACCTGCTCACCTGTCCTGGACCTACTCACCTGTCCTGGTCCTGTTCACCTGTCCTGGGCCTGTTCACCTGTCCTGGTCCTGCTCACCTGTCCTGGTCCTGTTCACCTGTCCTGGACCTGCTCACCTGTCCTGGTCCTACTCACCTGTCCTGGGCCTGTTCACCTGTCCTGGTCCTCTTCACCTGTCCTGGGCCTGTTCACCTGTCCTGGACCTGTTCACCTGTCCTGGTCCTGCTCACCTGTCCTGGACCTGTTCACCTGTCCTGGTCCTGTTCACCTGTCCTGGTCCTGCTCACCTGTCCTGGTCCTGTTCACCTGTCCTGGACCTGCTCACCTGTCCTGGACCTGTTCACCTGTCCTGGACCTGTTCACCTGTCCTGGTCCTGCTTCACCTGTCCTGGACCTGTTCACCTGTCCTGGACCTGCTCACCTGTCCTGGACCTGCTCACCTGTCCTGGACCTGTTTGGACAGACTGAGTTAGGAGAGTCCAGGCCTTGAGGAGGTCACAGGTCGGCAGACGGGGACTAAACCGTCCACATGGTTTGGAACACAAACTTATTCATAAATACCAGACAATACGCTGTAAAAGAATAATTCACTGGTTTAAGGGAAGAACTCTTCAGAAAGGCACCCAGCTCACAAATGATATGTTGTCTAGACTGAAATAACAGTACAAAGGTTTTTTTTTTTGGCTAATATTTTACTGTGCATTTCATCACTTCCTGATTCTTTTAGTTTTAGACAAATATGAGACGAGGACTCTGGAGTTCAATCTGAAACTAAGCTGAGGTTATTTGGAGGTTCTGGCGGCGGTGGAGTTGGAGCCTTGTGCTGTCGGGCTGAGGTGCTGTCAGGTGGTGTCGGAGGATAGAGGAGGAGGTGCCGCGGTGTTTTGGTGTAAACAGAGCTCAGACTGAGTGATGACAGGAAGTCTGTGTTTGATCTGCTTCCACAAGATTTACTCCAGGAACCAAAAACACTCATTTAGATCTGAGAGGGCTTTGAACTCACGACAGGAGGACTTAAACCGGACTAAAGCTGGACTTAAACCGGACTAAAGCTGGACTACAGCGGAACTACAGGGACCAGGACAGAGATGCTTCCGCCCTTTCTACAGATCCGTCGAAGAGTCAGGTGGGTCATACCTGTGGGGGCGGGGCTTCAGTCAGATGAAGGTTTCTGTCGTCTGTCAGGAGAGGTTCAGAGGAAACAGACACGGGACGAGGACACACTTCTGCTGTAGGTAAGAGACAAACTCTGGAAACTGTAATTAATGTAGACAGTGAGGAAATGTATAATTCAGATGTGAAGGTAAGAAAGATGAAATATAAATATTCATAATGATATCTTACTGATCATGCTGCGGAGGTCATGGGTCAGGTGTGTTCTTTGTGGGTCGCAAAAAGTGAGATTGTGAAATGATGTTTCTGTGTTTAGTCAAATAATGTGAGGCTTTTATTCTGAAAGATGCCAATGTGACAACGATTAACTTAAAAGTGACATGTTACGTTTAAATTGTTGTTGACAAGAATTAAATACGTTAAGTACATCTCAATGTTGAAGAAATTGTTCAGTAATTTTTCAGAAATGGGTTTGTAATCTTATTTTGGACTAGAGATTGGTCCCAGATAATAATCACAGAAAACACACTGTAAAACATCCTCTTATCCAGCGACTACTACACAAAACTGTTTTGAGTCATAGTTAGTTTTTGTGTGAAGCCACTTATTCTAAAACAACTGTGTTTACTCTTTTTAAATCATAAAGACAACAGAAACTACCCAAATGACCCTGACCTAAAGTTGACAGACCCTGGTGAGTTTGGCCTGAGAACATGTGACACAAACAGGTTTGAATGTCTCCTAAAGGTAACCCTCTTCACCTGTGACCTGTGACCTGTGACCTGTGACCTGTTTGTAATGTGTGTGTGGTTAAAAGGTCAGTGAGCCTCTGGGCTCCTGACAGAGCCTTGAATCTTTCATCCAGTGCTGCTGAAGTTTCTGTCTGAGTGAAAAGAATTGTCAAAGGATCTGTGGGAAAAGGAAATTGAACTGTAAAAAACAGGAAAAGGATATTAAAGAGAATGGCATTCTTCCAGTCAGCAGTGTTCAAACTCTAATAAAGAAGTGGAAAATCCTCAGAACTTCTGGAACAAAGTCATTTGGAGTCAACAAGGCTCTGATGAAAGGAACACAGTCCTACTGTGGTGTTGGGGATGTGTGAGCTACAAAGGCTCAGGAAAAGAGGAGTGCAGCATGTTTTCAGAAAATACTGGAGGAACATGTGCTCTCATCAGCCCTGAAGCTGCTCATGGGACGTACTTGGACGTTCCAACAGGACAACGATCCAAAGCACAAGTCGACCTGTCGTTGGCTACAGCAGAAAGAGAAGGTTCTGGACTGACCTCAGTGTCATTGAGCCACTCTGAGATCTCAAACCTGCAGTTCATGTAAGAGCCAAGAATTTACAGGAACTGGAGGCTTTTTGACAAAAAGAATGGAAAACTTTACATCTGAGAAAATAAAGAGCCTCATCCACAAACTACCAGACAACTTCTAAAGGCTGATTTATGCTTCTGCGTAGGGTGCGCGTTGAAGCTACCCTACGCCGTACCCTACGCCGTAGCCTGACGCGTACCTCCTCCAAAATGTAACTACGCGTCGCGACGATGCGGACCGTAAGATCTGTGATTGGTCGGCTTGGTAGTATCACGTTTCCTCCTACGCATTTCCGGAATGATCTTCTGCTCTCTGGACCGCCCGCCATTTTTAAATTCTGAAATTCAGTGAAGAGCCAACATGGAAATGGACTAAGTTACCGAGCGATTAATTGAAGAAGTGAGGAAATACAGCCTTCTCCAACATGGGTTTAGATGTAGCGGAGTGCACGAAGAGATGGAAGAACTCTCGAGACAAGTACGTTTGTTTCCGTAAAAAACTTGCCTCAAGGAGCGGGGATCCAGGAGGAAAAACAATCCCAGTGTTTTATTTATTCCTATCTTGGCTGCCCCTCATGTCAAACATCGGCTTATGGAGTCAAACTTTGACGATAAGGTAAATAATGCACGTCCTTTTATGAACCTCTATTGTGTTTCGGTTAGCTAACTTAACTAGCAATGCTACCACATGGGTATTTTTTTTGCAGAAATAATATACCTGTGAGTCCAAAAGCTTGTGTAATAGGTTGTAATTATATGTAATGCGTTGTATTTATGTAATATAATAGATTGTAATTTTATTTGGCTTACAGAAAATACAAATGCAACAATTTAGCTTTTGCAATGTATGAATATGCAGTGATTATAGCTCTATCTATGAATTAACAATGAATGCATCATCTTTTATGTATAACTTATACTATTTGTTATTTCTTTCATAATCACAGGATTGGACTGACACCAGCTCAAACTCCACTGGTTTATCGGACGTGAGACCTCCAGCCCCCATCACCAGCCGTCTCTTCTGTCCTCCAGTCATCTCTTCTGTCCCCAGTCTTCTCTTCTGTCCCCCAGTCATCTCTTCTGTCCCCCAGTCGTCTCTTCTGTCCCAGCAGACATCTCTTCTGTCCTCCAGTCATCTCTTCTGTCCCCCAGTCATCTCTTCTGTCCCCCAGTCATCTCTTCTGTCCCCCAGTCATCTCTTCTGTCCCCCAGTCATCTCTTCTGTCCCTGCAGTCATCTCTTCTGTCCCCCAGTCATCTCTTCTGTCCTCCAGCCGTCTCTTCTGTCCCCCAGTCATCTCTTCTGTCCCTGCAGTCATCTCTTCTGTCCCTGCAGTCATCTCTTCTGTCCCTGCAGTCATCTCTTCTGTCCCCCAGTCATCTCTTCTGTCCCCCAGTCATCTCTTCTGTCCCTGCAGTCATCTCTTCTGTCCCTGCAGTCATCTCTTCTGTCCCTGCAGTCATCTCTTCTGTCCCCAGTCTTCTCTTCTGTCCCCCAGTCATCTCTTCTGTCCCGCAGTCATCTCTTCTGTCCCCCAGTCATCTCTTCTGTCCCTGCAGTCATCTCTTCTGTCCCCATCTCTTCTGTCCCCCAGTCATCTCTTCTGTCCCCCAGTCATCTCTTCTGTCCCCCAGACATCTCCTCTGTCCCTGCAGACATCTCCTCTGTCCCCCAGTCATCTCTTCTGTCCTCATCTCTTCTGTCCCCATCTCTTCTGTCCCCCAGCCATCTCTTCTGTCCCCACAGTCATCTCTTCTGTCCCGCAGTCATCTCTTCTGTCCCCAGTCATCTCTTCTGTCCCCGCAGCCATCTCTTCTGTCCCCAGCCATCTCTTCTGTCCCGCAGTCATCTCTTCTGTCCCCACAGTCATCTCTTCTGTCCCCGCAGCCATCTCTTCTGTCCCCCAGTCATCTCTTCTGTCCCCGCAGCCATCTCTTCTGTCCCCAGTCATCTCTTCTGTCCCCAGTCATCTCTTCTGTCCCCAGACATCTCTTCTGTCCCCAGACATCTCTTCTGTCCCCAGTCATCTCTTCTGTCCTCCAGTCATCTCTTCTGTCCCCAGACATCTCTTCTGTCCCCAGACATCTCTTCTGTCCCCAGTCATCTCTTCTGTCCCCAGTCATCTCTTCTGTCCCCAGACATCTCTTCTGTCCCCAGACATCTCTTCTGTCCCCAGCCATCTCTTCTGTCCCCCAGACATCTCTTCTGTCCCAGCAGCCATCTCTTCTGTCCCCCAGACATCTCTTCTGTCCCTGCAGTCATCTCTTCTGTCCCCCAGCCATCTCTTCTGTCCCTGCAGCCATCTCTTCTGTCCCCCAGCCATCTCTTCTGTCCATGCAGTCATCTCTTCTGTCCCCCAGTCATCTCTTCTGTCCCCCAGCCATCTCTTCCGTCCCCCAGTCTAAGAATGGCACAAAAAAGGAAGAGAAAAGAAAAAGATGACTGGGTCCAAGTGCAGGTTGCTCGGTTGGAGGCTCAGTTGGAGGAACGGCGGGTGGAGCTCAACAGAGACTGTGTCAAGGCAATGATGAGAGCGACCGGACAAACTGTTGCAGATCTGCTGCGGACGACCACAGAGCGCAGGCAATGCACTGTATCTGCAGTTTGCACTTTTGCTTTTTTTAGTTATTTTTGTGTATATAGTTTGCACTTCAGCTTTTTTATTTATTGTCTGTTCACACCAGTTCATGCAGGTTATACTGTAGTTTGAATCATTTGTGAAGTTTCTCTTTTACATCTATTTTTGATAATAATTGTAGATCATTGCACATTAATACATTGCACTGTCATGTCCATATTTGAATGTACTTTACACTTTTTAGTAAAAAAAAATACTGCTGTTTCAAAAAATGTGTGAAGGTGATTGCAAATAAACATTAACTAATAGTAGCACAAGTGTCTGTGTTTGCTCTTTTGCATCAAACAATTTGTGTATATAGTTTGAACCAATTATGTTGGTTCCTGTATGTATATTTTATGGTTAAGGTTACAGTACATTAAGATCTTAAAGTTAATTTATTTGTATAGTTTGCTCTTTTGCATCTATTTAATGTAAACAATTATAGACCATTGCACCTTTACATGGTGCATTATCTTATACATAGTTCGACCATTTGTATGTATAGTACAAACTTAAAAAAAATAAAATATCCCTCATGTCATTTATTGGTGCATTATATTTTACACCAATACAAGTTACACACCAGGTTGACCACGACACACAGTGTTGTTTTGCCTTGGCACAATTCCGTGGGGAGACAGAAATGTCTTTTCAAACACAGTGGAACCCGCTCGCGTCAACTAGCGTTTCGGCGGTGTACTGCAGAGCAAAACAGACATACGCAGAGGTATAAATGCTCATGACGGCGTCGCCTACGTGCGTAGCCTACGGCGTACACTACGGCGTACACTACGGCGTACACTACGGCGTACACTACGGCGTACACCCTACGCAGAAGCATAAATCAGCCTTAAGTAGTAAACAGTTGTTTTACAATTAATGGCTTCATCCAAACACTATGAGTGAAAAAATTGCCAACAAATCAGATTCTGCTTAAGTGCTCAAAAGATAAATGAATGTTAGCCAGATGTTAGTATCTTGTGACCATGTCTATGAAGGTTTTTGTCTCTAATTCCAAAAGACTTTATAAAGTCTCTTGAATTAGAGACGAAACGTCTTCACCTTGAAAACTGAGTCCAGATGCTTTTACTCAAACTCTTTCTTCGTCTTGTGACTATTTTATTTTATTTAATTTTATCCAATATTTGTGTTGTATCCTGTGAAGTTTTTAAAGTGTACACCTCTCTTCCCTCTGAGTCAGGTCTGAGATGATGAGCTCCCTGTCATCAGCTCTGAGCCTGGGCTTCTCTCTGGCGCCCCCTGCAGGACACTCCTACACCTGCCCCACCCTGCTGCCCCCCTGTTACCACGGTTACCACCACCACGTCGCCTTTGACTCGGAGCCGGCCTTTGTCCAGAGACGGAATGAGCGCGAGCGCGAGCGAGTGAAGCACGTGAACCAGGGCTACGCCAGACTCCGTGAAATCCTACCCAAGACCGGACCAGAACCGAGACTCAGCAAGGTCCAGACGTTGAGGGCCGCCATACAGTACATCAACGAGCTGCAGGGGCTGCTGCACAACCAGCAGGGGGAGTGATGAGCTAAATACACCAGCAGGGGGAGTGACGAGCTGCAGACACCAGCAGGGGGAGTGACGAGCTAAATACACCAGCAGGGGGAGTGACGAGCTAAATACACCAGCAGGGGGAGTGACGAGCTAAATACACCAGCAGGGGGAGTGACGAGCTAAATACACCAGCAGGGGGAGTGATGAGCTAAATACACCAGCAGGGGGAGTGATGAGCTAAATACACCAGCAGGGGGAGTGACGAGCTAAATACACCAGCAGGGGGAGTGATGAGCTAAATACACCAGCAGGGGGAGTGATGAGTTAAATACACCAGCAGGGGGAGTGATGAGCTAAATACACCAGCAGGGGGAGTGATGAGCTAAATACACCAGCAGGGGGAGTAATGAGCTAAATACACCAGCAGGGGGAGTAATGAGCTAAATACACCAGCAGGGGGAGTGACGAGCTAAATACACCAGCAGGGGGAGTAATGAGCTAAATACACCAGCAGGGGGAGTGACGAGCTGCAGACACCAGCAGGGGGAGTGACGAGCTGCAGACACCAGCAGGGGGAGTGATGAGCTAAATACACCAGCAGGGGGAGTAATGAGCTAAATACACCAGCAGGGGGAGTAATGAGCTAAATACACCAGCAGGGGGAGTAATGAGCTAAATACACCAGCAGGGGGAGTGATGAGCTAAATACACCAGCAGGGGGAGTGATGAGCTAAATACACCAGCAGGGGGAGTGATGAGCTAAATACACCAGCAGGGGGAGTAATGAGCTAAATACACCAGCAGGGGGAGTGACGAGCTAAATACACCAGCAGGGGGAGTGACGAGCTAAATACACCAGCAGGGGGAGTGATGAGCTAAATACACCAGCAGGGGGAGTAATGAGCTAAATACACCAGCAGGGGGAGTGACGAGCTGTTTCTTAAAATAATTTTTAAGTACAAAGTTTGTCATAATTCAAATAGAAATTCCTTTGTCTTTGTGTTTTCTGTAAATTATGGCAACACCTGGTTGCCACGGAAACAGACTTAAGTCCTCAAACACAAACTCTCAAACGTGCAACTGATCTCTGATCCTCAGAAGAAGATTTATGAGGTTTGGACAAAAACTGACAAAGAAACAATATAACAGGTCTAAGATTAGAGTTTATGAGGAGCTGCTGAGATATTTAAGCTCATAATTCAATGTGTGTAACTGACTGTATATTATTGTGTGTGTATTTAATTCTAGTGGATTTTAAAAGAGCAGAAGAGTAGCAGGACACATAAACCACAGTAACCCATTCAACTGTATTATAGTCAGTCAATGTGGATAAGTTTATATAGTTTATATACACAAATGAATTGCAGTCAATTTTCTCAAAAAAATATATATATATATATATATATATATATATAAATAAAATGATAAAGCTGAAAAAATAAAAATGTAAGACACATTTATAATAAAACATTACAATAACAATACACCAAGAGGTTGTTAAATACTGATTTATTCTTTCCATAAGTTTTTTATTTGAATCAAACGTTAGAAAAATAAACTCCGTCAGTTTCAGAAACTGTCATTATCGATTATTGATCGGAGTCAATTTGTGAGAAATAACAGGTCTTTGGCTTTGGACAAAAATACTTTAACCCAACTTTGAGGAAACACTCAAAAAAAATTGTCTCATTTAATTTTTAATTTTCTCCAGAATCTAATAAAACAATGTTTTGTAAAATGAAAAGAAAAGTTACAAATGTTTTTTCAGAATAAAAATCAAACTCAAAATTATTTCTATTGGGCTGAATTTAAAAAATAAAAATTTGTAATTAAATTAAAAATATATATATAATTGCAGATTTTAACAAACCTTTTCATTTTTGGAAAAATAACTTCAGTTGCGTTTTAGAGACCTTCTGAATCTGTCACTGAAGTCTGGTTTAACTCTAAATAAAGTGATATTTTTATAGTTTTAAATATGACTACAATGAAGTTTAATATTTATTGTAAATGGTTTGTTGTGACTTTGTTAAAAATACAATAAAGTATTTTAATGCTGTGCAGTTTATTTCTAAATTTGGAGCTGAGTTTTAGACAAATCTTCAAAATGTTTTGAATTTTGTAAATTAAAATTTTGAAATTTTCTTTTTTTCTTTATGAAGAATATTCAGACCTAGTTTTAGAAGAAAAAGAATATAGTGTGCAGCTCCTGAAACCAGTGATGTTTCAGTCAATACACATTCCAATACCTTTTGATTAAATATTTTGAAATATTCTGGATTCATTTGATTAACTTTAACGCCTCGACTCCAGCTTTTAGATTCACTAAACCCAACTGAGTAGCTCCTAGACCGTTCTCCACAGACCTGCAGTGTGTGTCGAGCTTTTGAGACAGATAACGCTGACTTTTGATCAAAAGCACAAGAACACGTGGCCCAGTGTTTGTATTAATTACACAGATTTATACAAATGACCCTTGGGTAATTTAAACACAGGACTGCAGCAGGATTCCTATAGAAACAGGTTCATCTGGAGCTGGATCCAGAGTCCACGGCTCGTGTCTCTGCGGAGAAGACGTGTAGTATTAGCTACAGTCTCCCTCAGAGGAGTCAGAGGCCTTCAGTCGAGGATCTGACACGTGACGGCTCACTGCCAGACACAACTTTATAATTTACATTTAATCATTTAAATGTTGGATACAATTACGGCTCGTTTAGAGTCTCAATGTGGCCTCGGGCTTTTCAGGAGTGTGTTAGACTGATTTTAATTCTGCTTTTCTTTTCGTAGAAACAGGCCTGAGAATATTCTTAATGTTTCATCTTTAAAAAGGTCCTCGATTCTGCTTTTCTAAACTTCTTCAGGTTCTAGGTCGAAGACGGGTTTAGTCCTGGACTTTGTGGAACTTTTACTGTAAATAAAAGAAGCAAAGAGAAAAACAGAACAGAGGACATTGAACATAAATTTAAAATTAATGTTTATGGCAAAAACAAAACTTTTGTCCATTTCTCAGTGGAACCTCGTAAAACTGCCTTTGTCTTTGAGTTCAACTGTCACGTATAAACTCAATTTGAGTTGAAAGTACATTTTTAACAAAAAGGTAGGGCCACTTTTCTAAAACCCTTCAGTGTTTCCTTTAGACCACACTTTAACAGTGCCTTTTACTAACAATACTTAGTTTTTGCTGAAAAAAAAAACTTGAAACGTACCTTCATATGAAAACAGTTACAGTCTGAGGAGTAATGCTTTTGCTTCATGTTTGTTACAAAAAACTGCAGAAATACTTAATTTTGACCTGTTTCCAAAATGAAAAAGCACTTGTGTTGGTTTCTGGAGGAGATCTTAACAGGTTTAAGACTTTTTTTTTGCAGAATGACATTTCCTCTGAAGTTTAAAGTCTCAGTTTTTTTTTGTTGAGTTTATTTAGTTTTATTCATCTGCAACAACAACAACAACAACAAACTGTATTCTCTCCCTATTTAGAGTCTTTTATCCCTCCTCAGCCTCCGATTGGCCCGCCTGAACCCCGCTGGGCTCCGATTGGCCCGCCTGAACCCCGCTGGGCTCCGATTGGCCCGCCTGAAACCCGCTGGGCTCCGATTGGCCCGCCTGAAACCCGCTGGGCTCCGATTGGCCTGCCTGAAACCCGGTGGGCTCCGATTGGCCCGCCTGAAACCCGGTGGGCTCCGATTGGCCCGCCTGAAACCCGCTAAACTCTGATTGGCTGCAGACTCGTTGATAGACCGTGAGACGATGCTGGGGGCTAAAGCAGAAGCCGATGTTCTTCTCAGTGTCGTGGCAGCGCCGGAGGAAGCGGTCTCGGTCTCGGGCGAACTCCTCCCACGGACCTCGACGATCCTCCTCAGAACCAACAAAGAAAAACTGCACATCGTCACAGAAACGCACCTGCAACAGAAGAATGACTTAAAAAAAACTAATCTCAAAACCAGTTTATTGAACTTATCTCTGACCTTTTTAGGTTTTAGGTGGTCCTGAACTAGCTTTAGGGGGTTCTAAAACAGGTTTAGTCGAAGGCTGAGGCTGACCGAATCAGAGCAGGGCTGCTCTCTGATTGGCTGACCTGTTTGAATCATGCGTTTCCAGCAGGTTTCATCAGGTCATGACTCAGACTTGTTTCAGACGTGTCTAAAGTCCTGCTCTGGTCAGACACAAACTGAAGAAAACCATCAGTCACGCTCGTGTTGGAGCAGACAACAGCTGAGCCTCAAACTTCTGAAAGAGTTAAACTGATGAGAACAGGTGAGGGCCAGGTGTGTGACAGAAGACACACCTGTTGAGAAGGAAACATTTAGCCGACAAACCGGTGAGAGCAGGACAACGCAGCCTCACATTCTTTCACTTTCACTGCCGACCGGACCCGAGCTAGACCAGAGCTAGACCAGAGTCGGACCCCCTTCCCCAAAAGGGGCTAAAATATGGTTTCAGCCCCCGCCCCCCCACATTCCTTGTTCCGGCCCTGATGCATGACGCTCATGTTCGTCTGTCAGACAGAACTGCTCCTGAATCAACTTCACTAACTTTTATTCAACAACTATCGTCTACAGCCCTGTTCTCTGCTGGACCCCGACTGAAGACTTTACTGGAGCCTTTATTGAACAGAGTGGGCCACAGCGGGGCAGACACAGAGCGACACGTGTGACTGTAAACACATGCTGAAAAACAGGCTTCATAAAAATAAAATAAATTTAACTCAGATGTTTCTTTTGAAAAATAAAACAGAAATATAGAAAGAATAAATGACGTTCAGTAAAGTGAAAGGTGGTCGTAACCCTACCACTCAGCTCACAGGGGCAGGGCAGTTACCCGTGTCCTTGACAGGGCCTAATGGGGGGGGGGTCCTCGGGGCCCCCTACAGGTGGCTGAACTTTAAACTGTTTGGTTAGGGTCCTCACATGTTCAAAAGGTTTAAGCCTGAGATATTCTTTTAAAAAGTGGATGTGCTATAATGCATTGTCAAACAGACAGCATTTGTGTTTATTTTCCTATTTAATAGCCCTTTAGTCTCAGGTTTTTTATTTTAATGCACAGAACGTAAAATGGAAATGCCATCAATCAATAAGTACATGTTATTGTTAATTCAAAACAGAAAATGTGTTAGTGTTATTTTAGTGTTATTACCGTTTATTTGAACTGTGTCGCTGACTTTAGCGGCAGTAGTTGTAATGGATCGTGTGCAAGTCTCTCTCAGATTCTGTACAAACTATTTAAATTATTCTTATCACAGTTCTGCTCTGGAGCTGGTTTCAGCTTCAGATAAAGACCAAGGCCCCAACCTAGCTTAGTCCTGGTTTAGACCTGGTTCAGACTCACCTTCTTGCTGGTGGCTCTGGTCTCGGGTCTGGTCGAGTTGGTCTTGGCCAGTTCAGAAAAGCCGCTGTTGTTCTGGTTCTGCCCGGTCTTTGTCTCTGTTCCTTTAGTCCGGATCTGGGCCTGAAAGTTGAGCGGACTGTAGGGGTCCGAGGAACTGAAGGCGCTCAGGAGGTTTTCAAATTCGTCTGTTTCACTGGCTTCATCCCACGATGAAGATGAGCTGGATGACGACCCGGACGACCCGGGACTGGACTGAACCTGGACAGGACTCGGTTTAGGGATGGGTTTTGGCGCCGTTTCAATCCTGGCGGTGAAGTTGCGGGGGTTGTACGGGTCGTGGTCTTGGCACAGTGCGCTCCACAGTCGCTCCGTTTCAGAGTCGAACCCCCCCTCCTCCTCGTCTTCGTCTGAATCCGAGACGTGGCTCGAGCAGTCGCTGTCGAAACCATCGTCGTCCTCGCCGTACTCCTCCGAGCTCTCTGATTGGCTGTCGTCGCTACAAGGACAGCCCATAATGAATGCTATAGCTTTGTTGTCGCACTTTAAAACCGGGGTTTCGTCTTCCTCCTCGTGTTTTTCCTCGTTGTCCTGCTCCTCTGCAGCTTCCTTCATCTCCTGCAGCGCCCCCTGCTGTTGCGCTTTGACCACAAGCAGCAGCTCTTCCTCTAAACTGGAGTAGCCATGGTCCTGCTCCGGGGTTAGCGCACAGAGGTCACTGCCCAGACTCAGGCTGTGGATGATTCTGAGCTGCGGGACGGTGCCTTTGTTTGAGGACCCTCCAGCGCTTTCCGCCAGCTCCTGGACGAACACCGCTGTTCTGCCTTTTTCTGCACAAAGCAAACTTGCATTCAGACATTTAGCCTTCTCTTCTTTGTCGCTTCCCCAAAAACTGCCCCACCAAGTTTTAGAGAGGCTCCTGTGAGAGTTGACCACGACATGGCTCACTACAGTCCGAGCAGAAGAGTCAAAACCCGTTTTTAGGCTCATTTCCTCCGGGGTTTCGAGGCCTATTTCTTGTAAATTTAACCACGGTAAAGAGTTGAGCTGCGATGGGGGCAGAATGTCGTCAAACCGCCGTAGAAACTCGCTGTTATGCTCCATAAAGTCCCGTTTAACAGCTCGTCCGGGCAGAATTCTCTGGACGAAAGACATCGCAGGCCTAGACAACGCGGAGAACAGCCCGAGCAGCGGACTATCCTGAGCGTGGAAGCCCCCTGCGGTGAGCTCTCCGCCGGGCGCGGTAGCTGCGCCTGTCCCGCCTCCACCACCAGGTCCCTCTCTGTTTAAACTCCTCCACATTTTCCCTCAAGTTAAAAGTGCTAAAGGTGAAAACAGACTCCTTAGACGTCAGTTCAGTCCTGAGGGGTAAGAGGAGGCTTCAGTGGGACTCATGGCGGTGACTGGAACAAACAGTGGGAACCCGGGAATTAAAGGCCGCGGAGGGAACGATACTGTCGGCGTCTGGCTGAGAGCGAGGGTCAGACTTCTTTCTGGTGTAGAGTTTAGCAAAGGAGGCCCAACACAGCGACATCACACTTGGCTCGTACGTAAAGAATCCCAGCTCCAGTGATGAATACAGAGCCATTTTATTCCAAAAAAATCCCAGGAAAAAAAAGTGCAAAACCGGCGGTTGATGGAAGTAGCAGTTAGCGGCTAACAGTTAACCTATAGCTTAGCATCAACTGACAGCTGCTGTCAGACTGTGGGACGGCTCGGAGCAGAAAAACGCTAATTTTTCGAAATACTTTCCACAAATACTGACTGGATCCACTTCGGAGACGTTATATGAAGCTGACCCGTTAGGCCCGGGGGTAAAGGCGCGTTAGTCCCGCTGTAATAGTGGTTTTCGGCTCCGTCTCTGCTCCGTGTGTTCAGGATTTCATCAGAAACAGCGAGGGACCGTCTTCAGCGCGTGGTGTGAGTTAAAAACGCTGAGGCGGGGCCAGGGAGCGTCGCGATGTTCGTGACCCAGGCTCACCGTGAAACACAGCGCCTTCAAGAAACGTCAAATAATCTGCGGTTGTTACGTAACGAGTCCAAAGGTGCCACACTGCAGAAACACGTGCGTATCTCTGACCGCGTCCCACGACGTTTTTTGAGAATATATTATTAGAATAAGGAGCAGCTGAGAGATAAGCGAGGATTCAAGGGCTATGGACACATTAATGACATTAGTGTTTGTAAATTAAACTGTCACGTGCTCTACTGAAGGTGGGTTCACGCTGTTGAATACTGCTCACCTAAAGGATTATTAGGAACACATGTTCAATTTCTCATTAATGCAAGAATCTAATCAACCAATCACAGGGCAGTTGCTTTAGTGCATTTAGGGACGTGGTCCTGGTCAAGACAATCTCCTGAACTCCAAACTGAACGTCAGAACGGGAAAGAAAAGGTGAATTAAGCAGTTTAGAGCGTGGCATGGTTGTTGGTGTCAGACGGTCTGAGTATTTCACAATCTGCTCAGTTACTGGGATTTTCACGCACAACCATTTCTAGGTTTACAAAGAATGGTGTGAAAAGGGAAAAACCTCCAGTCTGCAGCAGTCCTGTGGGTGAAAAGGCCTTGTTGATGCTAGAGGTCAGAGGAGAATGGGACGACTGATTCAAGCTGATAGAAGAGACACTTTGACTGAAATAACCACTCGTTACAACCGAGGTCTGCAGCAAAGCCTTTGTGAAGCCACAACACGCACAACCTTTAGACAGATGGGCTACAACAGCAGAAGACCCCACCAGTACCACTCATCTCCTCTACAAACAGGAAAAAGAGGCAACAATTGGCACGAGCTCACCATTATTGGACAGTTGAAGACTGTAAACATGTTGCCTGGTCTGATGAGTCTGATTTCTGTGAGACATTCAGATGGTAGAGTCAGAATGTGGCGTAAACAGAATGAGAACATGGATCCATCATTAGCACTGTGCAGCTGGTGGTGGGGGTGTAATGGTGTGGGGGGTGTTTTCTTGGCACACTTTAAGCTCCTCTTTTAAATACCACAGCTGACCTGAGCATTGTTTCTGACCATGTCCATCCCTTTATGACCACCATGTACCCATCCTCTGATGGATACTTCCAGCAGGAGAATGCACCATGTCACAAAGCTCCAATCATTTCATTTCAGCTGAAAGATAACAGAGAATTCAAGAGCTACAGGCTTTGCCCATGAAACTTGTAAATTAAAGTAAATGTTGGCACATGGAACATAAGCAGAACAAACTGTAGAGATAAACCCCTCCCATCTTCGATGAAAATGAAAAAGTTAGTCATAATGTAAGGCTCTCACCCATTTTTTTCATTTTTTTAATTTTTATCCTTTTTTACCATTTCTTAAGAAAAACCTTCATCATACTTTAATTAAACTAACTTGTCACAGACCTTCAACAGAGCCTGACTGAACTTAAAGGAGCAGGCTTTAATTTTTAATTGTTGCTCCACACTTTCCACAAATGTCATTAAAACAACACGGGTTTTGGAAAATCCTTAAAAATATAACACAGTGAGTTTGTTCAAGTTAGATTTATTGAACCAAAGCAGAAATTTACAAAAACATTTTATATAGTTTTATATATTTACAGTGCAGTTTAATCTGAATTATTAATAAATAAAACTGGCTCTAAATTCAGTAAAAGCAGCTTTAGAGCTGGATTATTATCATTTAACTCATAATTTATTACATTAGAATTAGCGAAGTGGCTCAGTGGTAGAGCTGTTGTCTTATGACCGGAAGGTTGGTGGTTCGATTCCTACTCTACCCACAGTTCATACTGTCGTTGTGGCCTTGGGCAAGACATTCATACAGCACTGGTGTATGAATGTGTGTGAGTGTTGCTCTGGTGTATGAATGTGAGAGTGTTGCTCTGGTGTTTGAATGTGTCAGAGTGTTGCTCTGGTGTATGAATGTGTCAGAGTGTTGCTCTGGTGTATGAATGTGAGAGTGTTGCTCTGGTGTATGAATGTGAGAGTGTTGCTCTGGTGGATGAATGTGTGAGTGTTGCTCTGGTGGATGAATGTGTGTGAGTGTTGCTCTGGTGGATGAATGTGTGTGAGTGTTGCTCTGGTGTATGAATGTGAGAGTGTTGCTCTGGTGGATGAATGTGTGAGTGTTGCTCTGGTGGATGAATGTGTCAGAGTGTTGCTCTGGTGGATGAATGTGTGTGAGTGTTGCTCTGGTGTATGAATGTGAGAGTGTTGCTCTGGTGTATGAATGTGTGAGTGTTGCTCTGGTGGATGAATGTGTGAGTGTTGCTCTGGTGGATGAATGTGAGAGTGTTGCTCTGGTGTATGAATGTGTGAGAGTGTTGCTCTGGTGGATGAATGTGTCAGAGTGTTGCTCTGGTGGATGAATGTGAGAGTGTTGCTCTGGTGGATGAATGTGAGAGTGTTGCTCTGGTGTATGAATGTGAGAGTGTTGCTCTGGTGGATGAATGTGAGAGTGTTGCTCTGGTGTATGAATGTGTCAGAGTGTTGCTCTGGTGGATGAATGTGTCAGAGTGTTGCTCTGGTGGATGAATGTGAGAGTGTTGCTCTGGTGTATGAATGTGAGAGTGTTGCTCTGGTGGATGAATGTGTGAGTGTTGCTCTGGTGGATGAATGTGAGAGTGTTGCTCTGGTGTATGAATGTGAGAGTGTTGCTCTGGTGGATGAATGTTTGAGTGTTGCTCTGGTGTATGAATGTGAGAGTGTTGCTCTGGTGTATGAATGTGAGAGTGTTGCTCTGGTGGATGAATGTGTGAGTGTTGCTCTGGTGGATGAATGTGAGAGTGTTGCTCTGGTGTATGAATGTGTGTGAGTGTTGCTCTGGTGTATGAATGTGAGAGTGTTGCTCTGGTGTATGAATGTGTCAGAGTGTTGCTCTGGTGGATGAATGTGTGTGAGTGTTGCTCTGGTGGATGAATGTGTGAGTGTTGCTCTGGTGTATGAATGTGAGAGTGTTGCTCTGGTGGATGAATGTGTGTGAGTGTTGCTCTGGTGTATGAATGTGAGAGTGTTGCTCTGGTGGATGAATGTGTCAGAGTGTTGCTCTGGTGGATGAATGTGAGAGTGTTGCTCTGGTGTATGAATGTGAGAGTGTTGCTCTGGTGTATGAATGTGAGAGTGTTGCTCTGGTGTATGAATGTGAGAGTGTTGCTCTGGTGTATGAATGTGAGAGTATTGCTCTGGTGGATGAATGTGTGAGTGTTGCTCTGGTGGATGAATGTGTGAGTGTTGCTCTGGTGGATGAATGTGTCAGAGTGTTGCTCTGGTGTATGAATGTGAGAGTGTTGCTCTGGTGGATGAATGTGTGAGTGTTGCTCTGGTGTATGAAAGTGTGAGAGTGTTGCTCTGGTGTATGAATGTGAGAGTGTTGCTCTGGTGTATGAATGTGTGAGTGTTGCTCTGGTGTATGAATGTGTGAGTGTTGCTCTGGTGGATGAATGTGTGAGTGTTGCTCTGGTGGATGAAAGTGTGAGAGTGTTGCTCTGGTGTATGAATGTGAGAGTGTTGCTCTGGTGGATGAATGTGTCAGAGTGTTGCTCTGGTGTATGAATGTGTGAGTGTTGCTCTGGTGTATGAATGTGTCAGAGTGTTGCTCTGGTGGATGAATGTGTCAGAGTGTTGCTCTGGTGGATGAATGTGTGAGTGTTGCTCTGGTGTATGAATGTGTGAGTGTTGCTCTGGTGTATGAATGTGTCAGAGTGTTGCTCTGGTGGATGAATGTGTGAGTGTTGCTCTGGTGGATGAATGTGTCAGAGTGTTGCTCTGGTGTATGAATGTGTCAGAGTGTTGCTCTGGTGGATGAATGTGTGAGTGTTGCTCTGGTGGATGAATGTGTCAGAGTGTTGCTCTGGTGGATGAATGTGTGAGTGTTGCTCTGGTGTATGAATGTGTCAGAGTGTTGCTCTGGTGTATGAATGTGTCAGAGTGTTGCTCTGGTGTATGAATGTGAGAGTGTTGCTCTGGTGGATGAATGTGTCAGAGTGTTGCTCTGGTGTATGAATGTGTCAGAGTGTTGCTCTGGTGGATGAATGTGTGAGTGTTGCTCTGGTGGATGAATGTGTGAGTGTTGCTCTGGTGGATGAATGTGTGAGTGTTGCTCTGGTGTATGAATGTGTCAGAGTGTTGCTCTGGTGTATGAATGTGTCAGAGTGTTGCTCTGGTGTATGAATGTGTCAGAGTGTTGCTCTGGTGGATGAATGTGTGAGTGTTGCTCTGGTGTATGAATGTGTCAGAGTGTTGCTCTGGTGTATGAATGTGTGAGTGTTGCTCTGGTGTATGAATGTGAGAGTGTTGCTCTGGTGTATGAATGTGTGAGTGTTGCTCTGGTGGATGAATGTGTGAGAGTGTTGCTCTGGTGGATGAAAGTGTGAGAGTGTTGCTCTGGTGGATGAATGTGTGAGTGTTGCTCTGGTGGATGAATGTGTGAGTGTTGCTCTGGTGTATGAATGTGTCAGAGTGTTGCTCTGGTGTATGAATGTGTCAGAGTGTTGCTCTGGTGGATGAATGTGTCAGAGTGTTGCTCTGGTGGATGAATGTGTCAGAGTGTTGCTCTGGTGGATGAATGTGTCAGAGTGTTGCTCTAGTGGATGAATGTGTCAGAGTGTTGCTCTGGTGGATGAATGTGTGAGTGTTGCTCTAGTGGATGAATGTGTCAGAGTGTTGCTCTGGTGTATGAATGTGTGAGAGTGTTGCTCTGGTGTATGAATGTGTCAGAGTGTTGCTCTGGTGGATGAATGTGTCAGAGTGTTGCTCTGGTGTATGAAAGTGTCAGAGTGTTGCTCTGGTGGATGAATGTGTCAGAGTGTTGCTCTGGTGTATGAATGTGTGAGTGTTGCTCTGGTGGATGAATGTGTGAGTGTTGCTCTGGTGGATGAAAGTGTCAGAGTGTTGCTCTGGTGGATGAAAGTGTCAGAGTGTTGCTCTGGTGGATGAATGTGTCAGAGTGTTGCTCTGGTGGATGAATGTGTGAGTGTTGCTCTGGTGGATGAAAGTGTCAGAGTGTTGCTCTGGTGTATGAATGTGAGAGTGTT
This sequence comes from Neodontobutis hainanensis, assembly GCA_024349245.1. Classification (NCBI taxonomy): domain Eukaryota; kingdom Metazoa; phylum Chordata; class Actinopteri; order Gobiiformes; family Odontobutidae; genus Neodontobutis; species Neodontobutis hainanensis. The sequence goes on from JALDNG010000131.1 coordinate 134,921, forward strand.
GCTCTGGTGGATGAATGTGTCAGAGTGTTGCTCTGGTGGATGAATGTGTCAGAGTGTTGCTCTGGTGTATGAATGTGTCAGAGTGTTGCTCTGGTGGATGAATGTGAGAGTGTTGCTCTGGTGGATGAATGTGTGAGTGTTGCTCTGGTGGATGAATGTGTGAGTGTTGCTCTGGTGTATGAATGTGTCAGAGTGTTGCTCTGGTGTATGAATGTGTCAGAGTGTTGCTCTGGTGTATGAATGTGTCAGAGTGTTGCTCTGGTGGATGAATGTGTCAGAGTGTTGCTCTGGTGTATGAAAGTGTCAGAGTGTTGCTCTGGTGGATGAATGTGTCAGAGTGTTGCTCTGGTGTATGAATGTGTGAGTGTTGCTCTGGTGGATGAATGTGTGAGTGTTGCTCTGGTGGATGAATGTGTCAGAGTGTTGCTCTGGTGGATGAATGTGTGAGTGTTGCTCTGGTGGATGAAAGTGTCAGAGTGTTGCTCTGGTGGATGAATGTGTGAGTGTTGCTCTGGTGGATGAAAGTGTCAGAGTGTTGCTCTGGTGGATGAATGTGTCAGAGTGTTGCTCTGGTGGATGAATGTGTGAGTGTTGCTCTGGTGGATGAAAGTGTCAGAGTGTTGCTCTGGTGGATGAATGTGTGAGTGTTGCTCTGGTGGATGAAAGTGTCAGAGTGTTGCTCTGGTGGATGAATGTGTGAGTGTTGCTCTGGTGGATGAATGTGTCAGAGTGTTGCTCTGGTGTATGAATGTGTCAGAGTGTTGCTCTGGTGGATGAATGTGTCAGAGTGTTGCTCTGGTGGATGAATGTGTCAGAGTGTTGCTCTGGTGTATGAATGTGTGAGTGTTGCTCTGGTGGATGAATGTGTGAGTGTTGCTCTGGTGTATGAATGTGTCAGAGTGTTGCTCTGGTGTATGAATGTGTCAGAGTGTTGCTCTGGTGTATGAATGTGTCAGAGTGTTGCTCTGGTGTATGAATGTGTCAGAGTGTTGCTCTGGTGGATGAATGTGTGAGTGTTGCTCTAGTGGATGAATGTGTGTGAGTGTTGCTCTGGTGGATGAATGTGTGAGTGTTGCTCTGGTGTATGAATGTGTCAGAGTGTTGCTCTGGTGGATGAATGTGTGAGTGTTGCTCTGGTGGATGAATGTGTCAGAGTGTTTCTCTGGTGGATGAATGTGTGAGTGTTGCTCTGGTGGATGAATGTGTCAGAGTGTTGCTCTGGTGTATGAATGTGTCAGAGTGTTGCTCTGGTGGATGAATGTGTGAGTGTTGCTCTGGTGGATGAATGTGTCAGAGTGTTGCTCTGGTGTATGAAAGTGTCAGAGTGTTGCTCTGGTGGATGAATGTGTGAGAGTGTTGCTCTGGTGGATGAATGTGAGTGTTGCTCTGGTGGATGAATGTGTGAGTGTTGCTCTAGTGGATGAATGTGTGTGAGTGTTGCTCTGGTGGATGAATGTGTGAGAGTGTTGCTCTGGTGGATGAATGTGAGTGTTGCTCTGGTGGATGAATGTGTGAGTGTTGCTCTGGTGGATGAATGTGTGAGTGTTGCTCTAGTGGATGAATGTGAGTGTTGCTCTGGTGGATGAATGTGTGTGAGTGTTGCTCTGGTGGATGAATGTGAGTGTTGCTCTGGTGGATGAATGTGAGAGTGTTGCTCTGGTGGATGAATGTGTCAGAGTGTTGCTCTGGTGGATGAATGTGAGAGTGTTGCTCTGGTGGATGAATGTGTGAGTGTTGCTCTAGTGGATGAATGTGTGTGAGTGTTGCTCTGGTGGATGAATGTGTGAGTGTTGCTCTGGTGGATGAATGTGTCAGAGTGTTGCTCTGGTGTATGAATGTGTGAGTGTTGCTCTGGTGGATGAATGTGTGAGTGTTGCTCTGGTGGATGAATGTGTCAGAGTGTTGCTCTGGTGGATGAATGTGTCAGAGTGTTTCTCTGGTGGATGAATGTGTGAGTGTTGCTCTGGTGGATGAATGTGTCAGAGTGTTGCTCTGGTGTATGAATGTGTCAGAGTGTTGGGACAACAGATGGGAATTAGCTCACGGCTACAATCTGGCAGGTTTACATTCATGTGGCTGTGTCTCATGTGTGTTCATTAACACGCACTGTCCCAATCAAATAAATTAAAATTTCATTAATTAGAATTAAACATGTCCCCAGACTTTCTGCATTGGACACATTTTTACAGTGTTTTCCTTGTTTTAAAAGTTTAAATTTACCGACCGACCACAACATTATGAATGACGGAAACAGACGAGCGCGGATGAGGAAGAAATGTCAAAAGAACAAGAAACTAACAAAAGAAGGATAAAAACAACAAAGGAGACTAAATGTAATGAGCAGAATTAAACCACATTAAACAGAAGTGTAATCGTCAAAAGGCACGAGTCACGTGGCTGAAGCAGGAACAAGCTCCACTAAAGAAACTAAAGCTAAAGTAAGAAACAGAAGGACTTTAAGATGAAATTAAATACACAAGACTGAAAAAAACTGAACAAGTTTAAGGTAAATGGTTGAATTAATTTAAAGGGAAAAAAGTTGTTAAATAAAGAAGAAATCTTTTTAAGCTCAATTAAGCTCAAATAAAAATGGACTATTAGACATTAGTAAAGTGTTAATAAAGAATGCAGAGATCACAATGGTGATTATTAATGTTGTATTAATGAGTAACAGTGTGAAGTTAAAAAGTGAAAATGTGTTGGATAAAGAAAGAAGAAAGAATGTGACGTTGAATAAAGCGACTGATGAAGAAAATCAGAACTCTGTCTTTAAACTGAGACAAATGTAAAATGGTTGAATTCATTTGAAGAAGCTGAAGAAGAAATTGAATAAAGTCAAAAGAAGTTGAAAGATGTTAAAAAAAGAGTTGTTGAGTTTACAGTCGGTGGGTTCACAGTTAAAGTCGACATTCCCTTTCACCTTTGACTAAATCTAAAAAAAAAAAACACATTTTAAATTAAACCTTTTTAAAGGCAACTGGCTCAACTCTCCATTTCACCAAAACTCAAATAAAAACTGATTCAAGTCTTCAGTTTGCATTTTTATCTTTGTTAAGGACACTTTATTCAACAATATTTCCTTTTCTGGATATTTCTGACCAGTTTTGGATTCTGTCCACGCACTTTTTCAAACTTTAACTAAAACAAATATTTCCTTCAGATTTCCGGGAGAGGGGAGGGAGGGAGGGAGGGAAGGGAGGAAGGAAGGAAGGAAGGAAGGAGGGAGGAAAGGAAGGGAGGTAGGGAGGGAGGGAAGGAAGGAGGAAGGAAGGAGGGTAGAAAGAAAGGGAGGGAGGGAAGGAAGGGAGGGAAGGAAGGAGGGTAGAAAGAAAGGGAGGGAGGGAAGGAAGGAAGGAAGGAGGGAAGGAAGGAAGGGAGGAAGGAAGGAAGGAAGGGAGGAAGGAAGGAAGGAGGAAAGGAAGGGAGGTAGGGAGGAGGGAAGGAAAGGAGGGAAGGAAGGAGGGTAGAAAGAAAGGGAGGGAGGGAGGGAGGGAGGAGGGAGGGAGGGAGGGAAGGAAGGGAGGAAGGAAGGAAGGAGGGTAGAAAGAAAGGGAGGGAGGGAGGGAAGGAAGGAAGGAAGGAGGGAAGGAAGGAAGGGAAGGAAGGAAGGGAGGAAAGGAAGGGAGGAAGGAAGGAGGGAGGGAAGAAAGGAAGGGAGGGAGGGAAGGAAGGAAGGGAGGAAGGAAGGAGGGAGGGTAGAAAGAAAGGGAGGGAGGGAAGGAAGGGACATTGGTTCAAAAGGAGAAGGTTTTGGCTGAGGTGGTCCAAAAGTGTTAGTTCCATTAGTTCCCTGTGATTTATTTAGTGTACCCTAACCCTCTACTGTTTCAAAATAAACTACCATCAGCTTGTAGGCTTTTGTTTAGAAAAGACACTCCCTTGTATTTCCTGTTCTCCTCAGTTTCAGTTCGAGGAGCTTGTGCTTGAGTCTTTCTGCACTGATGCATCGTGGGACTTCTGAGAGCACAGATGCATCGTGGGACTTCCGAGAGCACAGATGCATCGTGGGACTTCCGAGAGCACAGATGCATCGTGGGACTTCCGAGAGCACAGATGCATCGTGGGACTTCCGAGAGCACAGATGCATCGTGGGACTTCCGAGAGCACAGATGCATCGTGGGACTTCCGAGAGCACAGATGCATCGTGGGACTTCCGAGAGCACAGATGCATCGTGGGACTTCCGAGAGCACAGATGCATCGTGGGACTTCCGAGAGCACAGATGCATCGTGGGACTTCCGAGAGCACAGATGCATCGTGGGACTTCCGAGAGCACAGATGCATCGTGGGACTTCCGAGAGCACAGATGCATCGTGGGACTTCCGAGAGCACAGATGCATCGTTGAGGTTAAACAGTGATGTCCAAACTGAGACCAGCTAAATCTAAATATTAGCCGTTTCCTGATTTTAAAGCGTCACCATGGCAACACGACTGTACACACTAGAAATAAATCATCCATTTTCAGATTGTCTTTAAAAGGAGCATTTGTGGACTTCCTCTTGGTTGGGGGCCAAAATAGAATTTTGTCTCTCGACGCATCAGTGCTCTCAATTTTGGGGGCCAAAATAAAAAAAAATTTGTCTCAAGACGATGCCTGCTCTGGTCCTGGTCCTGGTCTCAGTGCTGGACCGGTGTGGACTCGGACGGCGCCCCCAGCTGGTGCCAGCTGACCCAGTGCTGCCCTGAACTCAGAGACGTCAGTGGGATGAAAGTCTCGCCCAGGACCGGGTTTTCCCAGAAGGACCCGTCTCCGAGGACCCTCAGGTGGATGACTCTGTGGTCCAGGTCCCCCCGAAGGACCCGCTCGTAGACCAGCTGGAACCAGAACCAGAGTTAGACTTTCACACAACACAAACATTCATCAGCTCCAGGCCCTGTTAAGTCCTGTTCTAGTCCAGGTCCAGTACCATCTCGTTGTAGGTTGGGTTGCAGGTCCGGCGGGCGACCTTTGTTTTCCTCTTGCTGGTCTTGTGAGGATCTGGGAGCAGGTAGACTTTGACGTAAGGGTCTGGGTCTGTGCCGTCGGGGAGCGGCTGCTGTGAACACAAGCGAGACAGGGTCAGACCGGGTCAAGACCAAGCCCGGATCAGACCAGGTCAGATACGTACCAGTCCTCTGATGTGCATGACCATGATGAAGAGCTTCTCGTTCTTGTAGGAAATGGACAGTTTGACTTCTCCCATTTCTTTCCCTGAGACCGGACTCCACTGGATCTCTGCAACAGACCAGACTTTAGTGAGACCAGGACTAAACCGGACTCCACTGGATCTCTGCAACAGACCAGACTTTAGTGAGACCAGGACTAAACCGGACTCCACTGGATCTCTGCAACAGACTGGACTTTAGTGAGACCAGGACTAAACCGGACTCCACTGGATCTCTGCAACAGACCAGACTTTAGTGAGACCAGGACTAAACCGGACTCCACTGGATCTCTGCAACAGACCAGACTTTAGTGAGACCAGGACTAAACCGGACTCCACTGGATCTCTGCAACAGACTGGACTTTAGTGAGACCAGGACTAAACCGGACTCCATCAATCCATCCGTCCATCTTCTACTGCTTATCTGGGGCCGGGTCGCGGGGGCAGCAGTCTAAGCAGAGACGCCCAGACTTCCCCTCTCCCCAGACACTTCGGGGGGGATACCGAGGCGTTCCCAGGCCAGCCGAGAGTCTCTCCAGCGTGTCCAGGGTCTCCATGGCCTCACCAAACTCCTCCACGACCACCCGTGCTGCAGTCCGCTTGGCCTGCCGCTACAGCTGCCTCAGGAGTCCCACGAGCCAACCAGGCTCGATAGGTCTCCTTCTTCTTCTTGACGGCATCCCTTACTTCCGGGTCCACCACCGGGTTCGGGGGTTGCCGCCACGACAGGCACCGGAGACTTTACAACCACACTTTGAGTGGCTGCATTGAAAATGGAGGTGAAGAACATGACTCAATGTCTCCAGTCTCCCTCGGGATCTGGTCGAAGCTCTGTCGGAGGTGAGAGTTGAAGATCTTTCCGACAGGGGGCTCTGCCAAACGTTCCCAACAGACCCTCACAGTACTTTTGGGTCTGCCCAGTCTGTCCAGCTTTCTCCCCCGCCATCGGATCAACTCACCACCAGGTGGTGATCAGTTGACAGCTCCGCCCCTCTCTTCACCCGAGTGTCCAAGACATACGGAGGTCAGATGAAACAACTACAAAGTCGATCATCGACCTCCGGCCTAGGGTGTCCTGGTGCCACGTGCACTGATGGACACCCTTCTGCTTGAACATGGTGTTCGTTATGGACAAACTGTGACTAGCACAGAAGTCCAAGAAGGGATTTAAGGAGGGATTAAAGATGGACTAAAGCGGGATTAAAAATGTATTAAAGATGAACTAAAGATGGAATAAAAATGGATTAAATATGGATTAAAGATGGACTAAAGATGGATTAAAGATGGATTAAAACTGTATTAAAGATGGATTAAAACTGGATTAAAACTGGATTAAAGATGGATTAAAGATGGACTAAAGATGGATTAAAGCTGGATTAAAGATAGATTAAAGATAGATTAAAGATAGATTAAAGATTGATTAAAGATAGATTAAAACTGGATTAAAACTGGATTAAAGATGGATTAAAGATGAATTAAAGATGGATTAAAACTGGACTAAAGATGGACTAAAGATGGATTAAAACTGGATTAAAGATGGATTAAAACTGGACTAAAAATGGATTAAAGATGGATTAAAGATGGATTAAAGATGGATTAAAACTGTATTAAAGATGGATTAAAGATGGACTAAAGATGGACTAAAGATGGATTAAAGATGGATTAAAACTGGATTAAAGATAGATTAAAGATAGATTAAAGATGGATTAAAACTGGACTAAAAATGGACTAAAGATGGATTAAAACTGGATTAAAGATGGACTAAAGATAGATTAAAGATGGATTAAAGATGGATTAAAACTGGACTAAAAATGGATTAAAGATGGATTAAAACTGGATTAAAGATGGACTAAAGATAGATTAAAGATGGATTAAAGATGGATTAAAACTGGACTAAAAATGGATTAAAGATGGATTAAAACTGGATTAAAGATGGATTAAAAATGGACTAAAAATGGATTAAAGATGGATTAAAAATGGATTAAAGATGGATTAAAACTGGATTAAAAATGGATTAAAGATGGATTAAAACTGGATTAAAGATGGATTAAAGATGGATTAAAACTGGACTAAAATGGATTAAAGATGGATTAAAACTGGATTAAAGATGGATTAAAGATAGATTAAAGATAGATTAAAGATGGATTAAAGCTGGATTAAAGCTGGATTAAAGCTGGATTAAAGATGGATTAAAGATAGATTAAAGATGGATTAAAGCTGGATTAAAGCTGGATTAAAGCTGGATTAAAGATGGATTAAAATTGGACTAAAGATGGATTAAAGATGGATTAAAGATGGATTAAAACTAGATTAAAGATGGATTAAAGATGGATTAAAACTAGATTAAAGATGGATTAAAGATGGATTAAAGATAGATTAAAGATAGATTAAAGATGGATTAAAGATGGATTAAAACTGGACTAAAGATGGATTAAAGATGGACTAAAGATGGATTAAAACTGGATTAAAAATGGACTAAAAATGGATTAAAGATGGATTAAAGCTGGATTAAAGCTGGATTAAAGATGGACTAAAGATGGATTAAAGATGGATTAAAACTGGATGAAAGCTGGATTAAAACTGGATTAAAAGTGGACTATAGCTGGACTAAACTGTTACCTGGAGGTTTAACGGGAGCAGGGCCTGGTTTCTCGTCTCGAGGCAGAGGATGGAAGAACGAATAAATCAGGTCACACTGAAACAGAGACTATGTTAGTTTTCTATCATAAACAGGTTTGAGACAGGAACAACAGGAAAGCAATTAAAGAAGACGACTGTGGTGTTCTTATTCCTCCACGTCACTGAAGAAAAAAGCTCAGAACATTTCCTACCTCAAACATTTACTTTATGATGTTAATATGAATCATGTTAGCTGTTCCTTAAACTGAGCCCATCTAGTTTTTATAGAATTACTGATTTAACTTTGAACTTTTTTCAGAGTTACACTTCAGTCTTGTCTTAAATACATTTTAACCCCTTTATATTTATTATTTAAGACATTTAAGTTTTCTTAAAACTGGCCTATGACTGGTTTCTGTCAATAATATAATCCCTGTATTTCCAGTGAGTCAGACTATGTTGTGTTTGTGTAAAAGTGAGTTATTATGGTTGAATGTAAAGTATGGAAACACAAGGAGCACAGAGGTCTGTGCCAGGTTTCTAAATGTGGAGCCACCTGATACTGAAGCTCAGAGAGTTCAGAGAAACTGAGATAAGTATCAGACACACTCAGAGAAACACGAGACAAAACCAGAAGGACAGGAACACACTGTTAACATCATAAACATGGATTCAATAAAAACAAATCTAAAGTTGTATTGTGATGACGTTAAAAACATTCTTCACTGAAGGTTGATGGGAAACTTTACCGTCTACAGTAGCTTTACTGAACCTACTAATATTCAAATGTGTTTATTCTAATGTGTATAATTAATACCTTTTAATTGGATTTGAAGAGGTTTTAATTGGATTTGAAGAGGTTTTAGTTGGATTTGAACAGGTTTTAGTTTGATTTAAACAGGTTTTAGTTGGATTTAAACAGGTTTTAGTTGGATTTAAACAGATTTTAGTTGGATTTAAACAGATTTTAGTTGGATTTAAACAGATTTTAGTTGGATTTAAACAGATTTTAGTTGGATTTGAACAGGTTTTAGTTGGATTTGAACAGGTTTTAGTTGGATTTAAACAGGTTTTAGTTGGATTTAAACAGGTTTTAGTTGGATTTAAACAGATTTTAGTTGGATTTAAACAGATTTTAGTTGGATTTAAACAGGTTTTTTCAGCTTTGAGAATATGGGCATCAAGGAGGAATGCAGAATTGGTGCTGTGCTTTGTTGAAATACAAGAATCTTCAAAATCCCAAGTCAGTTATTTTAATGTTTGCAAACACCATGAACAAGTGTTAGATGGATTTAAACAGGTTTTAGTTGGATTTGAACAGGTGTTAGATGGATTTAAACAGGTTTTAGTTGGATTTGAACAGGTGTTAGATGGATTTAAACAGGTTTTAGTTGGATTTGAACAGGTTGTAGATGGATTTGAACAGGTTTTAGATGGATTTAAACAGGTTTTAGTTGGATTTGAACAGGTGTTAGATGGATTTAAACAGATTTTAGTTGGATTTGAACAGGTGTTAGATGGATTTAAACAGGTGTTAGATGGATTTAAACAGGTTTTAGTTGGATTTGAACAGGTGTTAGATGGATTTAAACAGATTTTAGTTGGATTTGAACAGGTGTTAGATGGATTTAAACAGGTTTTAGTTGGATTTGAACAGGTGTTAGATGGATTTAAACAGGTTTTAGTTGGATTTGAACAGGTGTTAGATGGATTTAAACAGATTTTAGTTGGATTTGAACAGGTGTTAGATGGATTTAAACAGGTTTTAGTTGGATTTGAACAAGTTTTACTGTCTCAGACCTTTGCGACTTCAGGAGCAGCATGGATCAGGTGCCACACGTATCCGTTCAGTTCGTCTTTTCTCCTGTCGGCCATCGCCTCGCCTCTGGACCGACCAATCACAAACCGGCTTGGGAACCTGAGATGGGACAAAGATCAAAAAATAAAAAATATAATTATTATTAGTAAATAAATATTTTGAAAAGATGAGCCTTATCTTTAATTAAGTCTTTGACCTCTTGTTGCCAATATATTTTAATCAAAAACAGACGAATGCAATTGATGGAAGGCTCTCAAATAATGAACCTGCTAATATCAGTGACCAGTGTTCAGAACAAACCTGGGCAGTTTGGATGACGGAAAAATGAGTCGGAGTTTACTGTGGAGCTCATTAAACTCCTCAAACGTCCTCTGAACCAGCATCGTCTCCTGTTCTCGCTCCACTTTTACCACAAATACCTGCACAACACCACAAACTGGAGTTTAGTCTGACAATAGTATTTCTGTTTTTTCTACTCCTCACCTCACCTTTGTCAGTCTATCTTTTTGAACGTACATGTGTGTATTATATTCGGCGTACGTACATAACCCTTATTAGCTGTTTATGTGTATTATATTCGGCGTACGTACATAACCCTTATTAGCTGTTTATGTGTATTATATTCGGCGTACGTACATAACCCTTGTTAGCCGCTCGTGTGTGTATTATATTCGGCGTACGTACATAACCCTTTAAGCCGTTCGTGTGTGTATTATATTCGGCGTACGTACATAACCCTTGTTAGTCGAGCGGATGTGTATTATATTCGGCGTACGTACATAACCCTTGTTAGCCGTTCGTGTGTGTATTATATTCGGCGTACGTACATAACCCTTTAAGCCGTTCGTGTGTGTATTATATTCGGCGTACGTACATAACCCTTGTTAGCCGTTCGTGTGTGTATTATATTCGGCGTACGTACATAACCCTTGTTAGCCGCTCGTGTGTGCATTATATTCGGCGTACGTACATAACCCTTGTTAGTCGAGCGGATGTGTATTATATTCGGCGTACGTACATAACTCTTGTTAGCCGTTTGTGTGTGTATTATATTCGGCGTACGTACATAACCCTTGTTAGCCGTTTGTGTGTGTATTATATTCGGCGTACGTACATAACCCTTGTTAGCCGTTTGTGTGTGTATTATATTCGGCGTACGTACATAACTCTTGTTAGCCGTTCGTGTGTGTATTATATTCGGCGTACGTACATTACCCTTATTAGCCGTTCGTGTGTGTATTATATTTGGCGTACGTACATAACCCTTGTTAGCTGTTTGTGTGTATTATATTCGGCGTACGTACATAACCCTTGTTAGCCGCTCGTGTGTGCATTATATTCGGCGTACGTACATAACCCTTGTTAGCCGTTCGTGTGTGTATTATATTCGGCGTACGTACATAACCCTTGTTAGCCGTTCGTGTGTGTATTATATTCGGCGTACGTACATAACCCTTGTTAGTCGAGCGGATGTGTATTATATTCGGCGTACGTACATAACTCTTGTTAGCCGCTCGTGTGTGCATTATATTCGGCGTACGTACATAACCCTTGTTAGCCGCTCGTGTGTGCATTATATTCGGCGTACGTACATAACCCTTGTTAGCCGTTCGTGTGTGTATTATATTTGGCGTACGTACATAACCCTTATTAGCCGTTTATGTGTACTATATTTGGCGTACGTACATAACCCTTTAAGCCGTTTGTGTGTGTATTATATTCGGCGTACGTACATAACCCTTGTTAGCCGTTTGTGTGTGTATTATATTCGGCGTACGTACATAACCCTTTAAGCCGTTTGTGTGTGTATTATATTCGGCGTACGTACATAACCCTTGTTAGCCGTTTGTGTGTGTATTATATTCGGCGTACGAACATAACCCTTTAAGCCGTTCGTGTGTGTATTATATTTGGCGTACGTACATAACTCTTGTTAGCCGCTCGTGTGTGTATTATATTCGGCGTACGTACATAACCCTTGTTAGCCGTTCGTGTGTGTATTATATTCGGCGTACGTACATAACCCTTTAAGCCGTTCGTGTGTGTATTATATTCGGCGTACGTACATAACTCTTGTTAGCCGTTTGTGTGTGTATTATATTCGGCGTACGTACATAACTCTTGTTAGCCGTTTGTGTGTGTATTATATTCGGCGTACGTACATAACCCTTTAAGCCGTTCGTGTGTGTATTATATTCGGCGTACGTACATAACTCTTGTTAGCCGTTTGTGTGTGTATTATATTTGGCGTACGTACATAACTCTTGTTAGCCGCTCGTGTGTGTATTATATTCGGCGTACGTACATAACCCTTGTTAGCCGTTCGTGTGTGTATTATATTCGGCGTACGTACATAACCCTTTAAGCCGTTCGTGTGTGTATTATATTCGGCGTACGTACATAACTCTTGTTAGCCGTTTGTGTGTGTATTATATTCGGCGTACGTACATAACTCTTGTTAGCCGTTTGTGTGTGTATTATATTCGGCGTACGTACATAACCCTTTAAGCCGTTCGTGTGTGTATTATATTCGGCGTACGTACATAACTCTTGTTAGCCGTTTGTGTGTGTATTATATTCGGCGTACGTACATAACCCTTTAAGCCGTTCGTGTGTGCATTATATTCGGCGTACGTACATAACCCTTGTTAGTCGAGCGGATGTGTATTATATTCGGCGTACGTACATAACTCTTGTTAGCCGCTCGTGGGTGTATTATATTCGGCGTACGTACATAACCCTTGTTAGCCGCTCGTGTGTGTATTATATTCGGCGTACGTACATAACCCTTGTTAGCCGTTCGTGTGTGTATTATATTCGGCGTACGTACATAACTCTTGTTAGCCGCTCGTGTGTGCATTATATTCGGCGTACGTACATAACCCTTGTTAGCTGTTTGTGTGTATTATATTCGGCGTACGTACATAACTCTTGTTAGCCGCTCGTGTGTGCATTATATTTGGCGTACGTACATAACCCTTTAAGCCGTTCGTGTGTGTATTATATTCGCGACGACATAACTCTTGTTAGCCGCCGTGTGTGCATTATATTCGCGACGTACATAACCCTTGTTAGTCGAGCGGATGTGTATTATATTCGCGACGTACATAACCCTTGTTAGCCGCTCGTGTGTGCATTATATTCGCGACGCATACATAACCCTTTAAGCCGCTCGTGTGTATTATATTCGCGACGACATAACCCTTGTTAGCTGTTTGTGTGTATTATATTCGGCGTACGTACATAACCCTTGTTAGCCGCTCGTGTGTGTATTATATTCGGCGTACGTACATAACCCTTGTTAGCCGCTCGTGTGTATTATATTCGGCGTACGTACATAACCCTTGTTAGTCGAGCGGATGTGTATTATATTCGGCGTACGTACATAACCCTTGTTAGCTGTTTGTGTGTATTATATTCGCGACGTACATAACCCTTGTTAGTCGAGCGGATGTGTATTATATTCGGCGTACGTACATAACCCTTGTTAGCCGTTCGTGTGTGTATTATATTCGGCGTACGTACATAACCCTTGTTAGCCGTTCGTGTGTGTATTATATTCGGCGTACGTACATAACCCTTGTTAGTCGAGCGGATGTGTATTATATTCGGCGTACGTACATAACCCTTGTTAGCTGTTTGTGTGTATTATATTCGGCGTACGTACATAACCCTTGTTAGTCGAGCGGATGTGTATTATATTCGGCGTACGTACATAACCCTTGTTAGCTGTTTGTGTGTGTATTATATTCGGCGTACGTACATAACCCTTGTTAGCTGTTTGTGTGTGTATTATATTCGGCGTACGTACATAACCCTTGTTAGCTGTTTGTGTGTGTATTATATTCGGCGTACGTACATAACCCTTGTTAGCCGCTCGTGTGTGTATTATATTCGGCGTACGTACATAACTCTTGTTAGCCGTTCGTGTGTGTATTATATTCGGCGTACGTACATAACCCTTGTTAGCCGTTCGTGTGTGTATTATATTCGGCGTACGTACATAACTCTTGTTAGCCGCTCGTGTGTGTATTATATTCGGCGTACGTACATAACCCTTGTTAGTCGAGCGGATGTGTATTATATTCGGCGTACGTACATAACCCTTGTTAGCCGTTCGTGTGTGTATTATATTCGGCGTACGTACATAACCCTTGTTAGTCGAGCGGATGTGCATTATATTCGGCGTACGTACATAACCCTTGTTAGCCGCTCGTGTGTGCATTATATTCGGCGTACGTACATAACCCTTGTTAGTCGAGCGGATGTGCATTATATTCGGCGTACGTACATAACCCTTGTTAGCCGTTCGTGTGTGCATTATATTCGGCGTACGTACATAACCCTTGTTAGTCGAGCGGATGTGCATTATATTCGGCGTACGTACATAACCCTTGTTAGTCGAGCGGATGTGCATTATATTCGGCGTACGTACATAACCCTTGTTAGTCGAGCGGATGTGTATTATATTCGGCGTACGTACATAACCCTTGTTAGTCGAGCGGATGTGTATTATATTCGGCGTACGTACATAACCCTTGTTAGCTGTTTGTGTGTGTATTATATTCGGCGTACGTACATAACCCTTGTTAGCTGTTTGTGTGTGCATTATATTCGGCGTACGTACATAACTCTTGTTAGTCGAGCGGATGTGTATTATATTCGGCGTACGTACATAACCCTTGTTAGTCGAGCGGATGTGTATTATATTCGGCGTACGTACATAACCCTTGTTAGCTGTTTGTGTGTATTATATTCGGCGTACGTACATAACCCTTGTTAGTCGAGCGGATGTGTATTATATTCGGCGTACGTACATAACTCTTGTTAGCCGTTCGTGTGTGTATTATATTCGGCGTACGTACATAACCCTTGTTAGTCGAGCGGATGTGTATTATATTCGGCGTACGTACATAACCCTTGTTAGCTGTTTGTGTGTATTATATTCGGCGTACGTACATAACCCTTGTTAGTCGAGCGGATGTGTATTATATTCGTGCGTACATAACCCTTGTTAGCTGTTTGTGTATTATATTCGCACGTACATAACCCTTGTTAGTCGAGCGGATGTGTATTATATTCGCGTACATAACCCTTGTTAGCCGTTCGTGTGTGTATTATATTCGGCGTACGTACATAACCCTTGTTAGTCGAGCGGATGTGTATTATATTCGGCGTACGTACATAACTCTTGTTAGCCGTTCGTGTGTGTATTATATTCGGCGTACGTACATAACCCTTGTTAGCCGCTCGTGTGTGTATTATATTCGGCGTACGTACATAACCCTTGTTAGTCGAGCGGATGTGTATTATATTCGTCGTACATAACCCTTGTTAGCCGTGTGTGTATTATATTCGCGTACATAACCCTTGTTAGTCGAGCGGATGTGCATTATATTCGCGCGTACATAACCCTTGTTAGCCGCGTGTGTGCATTATATTCGGCGCGTACACATAACCCTTGTTAGTCGAGCGGATGTGCATTATATTCGTCGTACATAACCCTTGTTAAGCCGCTCGTGTGTGTATTATATTCGCGACGTACATAACCCTTGTTAGTCGTTCGTGTGTGTATTATATTCGCGACGCATATAACCCTTGTTAGCCGCTCGTGTGTGTATTATATTCGGCGTCGTACATAACCCTTGTTAGTCGAGCGGATGTGTATTATATTCGCGACGTACATAACCCTTGTTAGCTGTTTGTGTGTATTATATTCGGCGTACGTACATAACCCTTGTTAGTCGAGCGGATGTGTATTATATTCGGCGTACGTACATAACCCTTGTTAGCCGTTCGTGTGTGCATTATATTCGGCGTACGTACATAACCCTTGTTAGTCGAGCGGATGTGCATTATATTCGGCGTACGTACATAACCCTTGTTAGCCGCTCGTGTGTGCATTATATTCGGCGTACGTACATAACCCTTGTTAGTCGAGCGGATGTGCATTATATTCGGCGTACGTACATAACCCTTGTTAGTCGAGCGGATGTGTATTATATTCGGCGTACGTACATAACCCTTGTTAGCCGCTCGTGTGTGTATTATATTCGGCGTACGTACATAACCCTTGTTAGTCGTTCGTGTGTGTATTATATTCGGCGTACGTACATAACCCTTGTTAGCCGCTCGTGTGTGTATTATATTCGGCGTACGTACATAACCCTTGTTAGTCGAGCGGATGTGTCGGCAGATGTACAGGTTGCGTATGACTCCGTCCGTTCTCATGTTGTGGACTCTGGGACAGAAGGAGAGCGTGGGATGGTCTTCGGTTGCAGTGAACTTCATCTGAGCCAAGTTATGGATAAAGAAGTTCAGTTTGGTGGCGACGCTGCCCAGACTCGACTCAATCAACCTGGAGCAGACAAAACCAGGAGACAAGAACAGGTTATTAGTGACAGAAGTTATCTGCCTGACTACCTAAAATAAACATTTTCACATAATATATATCTGTAGACTGAGGTTATGATGTTACTGTGAGGGGCTAATTTTACAACTTCACAGGAGTTTTTAAAGTCAATAGTGTTTTTAGTGTTATTATATTATGATTTCAGTCACAGCTGAGCAGCCACTGACTGCAGGATTAGTCTAGGCCCTACAGTCTGCAGGTTTTTCTGGTTTGGTGTAAAACTAGAGAAAGGTACTGAGACATAAATAAAACTTCACAGAAGGCTGGGGAATGAACAAGGTGCGACTCTCTGAATGTTACTATGTTCCTGAGTGTCCTGAAGTACAAGATTCCTTTACCCAAGATCACTTTCATTTTAATTTGTAGATTTACTGTCTAAATGCAAAGGAAGGTACAGCTAACATATACACATCAATCCTTCCCTATACACACAGAGGTCACATAAATGTACAAATACATAGTAGATAAAAGCCATTAGAACAACTATTACGTCTAATATTAAGAGTGCACCACATGTTAATGTAAAGAAAAGTAAATGAATAATAAATGATGCAGTCAGGTCAGTTTCTGATATCTCTAGAGACTTCTGTTCCTGGTTAAACAGGCTGTGCTCAATATATAAGAGCAGCTCTGCAGAGGTGTTCTTTAATTGAGTCTGACCTGCTTGAACAACACAGAACTCTGACCCCTGCTCATCAAATCATCCACCTCAATATCCTCCTCTGACCCTGAGCTAGGGACAAGGGTCTGTAAAGCCCACTGAGCTGTTTGGATAAGAAGTGTCTTGTCTTGTGTGAAGTACACGGGTCTAGTTTGGCAGAAGTGAACGGTAGTAAATGTTCGTACCTGGTGAAGTACATGGTGGCGTCGGCCTCAGACTCATGAGGTTTTAGAGCGTCATAAACATATTTCAAATCATCCAGGTTTGAGAGCTCCGGGATCCCACAGGACACCATCTGAAGAAAGAGGATTAGACCTGGTTTAGTCCTGGTTTGGACCTGGTTTAGTCCTGGTTTAGTCCTGGTTTAGTCCTGGTTTAGTCCTGGTTTAGTCCTGGTTTAGACCTGGTTTAGTCCTGGTTTGGACCTGGTTTAGTCCTGGTTTAGACATGGTTTAGTCCTGGTTTAGACATGGTTTAGTCCTGGTTTAGACATGGTTTAGTCCTGGTTTAGACATGGTTTAGTCCTGGTTTAGACATGGTTTAGTCATGGTTTAGACATGGTTTAGACCCGGTTTAGACATGGTTTAGTCCTGGTTTAGACATGGTTTAGTCCTGGTTTAGACATGGTTTAGTCATGGTTTAGACATGGTTTAGACCCGGTTTAGACATGGTTTAGTCCTGGTTTAGTCCTGGTTTAGACATGGTTTAGTCCTGGTTTAGACCTGGTTTAGTCCTGGTTTGGACCTGGTTTAGTCCTGGTTTGGACATGGTTTAGTCCTGGTTTAGACATGGTTTAGTCCTGGTTTAGACATGGTTTAGTCCTGGTTTAGACATGGTTTAGTCCTGGTTTAGACATGGTTTAGTCATGGTTTAGACATGGTTTAGACCCGGTTTAGACATGGTTTAGTCCTGGTTTAGTCCTGGTTTAGACATGGTTTAGTCCTGGTTTAGACATGGTTTAGTCCTGGTTTAGACATGGTTTAGTCATGGTTTAGACATGGTTTAAACCCGGTTTAGACATGGTTTAGTCCTGGTTTAGTCCTGGTTTAGACATGGTTTAGACATGGTTCAGACCTGGTCTAGTCCTGGGGGGCTAAAACAGGTCATCCATAGTAGAGTCTTGGGGGCATTAAAGTGCTTAAAAGTAATGATCAAATCAATAATAAATGAGGAGTTAGTAAAAACATTCAAATAAAACCATGTTATTAATCACACATTTAGTCAACAATTGTCCAAGACTTGATCCATGGATTCCCCGTTAATGTGCTGTTCCTGGTTTAGTCCTGGTTTAGTCCTGGTTCAGTCCTGGTCCAGTCCTGGTACAGTCCTGGTCCAGTCCTGGTCCAGTCCTGGTCCAGTCCTGGTCCAGTCCTGTAGGCCTGTGTCTGGGTGTAGGCCTGTGTCTGGGTGTAGGCCTGTGTCTGGGTGTAGGCCTGTGTCTGGGTGTAGGCCTGTGTCCGTGTGCAAGCTGTTTTACGATTAAGTAGAATTGGTGGATGTCTTCTCCATAGAGCCAGGTCCCACTGACATCACTGAGACATGTCCCAGGTAAGTGCGTTTAGCTTTAGTAGTAAGTGCCAACAAAAAAGTGCTCCAAAAGTGCTCCATGCAATAATTAGACATTAAAATGATAATTAAACATTACACAATTTTAATTCTAAAAAACACACACATTAAGGTACAACTTATTAACAATATACACAATAACTTTAATGAGGGAGGTGTCGTCAGAGGAAGTGTCAGTGGAAGGTGGGCAATGCTGGAGAGTGATTCTGTTCTCCTCCAATCAGAGACAGGAGTGGGCCTGGGGGAGGAAGGGTTCTATGGGCAAAAGTTATGGATGGTTAGGGTTAGGGATGGGTAATGGTGAAGGTTAGGAACAAGGAAAAATTAGGGGGGAATAACACAAAAAAAAAAAAAAAGAGGGAAAAGTTGTTGTTATTGGTTACTTATCATTAAGTTTGGTTTAGACATGGTTTAGTCCTGGTTTAGTCCTGGTTTAGACATGGTTTAGTCCTGGTTTAGACCTGGTTTAGTCCTGGTATAGACATGGTTTAGACATGGTTTAGTCCTGGTTTAGACCTGGTTTAGTCCTGGTTTAGTCCTGGTTTAGACATGGTTTAGTCCTGGTTTAGACATGGTTTAGTCCTGGTTTAGACATGGTTTAGTCCTGGTTTAGTCCTGGTTTAGACCTGGTTTAGTCCTGGTTTAGACATGGTTTAGTCCTGGTTTAGACATGGTTTAGTCCTGGTTTAGTCCTGGTTTAGACCTGGTTTAGTCCTGGTTTAGACCTGGTTTAGTCCTGGTTTAGTCCTGGTTTAGACCTGGTTTAGTCCTGGTTTAGTCCTGGTTTAGTCCTGGTTTAGTCCTGGTATAGTCCTGGTATAGACCTGGTTTAGTCCTGGTTTAGTCCTGGTTTAGACATGGTTTAGACATGGTTTAGTCCTGGTTTAGTCCTGGTTTAGACATGGTTTAGACATGGTTTAGACATGGTTTAGACATGGTTTAGACATGGTTTAGACATGGTTTAGTCCTGGTTTGGTCCTGGTTTGGACCTGGTTTAGACATGGTTTAGTCCTGGTTTAGACCTGGTTTAGACATGGTTTAGTCCTGGTTTAGACATGGTTTAGACATGGTTTAGACATGGTTTAGACATGGTTTAGTCCTGGTTTAGTCCTGGTTTAGTCCTGGTTTAGACATGGTTTAGTCCTGGTTTAGACATGGTTTAGACATGGTTTAGTCCTGGTTTAGACATGGTTTAGTCCTGGTTTGGTCCTGGTTTGGACCTGGTTTAGACATGGTTTAGACCTGGTTTAGACCTGGTTTAGTCCTGGTTTAGACATGGTTTAGACATGGTTTAGACCTGGTTTAGTCCTGGTTTGGACCTGGTTTAGACCTGGTTTAGACCTGGTTTAGACCTGGTTTAGTCCTGGTTTGGACCTGGTTTAGACCGGGTTTAGACATGGTTTAGACATGGTTTAGTCCTGGTTTAGACATGGTTTAGACATGGTTTAGACCTGGTTTAGACCGGGTTTAGACCGGGTTTAGTCCTGGTTTAGACATGGTTTAGACATGGTTTAGTCCTGGTTTAGACATGGTTTAGACCTGGTTTAGACCTGGTTTAGACCTGGTTTAGACCTGGTTTAGACCTGGTTTAGACATGGTTTAGTCCTGGTTTAGACATGGTTTAGTCCTGGTTTGGTCCTGGTTTGGACCTGGTTTAGACCGGGTTTAGACATGGTTTAGACATGGTTTAGTCCTGGTTTAGACATGGTTTAGACCTGGTTTAGACCTGGTTTAGACATGGTTTAGACATGGTTTAGTCCTGGTTTAGACATGGTTTAGTCCTGGTTTGGTCCTGGTTTGGACCTGGTTTAGACATGGTTTAGTCCTGGTTTAGACATGGTTTAGACATGGTTTAGACATGGTTTAGACATGGTTTAGTCCTGGTTTAGACATGGTTTAGTCCTGGTTTAGACCTGGTTTAGTCCTGGTTTAGACATGGTTTAGACATGGTTTAGTCCTGGTTTAGTCCTGGTTTAGACATGGTTTAGACATGGTTTAGTCCTGGTTTAGACATGGTTTAGACCTGGTTTAGACCTGGTTTAGACATGGTTTAGACATGGTTTAGACCTGGTTTAGACCTGGTTTAGACCTGGTTTAGACATGGTTTAGACATGGTTTAGTCCTGGTTTAGTCCTGGTTTAGTCCTGGTTTAGACCTGGTTTAGTCCTGGTTTAGACATGGTTTAGACATGGTTTAGACATGGTTTAGTCCTGGTATAGACCTGGTTTAGTCCTGGTTTAGACATGGTTTAGACATGGTTTAGACATGGTTTAGTCCTGGTTTAGACCTGGTTTAGACATGGTTTAGACATGGTTTAGACCTGGTTTGGTCCTGGTTTGGACCTGGTTTAGACATGGTTTAGTCCTGGTTTAGACATGGTTTAGACATGGTTTAGTCCTGGTTTAGACATGGTTTAGACCTGGTTTAGACATGGTTTAGTCCTGGTTTAGACATGGTTTAGTCCTGGTTTAGACATGGTTTAGTCCTGGTTTAGACATGGTTTAGACATGGTTTAGTCCTGGTTTAGACATGGTTTAGACCTGGTTTAGACATGGTTTAGACATGGTTTAGACATGGTTTAGTCCTGGTTTAGTCCTGGTTTAGACCTGGTTTAGTCCTGGTTTAGTCCTGGTTTAGTCCTGGTTTAGACATGGTTTAGACATGGTTTAGTCCTGGTTTAGACATGGTTTAGTCCTGGTTTGGTCCTGGTTTGGACCTGGTTTAGACCGGGTTTAGACATGGTTTAGACATGGTTTAGTCCTGGTTTAGACCTGGTTTAGACATGGTTTAGACATGGTTTAGTCCTGGTTTAGTCCTGGTTTAGACATGGTTTAGACATGGTTTAGACATGGTTTAGACATGGTTTAGTCCTGGTTTAGACATGGTTTAGTCCTGGTTTAGACATGGTTTAGTCCTGGTTTAGTCCTGGTTTAGACATGGTTTAGACATGGTTTAGTCCTGGTTTAGACATGGTTTAGACCTGGTTTAGACCTGGTTTAGACCTGGTTTAGACATGGTTTAGACATGGTTTAGTCCTGGTTTAGTCCTGGTTTAGTCCTGGTTTAGACCTGGTTTAGTCCTGGTTTAGTCCTGGTTTAGACATGGTTTAGACATGGTTTAGTCCTGGTATAGACCTGGTTTAGTCCTGGTTTAGACATGGTTTAGACATGGTTTAGACATGGTTTAGTCCTGGTTTAGACATGGTTTAGTCCTGGTTTAGACATGGTTTAGTCCTGGTTTAGACATGGTTTAGACATGGTTTAGTCCTGGTTTGGTCCTGGTTTGGACCTGGTTTAGACATGGTTTAGTCCTGGTTTAGACATGGTTTAGACCTGGTTTAGACATGGTTTAGTCCTGGTTTAGACATGGTTTAGTCCTGGTTTAGACATGGTTTAGTCCTGGTTTAGACATGGTTTAGACATGGTTTAGTCCTGGTTTAGACATGGTTTAGACCTGGTTTAGACATGGTTTAGACATGGTTTAGTCCTGGTTTAGACCTGGTTTAGACCTGGTTTAGACATGGTTTAGACATGGTTTAGTCCTGGTTTAGACATGGTTTAGACCTGGTTTAGACATGGTTTAGACATGGTTTAGACATGGTTTAGTCCTGGTTTAGTCCTGGTTTAGACATGGTTTAGTCCTGGTTTAGTCCTGGTTTAGACCTGGTTTAGTCCTGGTTTAGTCCTGGTTTAGACATGGTTTAGTCCTGGTTTAGTCCTGGTTTAGTCCTGGTTTAGTCCTGGTTTAGACATGGTTTAGACATGGTTTAGACATGGTTTAGACATGGTTTAGACATGGTTTAGTCCTGGTTTAGACATGGTTTAGACATGGTTTAGACATGGTTTAGTCCTGGTTTAGTCCTGGTTTAGACCTGGTTTAGTCCTGGTTTAGTCCTGGTTTAGTCCTGGTTTAGTCCTGGTTTAGACATGGTTTAGACATGGTTTAGACATGGTTTAGACATGGTTTAGACATGGTTTAGTCCTGGTTTAGACATGGTTTAGACATGGTTTAGACATGGTTTAGACATGGTTTAGACATGGTTTAGTCCTGGTTTAGACATGGTTTAGACATGGTTTAGTCCTGGTTTAGACCTGGTTTAGTCCTGGTTTAGTCCTGGTTTAGACCTGGTTTAGACCTGGTTTAGACCTGGTTTAGACCTGGTTTAAACATGGTTTAGACATGGTTTAGACATGGTTTAGACATGGTTTAGTCCTGGTTTGGTCCTGGTTTAGTCCTGGTTTAGACATGGTTTAGACATGGTTTAGTCCTGGTTTAGTCCTGGTTTAGACCTGGTTTAGTCCTGGTTTAGTCCTGGTTTAGTCCTGGTTTAGACATGGTTTAGACATGGTTTAGTCCTGGTTTAGTCCTGGTTTAGACATGGTTTAGACATGGTTTAGACATGGTTTAGACCTGGTTTAGACATGGTTTAGACATGGTTTAGTCCTGGTTTAGTCCTGGTTTGGACCTGGTTTAGACATGGTTTAGTCCTGGTTTAGACATGGTTTAGACATGGTTTAGACATGGTTTATTCCTGGTTTAGACATGGTTTAGACCTGGTTTAGTCCTGGTTTAGTCCTGGTTTAGACATGGTTTAGACATGGTTTAGTCCTGGTTTAGACCTGGTTTAGTCCTGGTTTAGACCTGGTTTAGACCTGGTTTAGACCTGGTTTAGACATGGTTTAGTCCTGGTTTAGACATGGTTTAGACATGGTTTAGACCTGGTTTAGACCTGGTTTGGTCCTGGTTGAGACATGGTTTAGACATGGTTTAGACATGGTTTAGTCCTGGTTTAGACATGGTTTAGACATGGTTTAGTCCTGGTTTAGACCTGGTTTAGACATGGTTTAGACATGGTTTAGACATGGTTTAGACATGGTTTAGTCCTGGTTTAGACCTGGTTTAGACATGGTTTAGTCCTGGTTTAGACCTGGTTTAGTCCTGGTTTAGACCTGGTTTAGACCTGGTTTAGACCTGGTTTAGACCTGGTTTAGACATGGTTTAGTCCTGGTTTAGACATGGTTTAGACATGGTTTAGTCCTGGTTTAGACATGGTTTAGACATGGTTTAGTCCTGGTTTAGACCTGGTTTAGTCCTGGTTTAGACCTGGTTTAGACCTGGTTTAGACCTGGTTTAGACATGGTTTAGACATGGTTTAGACATGGTTTAGACATGGTTTAGACATGGTTTAGACCTGGTTTAGACATGGTTTAGTCCTGGTTTAGACATGGTTTAGACATGGTTTAGACATGGTTTAGTCCTGGTTTAGACATGGTTTAGTCCTGGTTTAGACATGGTTTAGACATGGTTTAGTCCTGGTTTAGACATGGTTTAGTCCTGGTTTGGTCCTGGTTTAGACATGGTTTAGACCTGGTTTAGACCTGGTTTAGTCCTGGTTTAGACATGGTTTAGACATGGTTTAGACCTGGTTTAGTCCTGGTTTGGACCTGGTTTAGACCTGGTTTAGACCTGGTTTAGACCTGGTTTAGTCCTGGTTTAGTCCTGGTTTGGACCTGGTTTAGACATGGTTTAGTCCTGGTTTAGACATGGTTTAGTCCTGGTTTAGACATGGTTTAGACATGGTTTAGACATGGTTTAGTCCTGGTTTAGACATGGTTTAGACATGGTTTAGTCCTGGTTTAGACCTGGTTTAGTCCTGGTTTACACATGGTTTAGACATGGTTTAGACATGGTTTAGACCTGGTTTAGTCCTGGTTTAGACCTGGTTTAGACCTGGTTTAGACCTGGTTTAGACCTGGTTTAGACATGGTTTAGTCCTGGTTTAGACATGGTTTAGACATGGTTTAGACCTGGTTTAGACCTGGTTTGGTCCTGGTTTAGACATGGTTTAGACATGGTTTAGACATGGTTTAGTCCTGGTTTAGACATGGTTTAGACATGGTTTAGTCCTGGTTTAGACCTGGTTTAGACATGGTTTAGACATGGTTTAGACATGGTTTAGTCCTGGTTTAGACCTGGTTTAGACATGGTTTAGACATGGTTTAGACATGGTTTAGTCCTGGTTTAGACATGGTTTAGACATGGTTTAGTCCTGGTTTAGACATGGTTTAGACATGGTTTAGTCCTGGTTTAGACCTGGTTTAGTCCTGGTTTAGACCTGGTTTAGACCTGGTTTAGACCTGGTTTAGACCTGGTTTAGACATGGTTTAGTCCTGGTTTAGACATGGTTTAGTCCTGGTTTAGACATGGTTTAGACATGGTTTAGTCCTGGTTTAGACCTGGTTTAGTCCTGGTTTAGACCTGGTTTAGACCTGGTTTAGACCTGGTTTAGACCTGGTTTAGACATGGTTTAGACATGGTTTAGTCCTGGTTTAGACATGGTTTAGACATGGTTTAGACCTGGTTTAGACATGGTTTAGTCCTGGTTTAGACATGGTTTAGACATGGTTTAGACATGGTTTAGACCTGGTTTAGACCTGGTTTAGACCTGGTTTGGTCCTGGTTTGGACCTGGTTTAGACATGGTTTAGTCCTGGTTTAGACATGGTTTAGTCCTGGTTTAGACATGGTTTAGACATGGTTTAGTCCTGGTTTAGACATGGTTTAGTCCTGGTTTGGTCCTGGTTTGGACCTGGTTTAGACATGGTTTAGACCTGGTTTAGACCGGGTTTAGTCCTGGTTTAGACATGGTTTAGACATGGTTTAGACATGGTTTAGACATGGTTTAGACCTGGTTTAGACATGGTTTAGACATGGTTTAGTCCTGGTTTAGTCCTGGTTTGGACCTGGTTTAGACATGGTTTAGTCCTGGTTTAGACATGGTTTAGACATGGTTTAGACATGGTTTAGTCCTGGTTTAGACATGGTTTAGACATGGTTTAGTCCTGGTTTAGACCTGGTTTAGTCCTGGTTTAGACCTGGTTTAGACCTGGTTTAGACCTGGTTTAGACATGGTTTAGTCCTGGTTTAGACATGGTTTAGACATGGTTTAGACCTGGTTTAGACCTGGTTTGGTCCTGGTTTAGACATGGTTTAGACATGGTTTAGACATGGTTTAGTCCTGGTTTAGACATGGTTTAGACATGGTTTAGTCCTGGTTTAGACCTGGTTTAGACATGGTTTAGACATGGTTTAGACATGGTTTAGACATGGTTTAGTCCTGGTTTAGACCTGGTTTAGACATGGTTTAGTCCTGGTTTAGACCTGGTTTAGTCCTGGTTTAGACCTGGTTTAGACCTGGTTTAGACCTGGTTTAGACATGGTTTAGTCCTGGTTTAGACATGGTTTAGACATGGTTTAGTCCTGGTTTAGACATGGTTTAGACATGGTTTAGTCCTGGTTTAGACCTGGTTTAGTCCTGGTTTAGACCTGGTTTAGACCTGGTTTAGACCTGGTTTAGACCTGGTTTAGACATGGTTTAGACATGGTTTAGACATGGTTTAGACATGGTTTAGACCTGGTTTAGACATGGTTTAGTCCTGGTTTAGACATGGTTTAGACATGGTTTAGACATGGTTTAGTCCTGGTTTAGACATGGTTTAGTCCTGGTTTGGTCCTGGTTTAGACATGGTTTAGACCTGGTTTAGACCTGGTTTAGTCCTGGTTTAGACCTGGTTTAGACATGGTTTAGACCTGGTTTAGTCCTGGTTTGGACCTGGTTTAGACCTGGTTTAGACCTGGTTTAGACCTGGTTTAGTCCTGGTTTAGTCCTGGTTTGGTCCTGGTTTAGACATGGTTTAGTCCTGGTTTAGACATGGTTTAGTCCTGGTTTAGACATGGTTTAGACATGGTTTAGACATGGTTTAGTCCTGGTTTAGACATGGTTTAGACATGGTTTAGTCCTGGTTTAGACCTGGTTTAGACATGGTTTAGACATGGTTTAGTCCTGGTTTAGACATGGTTTAGACATGGTTTAGTCCTGGTTTAGACATGGTTTAGTCCTGGTTTAGACCTGGTTTAGACCTGGTTTAGACCTGGTTTAGACCTGGTTTAGACATGGTTTAGTCCTGGTTTAGACATGGTTTAGACATGGTTTAGTCCTGGTTTAGACCTGGTTTAGTCCTGGTTTAGACCTGGTTTAGACCTGGTTTAGACCTGGTTTAGACCTGGTTTAGACATGGTTTAGTCCTGGTTTAGACATGGTTTAGACATGGTTTAGACCTGGTTTAGACATGGTTTAGACCTGGTTTAGACCTGGTTTGGTCCTGGTTTAGACATGGTTTAGACATGGTTTAGACATGGTTTAGACCTGGTTTAGACATGGTTTAGTCCTGGTTTAGACATGGTTTAGACATGGTTTAGACATGGTTTAGACCTGGTTTAGACCTGGTTTAGACCTGGTTTGGTCCTGGTTTGGACCTGGTTTAGACATGGTTTAGTCCTGGTTTAGACATGGTTTAGTCCTGGTTTAGACATGGTTTAGACATGGTTTAGTCCTGGTTTAGACATGGTTTAGACATGGTTTAGTCCTGGTTTAGACCTGGTTTAGTCCTGGTTTAGACCTGGTTTAGACCTGGTTTAGACCTGGTTTAGACATGGTTTAGTCCTGGTTTAGACATGGTTTAGACATGGTTTAGACCTGGTTTAGACCTGGTTTGGTCCTGGTTTAGACATGGTTTAGACATGGTTTAGACATGGTTTAGTCCTGGTTTAGACATGGTTTAGACATGGTTTAGTCCTGGTTTAGACCTGGTTTAGACATGGTTTAGACATGGTTTAGACATGGTTTAGACATGGTTTAGTCCTGGTTTAGACCTGGTTTAGACATGGTTTAGTCCTGGTTTAGACCTGGTTTAGTCCTGGTTTAGACCTGGTTTAGACCTGGTTTAGACCTGGTTTAGACAAGGTTTAGTCCTGGTTTAGACATGGTTTAGACATGGTTTAGTCCTGGTTTAGACATGGTTTAGACATGGTTTAGTCCTGGTTTAGACCTGGTTTAGTCCTGGTTTAGACCTGGTTTAGACCTGGTTTAGACCTGGTTTAGACCTGGTTTAGACATGGTTTAGACATGGTTTAGACATGGTTTAGACATGGTTTAGACCTGGTTTAGACATGGTTTAGACATGGTTTAGACATGGTTTAGACATGGTTTAGACATGGTTTAGTCCTGGTTTAGACATGGTTTAGTCCTGGTTTAGACATGGTTTAGACATGGTTTAGTCCTGGTTTAGACATGGTTTAGTCCTGGTTTGGTCCTGGTTTAGACATGGTTTAGACCTGGTTTAGACCTGGTTTAGTCCTGGTTTAGACCTGGTTTAGACATGGTTTAGACCTGGTTTAGTCCTGGTTTGGACCTGGTTTAGACCTGGTTTAGACCTGGTTTAGACCTGGTTTAGTCCTGGTTTAGTCCTGGTTTGGACCTGGTTTAGACATGGTTTAGTCCTGGTTTAGACATGGTTTAGTCCTGGTTTAGACATGGTTTAGACATGGTTTAGACATGGTTTAGTCCTGGTTTAGACATGGTTTAGACATGGTTTAGTCCTGGTTTAGACCTGGTTTAGACATGGTTTAGACATGGTTTAGTCCTGGTTTAGACATGGTTTAGACATGGTTTAGACATGGTTTAGTCCTGGTTTAGACCTGGTTTAGACCTGGTTTAGACCTGGTTTAGACCTGGTTTAGACATGGTTTAGTCCTGGTTTAGACATGGTTTAGACATGGTTTAGTCCTGGTTTAGACCTGGTTTAGTCCTGGTTTAGACCTGGTTTAGACCTGGTTTAGACCTGGTTTAGACCTGGTTTAGACATGGTTTAGTACTGGTTTAGACATGGTTTAGACATGGTTTAGACCTGGTTTAGACATGGTTTAGACCTGGTTTAGACCTGGTTTGGTCCTGGTTTAGACATGGTTTAGACATGGTTTAGACATGGTTTAGTCCTGGTTTAGACATGGTTTAGTCCTGGTTTGGTCCTGGTTTGGACCTGGTTTAGACATGGTTTAGACCGGGTTTAGTCCTGGTTTAGACCGGGTTTAGACCGGGTTTAGTCCTGGTTTAGACATGGTTTAGTCCTGGTTTAGACATGGTTTAGACCGGGTTTAGACATGGTTTAGACCGGGTTTAGTCCCAGTTTAGACCAGGTTTAGTCCCAGTTTAGATCTGGTTTGTTATGGGAATTGTACATCTCCATTAATGTTATACATTATGCTCTCACTCCTGCTCCAGTTCACATGCTTATCCACACACAAGTTCAGCCATATCTACATCAGTTTGCACTACATCTAATCACTGTACAAGGACACTCTGTCCTGTTCACTTAGACACACATCTCTGACTGACACGTCAGCTCAATACACGTCCATCCACGACCCTGGAGCTGGGGGGGGCACAATGTAAACCTATAAAGCCTCATGTATTGTTTACACCTTTAAGCAAAACCTCCCACGTACCATTGTTCATGTGTGTCCGTTGTGTTTCTCTTTGCAAAGATTAAACCTGTCTATTATTGTCAAATCCTATGCCTTCTCCATCGTCTGCTCATTTAATCTGTAACCAAAAATTCTCTTAACAGGTTAAGCCCCGTTTAAGTCCTGGTTAAGTCCAGTTTTACTCACTAGTCCGAGCAGGTTGAGAAACAGGTGAGTGTGTTTGCGGATCAGGTTGTAGGCCTCGCAGCAAAGATCCACAAAATCGTGGAAACGACTCGACGGTTTGTCTCCACCGTTAATGACGTAGGCCATGTCAGAGGTGAAGACGAAGGGAGCCCGGTCTCTGCAGGATTGAAACAGGTTTAGATGGAATTGAACAGGTTTTTGTGTCAGATTTAAACTGGTTTTCTCACCGCTTAATGTTGCCGAACATCTGGGCGTGTCCGAGGAACTTGCCGAAGTCAATGTGGAACATGTGACCGCTCGTCTTTAACATGATGTTGTCGTTGTGACGGTCACAGATTCCCAGGATGTACGTTGCCACACAGCATCCAGCGCACGAGTAGATGAAGTTTTCCACCGCCTGCAGACGAGAGAGAGGGATAAACACACCGAGTTACAGGTCTGCAGACGAGAGAGAGGGATAAACACACCGAGTTACAGGTCTGCAGACGAGAGAAAGGGATAAACACACCGAGGTACAGATAAACACACCGAGGTACAGGTCTGCAGACGAGAGAAAGGGATAAACACACCGAGGTACAGATAAACACACCGAGGTACAGGCCTGCAGACGAGAGAGAGGAATAAACACACCGATGTACAATTAAACACACCGAGGTACAGGTCTGCAGACGAGAGAGAGGAATAAACACACCGAGTTAAAGATAAACACACCGAGGTACAGGTCTGCAGACGAGAGAAAGGGATAAACACACCGAGTTACAGGCCTGCAGACGAGAGAGAGGGATAAACACACCGAGTTACAGGCCTGCAGACGAGAGAAAGGGATAAACACACCGAGGTACAGGCCTGCAGACGAGAGAAAGGGATAAACACACCGAGTTACAGGTCTGCAGACGAGAGAGAGGGATAAACACACCGAGTTACAGGCCTGCAGACGAGAGAAAGGGATAAACACACCGAGGTACAGATAAACACACCGAGGTACAGGCCTGCAGACGAGAGAGAGGAATAAACACACCGAGTTACAGGCCTGCAGACGAGAGAGAGGGATAAACACACCGAGGTACAGGTCTGCAGACGAGAGAGAGGGATAAACACACCGAGTTACAGGCCTGCAGACGAGAGAGAGGGATAAACACACCGAGGTACAGGTCTGCAGACGAGAGAGAGGGATAAACACACCGAGGTACAGGTCTGCAGACGAGAGAGAGGAATAAACACACCGAGGTACAGGTCTGCAGACGAGAGAGAGGAATAAACACACCGAGGTACAGGCCTGCAGACGAGAGAGAGGGATAAACACACCGAGGTACAGGTCTGCAGACGAGAGAGAGGAATAAACACACCGAGGTACAGGCCTGCAGACGAGAGAAAGGGATAAACACACCGAGGTACAGGTCTGCAGACGAGAGAGAGGGATAAACACACCGAGGTACAGGCCTGCAGACGAGAGAGAGGAATAAACACACCGAGGTACAGGCCTGCAGACGAGAGAGAGGGATAAACACACCGAGGTACAGGCCTGCAGACGAGAGAGAGGGATAAACACACCGAGGTACAGGCCTGCAGACGAGAGAAAGGGATAAACACACCGAGGTACAGGCCTGCAGACGAGAGAGAGGGATAAACACACCGAGGTACAGGTCTGCAGACGAGAGAGAGGGATAAACACACCGAGGTACAGGTCTGCAGACGAGAGAGAGGAATAAACACACCGAGGTACAGGCCTGCAGACGAGAGAGAGGGATAAACACACCGAGTTACAGGTCTGCAGACGAGAGAGAGGAATAAACACACCGAGGTACAGGCCTGCAGACGAGAGAAAGGGATAAACACACCGAGGTACAGGCCTGCAGACGAGAGAGAGGGATAAACACACCGAGGTACAGGCCTGCAGACGAGAGAGAGGAATAAACACACCGAGTTACAGGCCTGCAGACGAGAGAAAGGGATAAACACACCGAGGTACAGGTCTGCAGACGAGAGAGAGGGATAAACACACCGAGGTACAGGCCTGCAGACGAGAGAGAGGAATAAACACACCGAGGTACAGGCCTGCAGACGAGAGAGAGGGATAAACACACCGAGGTACAGGTCTGCAGACGAGAGAGGATAAACACACCGAGGTACAGGTCTGCAGACGAGAGAGGAATAAACACAGGTACAGGCCTGCAGGACGAGAGAGGGATAAACACACCGAGGTACAGGCCTGCAGACGAGAGAGAGGGATAAACACACCGAGGTACAGGCCTGCAGACGAGAGAGAGGAATAAACACACCGAGGTACAGATAAACACACCGAGGTACAGGCCTGCAGACGAGAGAGAGGGATAAACACACCGAGGTACAGATAAACACACCGAGGTACAGGTCTGCAGACGAGAGAGAGGGATAAACACACCGAGGTACAGGCCTGCAGACGAGAGAGAGGGATAAACACACCGAGGTACAGATAAACACACCGAGGTACAGATAAACACACCGAGGTACAGGTCTGCAGACGAGAGAGAGGAATAAACACACCGAGGTACAGGCCTGCAGACGAGAGAGAGGAATAAACACACCGAGGTACAGGCCTGCAGACGAGAGAAAGGGATAAACACACCGAGGTACAGGCCTGCAGACGAGAGAAAGGGATAAACACACCGAGGTACAGATAAACACACCTGCCCGAGGTACAGGCCTGCAGAGCGAGAGAGGGATAAACACACCGAGTTACAGGCCTGCAGACGAGAGAGGGATAAACACACGAGTTACAGGCCTGCAGGCGAGAGAGGAATAAACACACCGAGGTACAGGTCTGCAGACGAGAGAAAGGGATAAACACACCGAGGTACAGATAAACACACCGAGGTACAGATAAACACACCGAGGTACAGGCCTGCAGACGAGAGAGAGGAATAAACACACCGAGTTACAGGCCTGCAGACGAGAGAGAGGGATAAACACACCGAGGTACAGGTCTGCAGACGAGAGAGAGGGATAAACACACCGAGGTACAGGTCTGCAGACGAGAGAGAGGGATAAACACACCGAGTTACAGGCCTGCAGACGAGAGAGAGGGATAAACACACCGAGTTACAGGCCTGTAGACGAGAGAGAGGAATAAACACACCGAGGTACAGGTCTGCAGACGAGAGAAAGGGATAAACACACCGAGGTACAGGCCTGCAGACGAGAGAGAGGAATAAACACACCGAGGTACAGGCCTGCAGACGAGAGAGAGGGATAAACACACCGAGGTACAGGCCTGCAGACGAGAGAAAGGGATAAACACACCGAGGTACAGGCCTGCAGACGAGAGAAAGGGATAAACACACCGAGGTACAGATAAACACACCGAGGTACAGGCCTGCAGACGAGAGAGAGGGATAAACACACCGAGTTACAGGTCTGCAGACGAGAGAAAGGGATAAACACACCGAGGTACAGGCCTGCAGACGAGAGAAAGGGATAAACACACCGAGGTACAGGCCTGCAGACGAGAGAAAGGGATAAACACACCGAGGTACAGGTCTGCAGACGAGAGAGAGGATAAACACACCGAAGTTACAGGCCTGCAGACGAGAGAGAGGGATAAACACACCGAGGTACAGGCCTGCAGACGAGAGAAAGGGATAAACACACCGAGGTACAGGCCTGCAGACGAGAGAGAGGAATAAACACACCGAGTTACAGGCCTGCAGACGAGAGAGAGGGATAAACACACCGAGGTACAGGTCTGCAGACGAGAGAGAGGGATAAACACACCGAGTTACAGGCCTGCAGACGAGAGAGAGGGATAAACACACCGAGGTACAGGTCTGCAGACGAGAGAGAGGGATAAACACACCGAGGTACAGGCCTGCAGACGAGAGAGAGGGATAAACACACCGAGGTACAGGTCTGCAGACGAGAGAGAGGGATAAACACACCGAGGTACAGGCCTGCAGACGAGAGAGAGGAATAAACACACCGAGGTACAGGCCTGCAGACGAGAGAAAGGGATAAACACACCGAGGTACAGGTCTGCAGACGAGAGAGAGGGATAAACACACCGAGGTACAGGCCTGCAGACGAGAGAGAGGGATAAACACACCGAGGTACAGGTCTGCAGACGAGAGAGAGGAATAAACACACCGAGTTACAGGCCTGCAGACGAGAGAAAGGGATAAACACACCGAGGTACAGGTCTGCAGACGAGAGAGAGGAATAAACACACCGAGGTACAGGTCTGCAGACGAGAGAGAGGGATAAACACACCGAGGTACAGGCCTGCAGACGAGAGAGAGGGATAAACACACCGAGGTACAGGCCTGCAGACGAAAGTGATGCCCCTATGGTCTAAATCTGCCAGAGTTTTTAGGGCTTATTGTTCAGATAAAGCTCTCCAAAGATCCAAAGACAGGTAGAGGGTTGTCTTAAACTGGACTTGTTACAGAATGATGCAGATTAGGAACAAGAGAAGGCTTCTGGGTAGAAGCGTATGTTGTCCTGCTCGTCGGTTGTGTTATAACATTTAGTTTTAAAGATGGTGGGTAGTACCTTGTCGTACTGCTCGTCGCCAGGGTTGTGCTTCTGGAGCCAGTCGGCCAGAGGTCTGTCTTTGAATGAACCGGTGACGCCGTGTTCCACCTGGATTCTTCTCAGCGTGTCGGCCTGAGGGATCATCTCCACCATCCCTGGGGAATATAAAAAAAATCCAAGAGTTAGAATTGAACAGCACTGAAAGAACTTCTCAACAAATGTTTAGCTGGATTTTATCAGATTTTAGTTTTTAAGTTTTAATGATATTTCCTCAAGTTTCTCTCGGGCTTCTCTCGGGTTTGTCTCGAGCTTCTCTCGAGTTTGTCTCGGGTTTGTCTCGGGTTTGTCTCGGGTTTGTCTCGGTTTGTCTCGGGTTTGTCTCGGGTTTGTCTCGAGCTTCTCTCGAGTTTGTCTCGGGTTTGTCTCGAGTTTGTCTCGGGTTTGTCTCGGGTTTGTCTCGGGTTTGTCTCGAGCTTCTCTCGAGTTTGTCTCGGGTTTGTCTCGGGTTTGTCTCGGGTTTGTCTCGAGCTTCCCTCGAGCTTCCCTCGGGCTTCCCTCGGGCTTCCCTCGGGCTTCTCTCGGGCTTCTCTCGGGCTTCTCTCGGCTTCTCGGTTTGTCTCGGTTTGTCTCGGTTTGTCTCGGCTTCTCTCGGCTTCTCGGTTTGTCTCGGTTTGTCTCGGCTTCTCTCGGCTTCTCGGTTTGTCTCGGTTTGTCTCGAGCTTCTCTCGGGTTTGTCTCGGCTTCTCGGTTTGTCTCGGCTTCTCGGCTTCTCGGTTTGTCTCGGGCTTCTCTCGGGCTTCTCTCGGGCTTCTCTCGGGCTTCTCGGCTTCTCGGCTTCTCGGCTTCTCTCGGCTTCTCGGTTTGTCTCGGTTTGTCTCGAGCTTCTCTCGGTTTGTCTCGGCTTCTCTCGGTTTGTCTCGGTTTGTCTCGGCTTCTCTCGGCTTCTCTCGGCTTCTCTCGGGCTTCTCTCGGTTTGTCTCGGCTTCTCGGTTTGTCTCGGCTTCTCTCGGCTTCTCGGCTTCTCTCGGCTTCTCTCGGCTTCTCGGTTTGTCTCGGCTTCTCTCGGGCTTCTCTCGGCTTCTCTCGGTTTGTCTCGGTTTGTCTCGGCTTCTCTCGGCTTCTCGGCTTCTCTCGGCTTCTCGGCTTCTCTCGGCTTCTCTCGGGTTTGTCTCGGCTTCTCGGTTTGTCTCAGGCTTCTCTCGGTTTGTCTCGGTTTGTCTCGGCTTCTCGGTTTGTCTCGGCTTCTCTCGGTTTGTCTCGGCTTCTCTCGGTTTGTCTCAGGCTTCTCGGTTTGTCTCGGCTTCTCTCGGTTTGTCTCGGTTTGTCTCGGCTTCTCGGTTTGTCTCGGGCTTGTCTCGGTTTGTCTCGGCTTGTCTCGGGTTTGTCTCGGGCTTCTCTCGGGCTTCTCTCGGGTTTGTCTCGGGTTTGTCTCGAGCTTCTCTCGGGTTTGTCTCGGGCTTCTCTCGGGTTTGTCTCGGGCTTCTCTCGGGCTTCTCTCGGGTTTGTCTCGGGCTTCTCTCGGGCTTCTCTCGGGCTTCTCTCGGGTTTGTCTCGGGTTTGTCTCGAGCTTCTCTCGGGTTTGTCTCGGGCTTCTCTCGGGTTTGTCTCGGGTTTGTCTCGGGCTTCTCTCGGGTTTGTCTCGGGTTTGTCTCGGGCTTCTCTCGGGCTTCTCTCGGGTTTGTCTCGGGCTTCTCTCGGGTTTGTCTCGGGCTTCTCTCGGGCTTCTCTCGGGCTTCTCTCGGGTTTGTCTCGGGCTTCTCTCGGCTTCTCGGCTTCTCGGTTTGTCTCGGCTTCTCGGCTTCTCGGCTTCTCTCGGTTTGTCTCGGTTTGTCTCGGCTTCTCTCGGCTTCTCGGCTTCTCGGCTTCTCTCGGCTTCTCTCGGCTTCTCTCGGCTTCTCTCGGCTTCTCTCGGTTTGTCTCGGCTTCTCGGTTTGTCTCGGCTTCTCGGTTTGTCTCGGGCTTCTCTCGGGTTTGTCTCGGGCTTCTCTCGGGTTTGTCTCGGGCTTCTCTCGGGTTTGTCTCGGGTTTGTCTCAGGCTTCTCTCGGGTTTGTCTCAGGCTTCTCTCGGCTTCTCGGCTTGTCTCGGCTTCTCTCGGTTTGTCTCGGTTTGTCTCGGCTTCTCGGCTTCTCTCGGCTTGTCTCGGCTTGTCTCGGTTTGTCTCGGCTTGTCTCGGTTTGTCTCGGCTTCTCGGTTTGTCTCGGCTTCTCGGTTTGTCTCGGTTTGTCTCGGCTTCTCGGCTTCTCGGCTTCTCGGCTTCTCGGCTTCTCGGTTTGTCTCGGCTTCTCGGTTTGTCTCGGCTTCTCGGCTTCTCGGCTTCTCGGCTTGTCTCGGTTTGTCTCGGTTTGTCTCGGCTTCTCGGCTTCTCGGCTTCTCGGCTTCTCGGTTTGTCTCGGCTTGTCTCGGCTTCTCGGTTTGTCTCGGCTTCTCGGTTTGTCTCGGCTTGTCTCGGTTTGTCTCGGTTTGTCTCGGCTTCTCGGTTTGTCTCGGCTTCTCGGTTTGTCTCGGCTTCTCGGTTTGTCTCAGGCTTCTCTCGGTTTGTCTCGGCTTCTCGGTTTGTCTCGGTTTGTCTCGGCTTCTCGGTTTGTCTCGGGCTTGTCTCGGTTTGTCTCGGCTTGTCTCGGTTTGTCTCGGCTTCTCGGCTTCTCGGTTTGTCTCGGTTTGTCTCGAGCTTCTCGGTTTGTCTCGGCTTCTCGGGTTTGTCTCGGGTTTGTCTCGGCTTCTCTCGGTTTGTCTCGGTTTGTCTCGGCTTCTCGGCTTCTCTCGGTTTGTCTCGGCTTCTCGGTTTGTCTCGGCTTCTCGGCTTCTCTCGGTTTGTCTCGGTTTGTCTCGGCTTCTCTCGGCTTCTCGGTTTGTCTCGGCTTCTCTCGGCTTGTCTCGGTTTGTCTCGGTTTGTCTCGGCTTCTCGGCTTCTCTCGGCTTCTCTCGGCTTCTCTCGGCTTCTCGGCTTCTCGGCTTCTCGGTTTGTCTCGGCTTTCTCGGTTTGTCTCGGGCTTCTCTCGGGTTTGTCTCGGGCTTCTCTCGGGTTTGTCTCGGGCTTCTCTCGGGTTTGTCTCGGGCTTCTCTCGGGTTTGTCTCGGGTTTGTCTCAGGCTTCTCTCGGGTTTGTCTCAGGCTTCTCTCGGGCTTCTCTCGGGCTTGTCTCGGGTTTGTCTCAGGCTTCTCTCGGGCTTCTCTCGGGCTTGTCTCGGGTTTGTCTCGGGCTTCTCTCGGGTTTGTCTCGGGCTTCTCTCGGGCTTGTCTCGGGTTTGTCTCAGGCTTCTCTCGGGCTTCTCTCGGGCTTGTCTCGGGTTTGTCTCGGGCTTCTCTCGGGTTTGTCTCGGGCTTCTCTCGGGCTTGTCTCGGGTTTGTCTCGGGCTTCTCTCGGGTTTGTCTCGGGCTTCTCTCGGGTTTGTCTCGGGCTTGTCTCGGGTTTGTCTCGGGCTTGTCTCGGGTTTGTCTCGGGCTTCTCTCGGGCTTCTCTCGGGCTTTTCTCGGGCTTTTAACAGGTTCCCCCAGAATTCTCTCAAGTTTACCAGGTTGTCCCTCCTTACCTCGCCCTCGGCCGGTGGAGAAGCATTTGAACAGAACCATCCTCATGTCGAGTCCCTCTTGGATCCAGATCTTGTTCATGACGCGGATCATCTGCAGCGTCAGCATGTCCTGTCTCAGGTCGTCCCCGGACTGAGTGACAACAGAAGGACACAGCTCTGTTAGACATCAGGAAACACTTAAATATGTCAGAGGAAAAGATAGAGGAGACAGGAAACGAGACAGGAAAGTAGAGTGGAGAAATTAGAGGAGATAGGAGAAAGAAGAAAAAGGAGAGGAGACAGCAGAAGGAGAAAAGAAAGGAAAGAGGAAAGGAGAAAGAAGAGAGGAGAGATGGAGGAGAGAGGAGAGAAAAGGAGAGAAGAGAGGAAAGAGGAGAGAAGAAAGAAAAGGAGAGAGGAAAGGAGAGAGGAAAAGAAACCTTCAGTACCTTGAAAATGACGTTGATGTTGTCTCCGAGAGGATCCATGTTTAAGAAGGAAAGCTTCAGAGGAACAGCGTTGGAGTTAAAGAAGGAACACGACTGAAACAGAAGTTTATTTAGATAGGTTAGAAAGATATGGATATCTTTGTCTCATTAATAAACATTTATCTAAAACTACTGAGATGTGTAAAAGATGTCTGTGAAGGGTCACAGTCATCCAGGTCATCTTAAAGAAAAGGTTAAAACAAAAGCATCTGGATCAGTTTTGAAGGTGAAGACTAATTCCCAGAGACTTTATAAATTCTGAGTTCAATTGGTAAGAGAGCTGAGCTAAATCTCTAAAGGACATTCCTCTGAGGACAGCAATGTCAGGATGTTGTCCAGAGAGGCCAGATGGTTTGAGAGAGGGCTGAAGGAAGCCATTTTTGTTCAAATGGAAAAGCCCTCTTTGAACAGAGGAGGTGGTCTCAGATTCATGTTGCCTAGTGTTTACAACAGTGTTCTGAAACCTAAAACAAAAGAGTCTGACTCTAGAACAACAACACCTGAATGGAACCACTAACGACTCTCCTGAGACTTTAACGGCTCTCACATCAGGAGTCAACGACTATGAGACCAGAACAGCCTGGTCCAATCAGAGTTAGTTTGAGGTTAAACCCCTCCCTGTAGAGATAAAGCCCAGCTCTCTGACCAGTCAAAGGCAGCAGACAAATCCAGTAAGGTCTGTCTGCTGAAGGTTTTTTTAAGAATCCCTTATTTGTTTGGCTTTGACTGTGTGTTTGTGAGTGTTACCTGTATATAGTATACTGTGTATACAGGTAAAGTGTATGTTACCTGTATGTTGATTCCCTTAACGACCAGTGCTGGGTTCAGGGGGAGTCTGCAGCTGCTGTTCACTGAGAAGAACTGCTTCATCTCCTCCAGACTTTCCCTCAGCACCACCTTCAACACAAACAGGGCTCAGTATTAAATCTGTACTTTCTACAGAAAAGTACAGTCTCATTAAGATACTGGTTTGCATGTCTGCTGCAGGGAGGAGCCTCACTCACCTGTCTGCTGGAGGGAGGAGCCTCACTCACCTGCCTGCTGGAGGGAGGGGCCTCACTCACCTGCCTGCTGGAGGGAGGAGCCTCACTCACCTGTCTGCTGCAGGGAGGAAACCTCACTCACCTGCCTGCTGGAGGGAGGAGCCTCACTCACCTGCCTGCTGGAGGGAGGAGCCTCACTCACCTGCCTGCTGGAGGGAGGAACCTCACTCACCTGCCTGCTGGAGGGAGGGGCCTCACTCACCTGCCTGCTGGAGGGAGGGGCCTCACTCACCTGCCTGCTGGAGGGAGGAACCTCACTCACCTGCCTGCTGGAGGGAGGGGCCTCACTCACCTGCCTGCTGGAGGGAGGGGCCTCACTCACCTGCCTGCTGGAGGGAGGGGCCTCACTCACCTGCCTGCTGGAGGGAGGGGCCTCACTCACCTGCCTGCTGGAGGGAGGAGCCTCACTCACCTGCCTGCTGGAGGGAGGAGCCTCACTCACCTGCCTGCTGGAGGGAGGGGCCTCACTCACCTGCCTGCTGGAGGGAGGGGCCTCACTCACCTGCCTGCTGGAGGGAGGAGCCTCACTCACCTGTCTGCTGCAGGGAGGAGCCTCACTCACCTGCCTGCTGCAGGGAGGAGCCTCACTCACCTGCCTGCTGGAGGGAGGAGCCTCACTCACCTGTCTGCTGCAGGGAGGAGCCTCACTCACCTGCCTGCTGGAGGGAGGAGCCTCACTCACCTGTCTGCTGGAGGGAGGAGCCTCACTCACCTGCCTGCTGGAGGGAGGAACCTCACTCACCTGCCTGCTGGAGGGAGGAACCTCACTCACCTGCCTGCTGGAGGGAGGAAACCTCACTCACCTGCCTGCTGGAGGGAGGGGCCTCACTCACCTGCCTGCTGGAGGGAGGAAACCTCACTCACCTGCCTGCTGGAGGGAGGAACCTCACTCACCTGCCTGCTGGAGGGAGGGGCCTCACTCACCTGCCTGCTGGAGGGAGGGGCCTCTCGGACCCTGTGGGCAGCTCCTGTGAGGACAGAGATCATCCAGAACTGTTTGTCAAGCTCGTCTCTTGCTCCTCGTCCAACGCAGCAGAGGAGAGCGGCCAGAAGATTCTGGTAACGAGCAGAGAACTGTCCATCTTGCAGGTTGTCCTTCAGCAGCCTCAAGAAAACATCACAATAATTATTTCTAAGAGTTTGTTAATACAAAAGAGAGCGTTGTCAGATTCTAAAGAGACTGACCAGAAAATGTAGTGAGCGATGCGCACGTCTCCGATGGCTCTCCTCAGAAGGAACCGCACCAGAGAACTGTCCAAGTAACACTCGTACTTCAGAGCCTGAAGACCGGACCAGAAGAGGACCAGAAGAAAACCAGACCAGGACCAAACCGGTACCAGAACAGGACCAACACAAAACTCAGTTTGGTTCAAAAGCTTCAGGTGTCTGGGTCTAACCCTTTAGCTCCAGAGGAACACGTTGTAATTGTAGAATGAATGAAAGGTTCACCTGAACAAGCTGGGGCAGAAAGTCCAGCAGCTCTGGGTCTGAGATGGAGTCCATCCACTGAACGGCAGTCCTCCTCAGCTCCTGGTCTGGGAACCTGAACACAGATATATCATTAAACCAACAATGGCTCTTTAGCATCAACACATACCTTCAGATGTTAAAGGTAAGAATGAACATGAAGGAATCTGACAACATATCAATATTGTTGACATTTATTTAATATTTCTCTGGCTCTGGATAAATCGGACTGACCCTGAAGTGGCCCCGTCACTCATCTCTGCTCTGTTTGAGAAGGACCATTAGATTTCTGATTTATGTCATTCAGAAATGTACTGTAAGATAATTTAATGCAAATCAAAGCACATACTTATAATTTGTATTTCTGTTTTAAAGTTATAATGTTTGTCAGAGGTAAAGAGCAGAAAAGAAAAATAAATGTAACATTGGTGAGTAGTTTAACAAAGAGTGAATGTGTAATCTGTGTAAACCTGAACGTCACACTCAGTGATGTGGACTAAATAGCCCCTAACAGACCCCGTCTGAGAAAAAGCCTAGGTCTGTTCCCTGACTTAACCAGACCCTGAGACTTACTGAGCGTGCAGCAATCCCAGAGCGTCCAGATGTCCCAGACACACCCATTGTTGCAGCAGCCCGTAGATCTCAGGCAGACAGGTCCACTGCCAACAGGGGGCACTGCTGAGAACCAGGGGCAGCGCTGAGCTTTGGGACTGACAGAAGGCTCTCTTCTCCCACAGCAGCCGCTTGTCCTCTACTGTCAGCCTGATAGATATACAGAGAACAGGGTTTAGAGGGATCTGAAACAGGATTTAGCAGTATTTGAACAGCTTTTGTACCAGAAGGCAGCCTTCTTGTGGAGCACGTCCTGCAGCTGGATCTGACTGACAGAGTCCAGTCGACTGAAGTCGTACTGAGGACAGAACTCAGCCGGAGCCGGGGTCGAAAACCGCACCTCAAACGACGACGTGGGGAAGTCCACCTTAAACAGACAAAGACAGTCCACCTTTAAAAACAACAGGATTAGTTATTGTTTAGGACTAGATCAAAACCAAGACTCAAAATAAACCAAAATCATCAAGAGCCTGACAAGATACAAGATCAAAATCCTGAGACAAACAGGTGGTCTCTAAAATCCTGTGACTGGGTCTTCCTGAGAGCAACATAAACTGAAAAAAGGAAGGTCCACGTTATGAAGATGAAATGTCAAAGGCTAAGACTGTGTTGACACTAGTCCATGTCCCATGAGTTCTACCACCTCTCAGAGTTCCACCAACTCTCAATTTCCACCAACTCTCAGAGTTCCACCAACTCTCAGAGTTCCACCAACTCTCAGAGTTCTACCAACTCTCAAGTTCCACCAACTCTCAGAGTTCCACCAACTCTCAGAGTTCCACCAACTCTCAGAGTTCCACCAACTCTCAGAGTTCCACCAACTCTCAAATTCTACCACCTCTCAGAGTTCCACCACCTCTCAGAGTTCTACCACCTCTCAAATTCTATCACCTCTCAGAGTTCTACCACCTCTCAAATTCTACCACCTCTCAGAGTTCTACCACCTCTCAGAGTTCTACCACCTCTCAGAGTTTCACCAACTCTCAGAGTTCTACCACCTCTCAGAGTTCCACCACCTCTCAGAGTTCTACCACCTCTCAGAGTTCCACCACCTCTCAGAGTTCCACCACCTCTCAGAGTTCCACCAACTCTCAGAGTTCCACCAACTCTCAGAGTTCCACCACCTCTCAGAGTTCTACCACCTCTCAGAGTTCCACCACCTCTCAGAGTTCCACCACCTCTCAGAGTTCTACCACCTCTCAGAGTTCCACCACCTCTCAGAGTTCCACCACCTCTCAGAGTTCAGACTGCACTTAATCAAATTTGTTCTTTTCTGATACAGTCACAACTTCTAGTGAAAATTAACACTGAACAAAACAGATCTGAGACACAGAGCTGATGTTAAGCACCGCTTTCATCCGGCAACACACTAAACAAGGACTCTGACTGTAGTTACCTGCAGGATGACACTGTCTGGTTGGCTGAAGTTAGGTGAGCTGGGTCGAGCGTTTGGTCCTGGATTTGAAGGCCACAGACCCAGGAGCTTTCGGCCACAGGTCAGGACACTGTCAGCACAAACAGAGAAGTGTTTAAGGAAAGGTGAGCGGCTGTGGATCTGTCTTTAATCATGTCTCAACATAAAGCCTAATCACTCTGATGTCTGTGAAGGTTCTCAGTCATCCAGGTCGTCTTGAAAAAAAAAGGTTAAAGTAAAAGCATCTGGAATTTCAAGGTGAAGATGTTTCGTCTCTAATTCCAAGAGACTTTATCAATTTTGAGTTCAACTGTAAGAGAGCTGAGCTTTATCTCTAGAGGGAGGGGCTTAACCTGAAACTAACTCTGATTGGACCAGACTGTTGTGGTCTCATAGTTCTTGACTCAGAATGGACGGAGTGACTCCTGATGTGAGAGTTGTTAAGGCTCAGGAGAGTCGTTAGTGACACTGCTCCATTCAAGTGGTGTTGTTGTGTCAAACTCTTTTGTTTTAGGTTTCAGAACACTGTTGTAAATACTAGGCAACATGAATCTGAGTCCACCTCCTCTGTTCAAAGAGGGCTTTTCCATTTGAACAAAAATGTCTTCCTTCAGCACTCTCTCAAACCATCTGGCCTCTCTGGACAGAATATATAAAGGACTGTCCTTTCTCTTTGAGGTGGAGGTGGACTCAGACTCAGGTCCAGGATTGTCTCTTCTGTGCTGATACATCCTCTTGTGAAGCTTTAGTTTCTCCAACAGAACTGTGACTGCACTCTTCACTGAACTGTATAAACTACATTCCTCTGTTTGTGGGGCTCTTGTCTTTAGGATGGACCAGTTTTTAACGCAGAGTGTTCCTGGTTTAAAGTGGACTGGAATGTTGTGTTTGTAGAAAATCCTTTTAAGATTTTCAGATAAACCAGACACATAAGGGATAACTACACCCTTCCCTTTTGTCCCTGGTTCCTGTCTGTTTGGTGTCTGTGTCCTCTTGGTTTTGTTGAAAGTCCATTTGGGGTATCCACAGTCTCTCAGGGCTTTACGGACGTGTTGTTCTTCTTTCCGTTGACCTTCTGAGGTTGTGCTCTGAGCTGAAGAGTCCTGATGACTCCAGCTTGTGCTGCAGAGGCTGGTGAGAATCAAACACAAATATTGATCTGTGTGTGTAGGCTTCTTAATAAACTTCTACTTGGAGAGTCCTGTCCTCACAAACAACCACCATGTATCTACAGCTTACCCAAAATACACAAAGAAGAAATTCCACTACAACCCATAATAAGCAGCACAGATTCAACCACCTACAATGTTAGAGACTAGAGAGTCCAGATGTTTTTACGTTAACCTTTTTTTAAATGAGAATGATCCTAAACTCCACAGTGTGACTGGAACCTGACAGAGCTGTGGTGAGTTAAGAGAGAAGTGCTGACTGTCTGAAGTTGAAGAGCGGCATG
Source organism: Neodontobutis hainanensis (assembly GCA_024349245.1). Classification (NCBI taxonomy): domain Eukaryota; kingdom Metazoa; phylum Chordata; class Actinopteri; order Gobiiformes; family Odontobutidae; genus Neodontobutis; species Neodontobutis hainanensis. Next base: position 178,142 of record JALDNG010000131.1, read on the forward strand.
GTGACCCAGCCCAGAGCCTCAATGCTGCGTCTCTGTTTGCTCTTCTCCTCCATTCCTCCAGGGGGCGGCACGGCGCTGGCGAAGAGCGTTACAGTGAGGAGGGACTCTCGGGGGAGCTGGTTTATCTGCACTGGGAAACTGATCCTGAAACAGAGAGACCACAGAGATGCCAGGTCAGAGTGGGTCAGAGAACGGGGAAAGGTAGTGCTGCTGTTGAAAATTGATTAACACATATGATGCTTCAAGTCGGTTGAGATATTAACTGAATTACGATTCATGTTTCGAACAACAAGGGCCGCTCTGTTTACTGCAAACTCACTTTCAATAAGTTGTTGCAAACAGTTTCTGGCATGACCACGAGCATGTGGATGTGGATATTGAGGAAGTCTCCTCCTCGTTCAAATCAGAGGTGTGGCAGCATAAATAAATCCACTTTGGCAAAAGGCGTTCACTCGCTCACCGTCTGTGTCTCTCCTGCTGCACAGACCGGTCCCAGTCCGAGTCGGCTACGCACGGACTTACAATCGGGGATTAACAAGCGAGTCTTAATGAGCCGTCAACAAAAACTAGTCTGTGTCTGAGCTTTACTCGCTCCAAAACAGACAAGAAGTCACGTAAATGTCCCGTCACCGGTGGAGCACAGAGAGAATGTGAGCAGTTATCTGTGTTAGCAAAGAGGATAAACTTTAAAAAGAGGCTGCAGAGTATGAACCATCTCTGAGCCATACGTTATTATTTCATAACACAGACCCGTCTTAAACTAAGTGTTCTGTTTGAGGCCCTGGACAGAGAGATGTCATAATGTTCTGGATCATGTGCTGCCTTCTGTGAGTCTCTGCTGCAGACACAGAGTAAAGAGGTGTCCAAGTCCACGGACAAAATCCTTTTGTGAAGTAGGCGGCAGTAGCTCAGTGGGTAGAGCAGTCGTCCTTCAACGGGAAGGTAGGGGGTTCGATTCCCACTCTCCCCACAGTTCATACTGTTGTTGTGTCCTTGGGCAAGACACTTAACCCACCTTGCCTCCAGTGGCTGTAACACTGGTGATTACTGTAGAACAATGTAAGTCTCTTTGGATAAAAGCGTCTGATAAATGAATAAATGTAAATGTAAGTACTTCTGGTCCTCACATGAATTATTATTTAATTATTGAACACAAAGTAATTAACCAGGTCTAAATCCATCAGAGGCAGATTTATTGGAGATTTGAAATTACTTGTTAATATCCACTTTTAGTACCTAGCCTTATAAGCAAATTAAATAGTATGTAAATGCTATGTAGAATTTGATTAAATGTTTGTTTATTTATAAACTTATAAATGGACAAACATTAGCCTATATTTTAAATAAATATGGGGACGTTTGACCTTTACTTAGGGACTGTTGGAACTGGCTTTAAGGACGTTACTGGGACGATGATGAAAAAAGTTAGTCCGGAGCCATGATTTGTGAAATAATAAACTGGCACTTGTTTATTCTTTTTATTTAACCTTTATTTATCCAGAAAAGTCCCACTGAGATTACACAACTCTTTTGCAGGGAGTCCTGGCCTCAAGCGTGTGTGGGTAATTTTCTTGAGGAACATAGGACATATATTCTCTCTCTCAGCATTTATAACTCCTTCCTTTCTTTCTTTCCTTTATTCAATAAACTGGAACTTACTGGAACCTTATATATTTAATAAACATTCCTCTTAATGCAAACCCAGAATTAACAGTAGAATAATTATGCCTACGTCTCAAACGTGTTTGTTTATAGCCATACAACAACAAAAACACAAAAACACACACACCACAAGCCAAACATGAACTATCCACGGTACATTAACAAATGAACTGGACTGACACACGCAGTCTGAAAACACAACAAGAACTAAATCTTTCATTCTTATGCTGCAAGTACTGAGTTAATCGGTCTCAGCCGCGTCTTTCCTCCTCGGCGCCTCCATATGACACCTGCAGCTCGGTTCTTTGTGCTGATTGGTCAGCAATCCATGTTTCTATCGTTGTGTCGTAGGTCAGCCGTTCAGCCTAACTTACCAGAGATCTACCTCAATATAAAGTGAACTAGCTTCTGAAAACCAGAAACTGAAAACCCAGGTTAAACCCTGAACTTACCTCTAAACCTCCTGATCCAGTTTCATACAGAGCTATCAAAAATAATCTAGGGCCAATAAAACAGCCGCAGAAGTTTAACGCTGGTGTCAGTGCGTCAGAGTTCTCAGTAATAAATGTCAAAAACCCTTTTTCCTCTCCAAACGCAGCTCAATTTTCAACGTTGGCCTGCCATCAGATTTTATTTTAAGCTGCTGTTCAATGGGTAACTTTGTCCCGCTCTGTAGGGGCTTTATCAATACTGTAATCTGATTTGTGTTCAGAGGCACTAAAGGCCAGGGGCAAAGTGGCTTCCCATGGCTCAATTCTGACCAATCACAGAGGAGCAGTGCCATAACAAAGGCTCACCCAATTGGTTAAAAATCCTTTTTTTGATTTCACGAAGGGAAAAGAGCTCAGAGCAGCACCGTGTTTCTCCGCACATTCAACACAAAACCTTTAGAGTGCGATGTTTGATACGTGATCAAATGACAGTAATGACAGACAAATTAAGAAATGGACACAACACAAAATATAAATTGTATTTAGAATTTATATAAATGAGAACTTTCGTCTGAAAAACTGAGGTGTGTGTGTGTGTGTACACCTCAGGTGTGTGTGTGTGTGTGTATACATCTCAGGTGTGTGTGTGTGTGTGTGTGTGTGTGTGTACACCTCAGGTGTGTGTGTGTGTGTACACCTCAGGTGTGTGTGTGTGTACACCTCAGGTGTGTGTGTGTGTGTGTATACATCTCAGGTGTGTGTGTGTGTGTGTGTACACCTCAGGTGTGTGTGTGTGTGTACACCTCAGGTGTGTGTGTACATCTCAGGTGTGTGTGTGTGTGTATACATCTCAGGTGTGTGTGTGTGTCTGTGTGTGTGTGTACACCTCAGGTGTGTGTGTGTGTGTACACCTCAGGTGTGTGTGTGTGTGTGCGTACATCTCAGGTGTGTGTGTCGTACATCTCAGGTGTGTGTGCGTACATCTCAGGTGTGTGTGTGTGTGTGTGTGTGTGTGCGTACATCTCAGGTGTGTGTGCGTACATCTCAGGTGTGTGTGTGTGTGTGTGTACACCTCAGGTGTGTGTGTGTGCGTACATCTCAGGTGTGTGTGTGTACATCTCAGGTGTGTGTGCGCACATCTCAGGTGTGTGTGTCTGTGTGTGTGTGTGTGTGCGTACATCTCAGGTGTGTGTGTGTGTGTGTGTGTGTGTGTGTGTGTGTGTACATCTCAGGTGTGTGTGTGTACATCTCAGGTGTGTGAGTGTGTGCACCTCAGGTGTGTGTCTGTGTGTTTGTGTGTGTACACCTCAGGTGTGTGTGTGTACATCTCAGGTGTGTGTGTGTGTGTGCGTGAGTGTGTGTACATCTCAGGTGTGTGTGTGTGTGTGTGTGTGTGTGTGTGTGTGTTTGTGTGTGTACATCTCAGGTGTGTGTGTGTGTGTGTGTGTGTGTGTACATCTCAGGTGTGTGTGTGTGTGTGTGTGTGTGTACACCTCAGGTGTGTGTGTGTGTGTGTACACCTCAGGTGTGTGTGTGTGTGTGTGTGTGTGTGTACATCTCAGGTGTGTGTGCGTACACCTCAGGTGTGTGTGTGTGTGTGTGTACACCTCAGGTGTGTGTGTGTGCGTACATCTCAGGTGTGTGTGTGTACATCTCAGGTGTGTGTGCGTACATCTCAGGTGTGTGTGTGTTACATCTCAGGTGTGTGTGTGTGTGTGTACATCTCAGGTGTGTGTGTGTACATCTCAGGTGTGTGTGCGTACATCTCAGGTGTGTGTGTGTGTGTGTGTGACATCTCAGGTGTGTGTGTGTACATCTCAGGTGTGTGTGTGTACATCTCAGGTGTGTGTCTGTGTGTTTGTGTGTGTACACCTGTGGTGTGTGTGTGTACATCTCAGGTGTGTGTGTGTGTGTGTGTACATCTCAGGTGTGTGTGTGTGTGCACCTCAGGTGTGTGTGTGTGTGTGTGTGTTTGTGTGTGTACATCTCAGGTGTGTGTGTGTGTGTGTGTGTGCGTGAGTGTGTGTACATCTCAGGTGTGTGTGTGTGTGTGTGTGTGTGTGTGTGTGTTTGTGTGTGTACATCTCAGGTGTGTGTGTGTGCACCTCAGGTGTGTGTGTGTGTTTGTGTGTGCGTGAGTGTGTGTACATCTCAGGTGTGTGTGTGTGTACATCTCAGGTGTGTGTGTACATCTCAGGTGAGTTACCTGTGGTCCCAGACGACCAGGTGGAAGAGGTACTTGCTGACAGACTGCTTGGACGTGTGCTGAGGGGCACAGAGCTCTGATCCTCCATGAGTCAGAGAGCAGGAAAGAAAGAAGCCCTCGTAGCTGGAACAAAAACACACAGAGTTGTGTTGTAGGTGCTTTAACCTTCACTGATGGCACAGGTTTGAGTCAAACACGTGGGGTTCCTGTCAAGGCTGTAGCTGAAGACTCCCACACTTTTCTGTGTTCAGGGCCTTCAGTCTTAACTTGTCTGTGACCCTCCTCTGGTTAAACTTCTTTCAAAGATTATCCCACTCTCTCTCAGCTCTGAGGACAGCTCACATGCCCAGGTTAGAATTCTGTTCAGAATAATCATTCTTACTTAGACCATATTCAGTTATAGCAGGATAGCAGGAACAATAGTCAGGTCCATTGAATATTGTAATTCTGATTTCAGTTCCCTGGGTTTATTCCTCTTGAGTTAATGTAGTTAGTGGTTGTTATAAATCTGCTGACTAAATAAACCCGACTCTGACCCTTGACTTTGAAAGACATCATAAAGAGGCTTTTTTTCTCCTGTCTTCACTTTGTAAATATATATATATATAGATAGCTTTTGTTTCATTTAACCTTCATATTTTATTCTATTTAAAATGCTGCTGAGAGTGTACTTTTTTATTCTTTTGCGCTTTATTCTTTTCTAATTTCCCCTCTGTGAAATCAATAAAGTTATATCTTATCTGATCAGAGGCTTCTTGAAACCTGTCAACACCAAAAAAACCTAGTAAACCCACCTCAGAGGCAAATTTTTTTGTGCATGAGTTCAGACGATTTGAGAAGAGAAGGTCTCACAAAGCTTCCTCTAGTGATTTACATATATTTGAATTTATTTACAAAATATTTAAATCAGTGACATCGCCCCTCTGGTCTGAGCTCAGGTCTACAACAGGAGGAGGAGGAGACCTCCTCACCCTCCTCCCGTTATACTCTGGGCCCTGGCCCAGCCACAGTAGCCTGTCAGGGGTCAGAGGTCACAGTGGTTCCCAGGCCAAAACGCTTTGTCTCTCAGCTGACCCCCCCTCCCCCCACTAACCAAGAATAAAGCTTTGAGAGGTCTGTCTGCACGACACATTTCATTCACAAACATGTCTTTTATCAGCCATAAATCAGACTCAGGACAAAGAACATCTCAACATGTCTCTTGTGCAGTGGAGACACGTTTAACATTTGAAGAGCTTGTACATATAATTCCCGACTCTTGTTTGCACTGGGTTCTGTGTTGACGGTGACTCTGCTTGAAATCCTGAAAGAGCGACATAAGAGGAACCGACGCAGAAGGAACCGACGCAAAAGGAGCTGTAAGAGGCCGGTGCAATGTGGATTGGGTGGCAGTCGAAGGCGACCCAATCCCCGGACACAGAATCTGGCGCTAGGGACATGGAATGTCACCTCGCTGGCGAGGAAGGAGCCTGAGCTTGTGCCACGTGCACTGATGGACACCCTTCTGCTTGAACATGGTGTTTGTTATGGACAAACTGTGACTAGCACAGAAGTCCAATAACAGAACACCACTTGGGTTCAGATCAGGGGGGCCGTTCCTCCCAATCACGCCCCTCCAGGTGTCACTGTCGCTGCCCACGTGAGCGTTGAAGTCCCCCAGTAGAACGATGGAGTCCCCGGTCGGAGCACTTTCCAGCACCCCTCCCAGAGACTCTGAGAAGGTACTCTGCACTGCCATTTAACCCGTAAACACAAACAACAGTGAGGGACCTATCCCCGACACGAAGGCACAGGAGACCCCGGGGAAGACCTAGGACTTTGTCTCTCGGCTGGCCTGGGAAAGCCTCGGTATCCCCCCAGAAGAGCTGGAGGAAGTGTCTGGGGAGAGGGAAGTCTGGGCGTCTCTGCTTAGACTGCTGCCCCTGCGACCTGACCCCGGTTAAGCGTTAGGAGATGGATGGATTATCATTGATCTGAGGTCTCAGGTCTAAACCAGGACTAAACCAGGACTAACTCAGGTCTATACCAGGACTAAACCAGATCTATACCAGGACTAAATCCGATCTAAACCAGGACTAAATCCGATCTAAACCAGGACTAAACCAGTTCTAAACCAGGACTAAAAGAGGACCAAACTAGGACTAACCCACATCTAAACCAGGTCTAAACTAAATCTCAACACAAAGAGCCGTAAGACACAAATTCTGTCTAAAGCCAGAAAATGCTTTTGAAAAAAACAAGACAGACTTGGTTTAGTTTAAGTCTAGGATCCACTTTATGGTTTTTGGATAATACCAAAAACATGTCTCATTTCTAGATTTTAAATCCCTTCAACTCTCTGCCTCCTATAATCTGAACCTTCTCAAGACTGGACTGGACTTGTGTTATAAAAGGACTTTGGGGGTGGGGTTAATGTGTGTGGGCGGGGCTTACCTGGCGGCCCAGGTGATGGGGACCCTGTGGGCTGCGTAGATGTTGAAGGACAGCAGGTTGGAGACCAGACCGGCCTCTTGGACCGGAGCAGAGCAGATCAGACTCTGAGGACACGGCTGGAAGTTAGCATTGAAGGAACTGCAGTACAACTCCACCAGGTCCAAGATGGCCGCCGTCAGCCTCTCTACCACACGGTCTGAGAGAAGAGAGGACAGGGTTGGACCGGGGCTAGACCGGGGCTAGACTGGGGCTATAACCAGGACAAAACCAGGACTTACCTCTGTTCTCTCTGCTCGCCAAAACAGATGCATCCTAAAATCAGAAACAGAGTCAGTAAAACCCTGTGAGTCTCTGACGTGTCCACAGGCTGGAGCTGATTGGTTCTTCTGGAGGCTGTTCGGTTGTGATTGATTATTTCTGATGCTGTGGGTCAGACTCTTGGTTTCACAATCAGCTCAGAGCTAAACTCAGCTCTGTTCAGTGCAGAGCTGGTTAAAAGGAGCATCCAAAGACAACTCTGGAGTGGTCCCAATTCCATTAAAAAAAAATAAAAAAACTTTGTTTCTGTAACTTTCTTGGCTTAGAGTTTGTTCACGATACATTTCACTATTTTTAAATGTGTTCAATTTGTAGGACATAAAACATTTGTGAGACAAGTATCGACCAATCAAAACACGTAGTTCCTCAGACCAATACAAAGTATTGTATTTCAAGTGTCACTGAGACTCTTACCTTTAAAACCTTGGGCTGCAGGCGACAGGGACAGGCCGGGAGATGGTTCAGGGCTGAGGTCACTTCAGGAGTTTCAACTGCGGCTAAAGAACTGCACAGAGCTTTTACCGACTGCACCAGACGCTCCACGTGAAGAGGCAGCTCCACCTGAAGGAGAACGCACAACAACATTAAAAAACTGTTCACGTTGTGCCTCAGTGTGTTTTACGACTCTGGTTTTTATTTCCCGCTGCGCTGCAGTCACCTCTGAGAGCAGGAAGCACTCAGCCTCGTTGTGGAAGGTGTCCAGCAGCAGAGTCAGGGCTTCTCTGTGAACCAGACAGATAATCAGAGCTCAGACCTGAAGCGACACGACTCTAAACACAATAACAGCACAGCGCCCCCACCTGGTGACAGTCTGCTTGATGGGCCGCTCCTGCAGAAGGATGCCGTGGTTCATGGAGGATGCCGTCTCACCGTCTTCTTTCTGTCGGACACAAACAGTAACAGGTGAACTCAAAAGTGTTAAAACTGAAGGCTGATTCTGCTGCTGCCGGAGCGTACCGTCCGTCTGAGCTCAGTGTTGATGGCAGATCTCTTGGTGAGGACCAGTCGGACGTCCCAGTCGAACTTCAGACATTGTTGCACAAACTCCAGCCCAGCCAGAGTCTGAGAACTAAACAGAGACAGACATAGGTTAGATAGAAAACAGAACACCTCACAGTCCTATGTTCTTTTTACTGAATATGTTGAAGTCCTCTTCTTCTTCCAAACAGTGCCTTAAGTTTGATTTAGTAAAGAGGAAGTGAGCGGAAAATGAGCAGGGAATTTTAGATTGTGTAGTGCCATAAGTGATGAGACAGGAGACGGAGATACTAACCACTTCAATCTTATCACCAAACTGTACAGCGAGCAATGTAAAACTCTCACCGTCAACCCGGAACCACTTCTCTCTCGTAAAACGTGCTCCCTTAAAGGGACCGCGTCTGAGTGAATGTCTCATACAGTTTAACTTGTAGGTCACCACAACATGATATTATTTATACAGGCTGATAAGTTATGAACAGTTCGAGGCTAATAAAATGTTAAGGAGTTTATCTGCTCTTAAAGCCTGGTCTACACTGTACATTTTTTATTGTCTAATAAGATTAGTGCAATCCACACTGCACCACACTTGCATGTTCACAATGAGCGATGGAACACGACTGAAGTCGGTCCATTTCAGACTCTAAACAGTCTGATTTATGATGACCAGTGTTGGAAGTAACAACGTTAGAGTATGACGACGTTACTAACGGCGTAAATTTTTCAGTAACGGCTTTAGTCGTTAGATGAGGAGTATTTTAGTATAGATTAATTTATTATTCATTTTCTTTGAGAATGAACATGTTAAGCTACAGAGTTGTACTGTGTTCGGTTTATTGTGCAATAATTTACAGGTTCAGAGATTTGCACTTATCGTTTCTTTTTACCCAGGTTTACATTTGTGTGACTGAATTTTCCCCTTGTATTTTATTTTCAATATTATTTTATATGTTTTTATTTCTATGTATATCACGTGGCAGAGTTCAAATAAATACAAATGTTCTAAAATACTGTATATAGTGTTTATTCTTCAATCAGTTCATTTAAACATCTTTGATGTGTGTGTGTGTGTGTGTGTGTGTGTGTGTGTGTGTGTGTGTGTGTGTGTGTGTGTAGTGCGTAGTGTGTGTGTGTGTGTGTGTGTGTGTGTGAGTGTGTGAGTGTGTGAGTGTGTGTGTGTGTGTGTGTATGAGTGTGTGTGTGTGTAGTGCGTAGTGTATGTGTGTGTGTGTGTGTGTGAGTAGTGTGTGTGTGTGTGTGTGTGTGTGTGTGTGTATGTATGTGTGTGTGTGTGTGTGCGTGCGTATGTATGTGTGTGTGTGTGTGTGAGT